>JAHHUM010002078.1:0-487737 GCA_036173005.1 Crenichthys baileyi | reverse complement strand
GTAAAATTAAAAAAAAAAAGTATTTTCAGAGGAGTAACTGAACATCTGACACAGAGAGCAGGAGAGAGGAGAAGACTCGGAGAGGGAAACAGCAGAATGGGTAGCCATGGTGGTGCCTTCACACACCAAACAATTCACCAAGTGCAACAGTGAAAACAGGAAGTGACGTTACCCAGAGCTCCAGCCTCCTATCGCACAAGACTCTTTGGTCGAGTATGAGTACTTCAAGGCTTTCTTTAAGATGATGGCACCATTAAAAATGCTTATGGCTGGTCATACCCCTCTGCATTTAAATTTGTTAGCACATTGCCCTCCATGTGCGCCTGGGAGGCAATAAAATAAAATTTGCTTCTTTAGTCATTGATATATGATATACTGTGAGATATGAGTATAATCTGTACAATAAGCCTCCAAACCCATAATATTCTGGCATTTGGGCTAAATTAATAACCAAATCAATAGTTGTAAGCTCAATCTTTGTTTATCTATATGAACAAAGCTGTAGGTTTGAGGATGAGGACAGATGAAGAGCAGTCTGTGAAGAGAGAATTTAAATGTCTGGATCGTGTTTCCATCCTGAGAGGCACCATCCACTTAATGGGTCTGTAGTCTGTGCTTTTTTTCTTGACTGTTTAAAAACCTACGGTGATTTCCTGTTGAGAGCTAAGTACCACTTTACAGGTAGAAAAAGGTCTCATGAAAATGGAAATTGTAGAGAAAACATCTAATGTGCAAATTTGTATGTAATTTACAATAATGATTAATTGACACAAATATGTTTCACAAATGTGGCAGATTTAGTTTTTATCATGACAGTTTGCTTTCTTTTATATTCATTTGTTTTATTTTAGTTCCTCAAAGGCTTATCAGGTGAAGATGTGAAATCACGAGCTGAAATCCCCCTATGGACCTTATTAGCAGACTGCTCACTGTAAAGCAGATGTGTTTCAAACATTGTCTTCCTGTGTTAGCAATGGAAACCTCCTATAAAACAAATACAGCCATCATCGCTATGCATTGTAAGCCAACGAGAAACAATCAACAGGAGGATTAATCTGAGAGAATAGCATTGCTCAGTCTTCTGCTGTCCACCCTTGTACTTCCTGCAGAATGTCAGTCTCTTTGATGGACAAGAAGGCCAACCATAATACAGAAAGCAAGGCTGTCAAGCAGAGCATCATGTATTTCTAGGCTCTAGTTGGAATGTGTTTTATAAACAGCCTGATCCAGGGTGTTACTGTCAAGGGTGGAGTTGATGGAGTACTCAGGTGCAGACTGGAGGCAGGAGGTAAAAGTGTGATTTCAACGTGTAGGATAGCAAAAATGAACAATGAGGACTGAGCTTCCTTCATAGAGATGGGGTGCAGACTTCCATCATTTATTAATTGAAGCACAATTAACAGCAGAAAACTTTAAGGTTATTATAACTTTTAAAAGACTTTTCAACCACCTCATTCACAGAGAGAAGCTTGGATTACAAATATATGATCACATGAATTGTTCTGTTTTAACAAAGTCTGATCCTAGAGTCATGAGTTTAAGAAAACAGAAAAGTTTTTACACTGCTAATGACAAAAGAAATGCCTGCAGGGGAAATAAGTCATATATACAGTACAGTACTATGAATATTGTACCTTCACACTGAAGGCATCAAAACTACCTCTTGAAGCTCATCAACAGAATGCCAAGAGTGTGCGGAACAGTAATCAAAGCAAAAGGTGGCTACTTTGAAGAACCTAGAATATAAGACATATTTTCAGTTGTTTCACACTTTTTTGTTCAGTATATAATTCCACATGTGTTAATTCATAGTTTTGATGCCTTCAGTGTGAAGATACAATATTCATAGTCATGAAAATAAGGACAACTCTTTGAATGAGAAGGTGTGTCCAAACTTTTGGTCTGTACTGTATATATACAGGATTTTTATTAAAACTATTTCAGTCCATAGAATAAAATAAATATTAAAAATATGGAATGGAAAATATCTTGTTTATGCAGGAGGAAAGTTTATTCACAAAGAAAACAAAGGGTCGTGATTACTAAAATCCGAATGCAATAGTTCAGTGTCAGGGTACTAAAGGTCAATGAGGCTTAACTACATATATACACTCTAAGTTTTCCTAATTAATAGATTACAAAAGCGTACTCATCATCTACTGGTACAGCAAACCCCACATTGTTCCTTTTTTTAAAATGTATCTCCCATGGACGTGGTTAGCAATAATGAGAAAATGATGGGTTTGATTAAATGAAACAGACTTACTTTGTGCTCACCACAGCAGAGCATGGATGGAAATAGTCATCGTATAATAGATTTGTTTTTCTCTGATTCTTCTTTTTCTCATGAAAAGATAAGATCACTTCAGGGAGATTGGTAAAACCTGATTATAATCTTAGCTGGACAAATCAATATGCCCCATAAATAATTATTATACAGCACAGTGATGAGCTGGAGCACTAATGCAGGTTAATTGATGCATTTCAGTGTTTTTCTCAAGCAGTTTCAAAATGTCTTACTTTCTTCAAAATGTAGCACAGTTATATCAATATGTTTCATTTATGTGCACCATTTCGATTTTCTCACACCATGTGCTTAGCAGTTTTCACAACCTAGACTGAAAAGTTTCCAGTATTTTCAGTTTGACTCTCTAAGCTGATATAAGTTGGACACGAACACACAGATGCGACCTTGTAAATACATGCACTGCTTTCCTCCCAGTTCCTTTATAATGTCCTCACTAGACTTTTAGATTTAAATAGAATAACCTCTTGTGATATGTTTTTAATGACCTCGACAGGTGTTATGTTCAAAGAGGTTCTCTGAATGCCTGTCAATACGTGTCAATCTTATTCTACGCATTTAGAAATTCAGAAAAACTTTTGAAATATTCCATAATCAGTCCTAACTAAACATGAATGTGTTAAAAGTGTTGCTTGCTTTTTTAATCCTAAGGGAATGTTGACAACTTTTCAAACATTCAACGTGAAAACAGCAATTCCCAAAGTCTGCCTCTTATTGTTTGATCAGCCCTCATGATGACTCCTCCTCGGAAGCGCCGACTCACAAGACAAGTCCTTGAGAGGCCTGATCAGCTTTCAGTTGTAAGTCATAAGAAATGTTTTCCTGTCTTTGAGGCGCTTAGCATTCTTCAGGAGCTTTCTTTAAGTGCTTTATCCCATTCTAAAAGTAATTTATTTGTTTTTATCTTCGTGTCTCTTTTTTCTTAATCAAATCATTAGCAAATAGACCTTAGGCTACTGCAGCCAAGCGAGAATTTTCTCCCTGCACGTTGTGGGCCTTTATGAAGAGGGCTTTCTTATACTGTTTCGGGCCCAGTAACCAAGGCTCAACCACCAGCTAGCTCCTCCCACCTGGGAAAAGACCCCAGGGCAGACCCAGAGGAACTATAAATCTTTTCTGACCTGGAAAACATTTAGGAATTCCCCAGAATTAGCTAGAGCAGTTTGCTGGGGAGATGGCCGTCTGGATTCCTTTTCTAGACCTATTTACTTTATTTTTGATTGATGATAAATAAATCTTAATCTGAGAAATCTACAGAAGTGACTTTGTTTCTTTAAATGTGTGATGAAACCGGTCAATGGAAGGAAAAGAATTTAATATTGAAACTGATTTTGATAGATTATGAGGTACTTTACAGAGTAAAGAAGAGTGGATGTTTTGCATTCATTGTTAGGAGCCCTAAAAGTAATAAATAATTTTGATCCACCTTATGAATACAGTTGTTGGTCAAAAGTAATCGTTGATTTCCTGAAGCACAAAAATATTTTGTATAATGGGATTAAAAATAAACTAATAAACTTTTCATTAAAAGTGGGAGGGAAGAACGTAGAGCTTAAGAGTGTTTTGATTTTAAAACAAAGCTAATTCTGCTAAAACAAGGTTACTGAAAGATGGAAGTTTCTCAGTCCAAAACATCCCAAAGACCCAGCTGAGTAGAACAAGTACAGAATGAACATGAACCATGAGCAAAACATGAAACACTTGCAAAAATGTGAAGAGATAACCCACCAAGGCAGCAGAGAGGAACATAAATATGGAGCAGGAGTAGTTTTGTAGAACCGAAATGGAGACTTGCAGGGGATAAAGAAACAGTGAAATAGGTTTTCAAGTATAACCTGGGACTCAAATACAGTCTGAAATCAAAACAGAAACTTTATTAAAACAAGACGTTCTTCAAAATCAGAAAACACACAAAAGTAAAAATTTCAATTTAATTCAATTCAGTTTATTTATATAGCGCCAATTCACAACACATGTTGTCTCAAGGCACTTCACAAAAGTCAGGTACATACATTACAATTAATCCTAATCACTGAACAGTGCAGTCAGAGTTAGTTATTTATTCAAATTGGATAAAAAGTTTTTCTGTCAATCAGAAACTGCATAATTCTGCACAAAATGTAGAGATCACACTGCTGAATATAGAAAACAGTAAGGCTTATGTGCATGCCACGCAAACATTGAGCTGACACTGTGAAAATCTGGACAGTCATTTTTGTAGAAGCAACTTCAGTTTAAAATTTCAAAACACAAGTTCAAACTTTTTGGTAAAACTCAAACACTGAGTTGAATTTCTGCTACCTGTATGACCCCTTCACTTTTCCAATAGTTATAATCAGTCTGACAGAGAGAGGCATCCCGATCCTTGTGGTTTTTAGTATAACAATGAACATCAGTGGGCTCTAGATGGATAAACTTTATCAGTTTATTATTTTACTTAGTGCACCTACACGTGGCCCGTTCTGGGGTGGCCGGACTCTGGCACTCGGTGGTTTGGTCTGGCCTCCCTGGCGGCCCCGTGCTGTTCCGGACCCTTTGTGGGGTGCCTTGAGACGACATTGTTGTAAATAAGCACTATATAAATAAATAAACTGAAACTGAAACTATCTCTGTAGTTATGCTGCTATAGGCTTAGGCTGCTGGAGGACATAATGACCACTTTCTCCCTCTTCCCTACTTTCTCACACTACTCTACAATTTTGTATTATTTGCTGTTATTTCAGCTTTTAACTTTGTTCTCTCTCTTTTCTCTTCCTAGAAGCTACACCTGGCCTGACTCTGTGTCTACCTGTGACACCTTTCTGGAGAGGGGAATCCTCCAAGCTTCTGCTGGCAACAACTTAATGCTCACCCTCTACCGATGATCCACATGGCCCTGTCTTTCAGTGTTTAACCCTTTCTCTCTCCGAGACATAGCGACTGACTGAGCTTTTACTGTGACTAACTCTATGTGCTCTCTTTCAGACTCTAACCTTGAAAACTGGCTCAGAGTTTATCTGTTCTTTCTTTCTAGATGAAACGAATAAAGGAGCTACATCCATTAACATTTAAATTTTCCTTCCCATAGAAAGTACTCCTGGATCAGTGCTTCTTTGTTCTCTTTGTGTCTCTGCTCTGTTCTCTCTAACCCCCAGTCGGTCGTGGCAGATGGCCGCTCACACTGAGCCTGGTTCTGATTCTGCTGGAGGTTTCTTCCTGTTAAAAGGGAGTTTTTCCTCTCCACTGTCGCTACATGCATGCTCAGTATGAGGGATTGCTGCAAAGTCAACGCCAGTGACTGTCCACTGTCTCTACATGCTCATCCAGGAGGAGTGAATGCTGCAAGTCACTGACTGGAAGCAATCTGCTGGGTTTCCTTAGACAGAAAAAATTTTTATCCAATTTAAATAAATAACTGAATCTGACTGCACTGTTCAATGATTAAGATTAATTGGAATGTATGTACCTGACTTTTGTGAAGTGCCTTGAGACGACGTGTGTTGTGAATTGGCGCTATATAAATAAACTGAATTGAATTGAATTGAATTGAGTTTGTTCATTAAATTGTAGGGGGAACATTTAATTGAAAACCTGTCTGAGGTTTGATACATATATTAGCAGGATTTCAAGTTAATAAGTCCAATAGCTGAGACACTGTGTGGATTAAAGAACTAGGAACTATGTTTTATTGAACTATGTAAATTTTGGTGGGATGATAATGATCTACTATATTAGTTATTTAATGTCTCAGCTGTTGTAAGCTGGTTGATATGAACCTGGTGCCATCCTGTGTCCAGAAGTTTTAACATTAGGAAACTGTCACATCAATGAGGCATTGCATGCTGTGACAATTCAATCACCTGGAAAGTTTAAGAAAAATTTAAATATAAAATTTGGATGCAACCAGAATCTGACCTTTCTGTGTGTGTCACTTGTTTGTTGCTTTTTCTTTGAATAATAGTTCCCATAGCAGATATAGCGGTCTCTTAAATATTAAGATCACTGTTGCTGTTACTGCTGTAAAATTATATGTATTTATAAAGAACTCAAACATGTTTCTTTCTTAATAAATTATATTTGTGATCAGATCAAAAAAGAGTTAATCACTCATTAGATTAAGAATAAGATTAGGGGTAAAGATAAAAAAAACAACGACCCTTAGAAAGACAACCTCAGTAACACAGTCCTGCAACCCAGAACATTTATTAGTCTTTTGATATAAAAGCTGGGTCCAGATCTGTGAGTAGGATGATCTCCACTGGTGTTCCACACATTTCATTTATCAGGCTCTTGTTTCTCTATAAATCATGTTTTGTGAATGTTACATGTTGTTGGAATAGGTTATACAGCCTGTTTCCTGTTGACTCCCAACTCCATAATAGAGTTGTAGAGTGGCCGTGATAGAATTCCAGTCCTTAAGGAACACCTGATGAAGAATCAGGTGCATCTCATTAGTCAAAGCCTCTAATTTTTTCTTGTTTTTTGTGAGATTAATAGGGCAAAATTAAGCACAGCAAACAGGATAAAGGACGTGCTAACGTTTAATAATGATCATAACAAGAAGATACTAATGAGGGTTTGAATCTGAACTTGTGTGTTTGTGTGGATTTTCCTGAGCGAAAAGGGGGCAAGGAGCATTAACAGCTATTTAAAATAGCTTTCTGTTTGTCTCTTGGGAAAATGGAGACACAGAGTCAATATTGCTCTCCCACTGCTTTCCAGCTGTTTTGCTACCTTTGCTCCACCTTGGTTGGTACACAACAAGCAAAGTGGCAGAGCAAAGACAGACATAAAGAGATGAAAAGAACAAAGAAGGATCTCTCCTGAGAAGGATACTTGACTCTTTGGGAGTTCACACCCAAACAAACTCTACCAGGAAAAGATACATTTCTACTGGTGGCAGGTTTATAGTTATGGAGAGATGAATGACAGAAAGGCAAGAAACTGATATGTTTATATGAACAAGTTAAATGACAAGTCAGGCTTTCATGAACCTTACATAGCTGTCAGAATAATTACCAATATGCTTTACTGGCAGTTATTGTTGCTATTAACTTTCTCATGCTGTTTTCTTATTTCCATAGGAAGAACTCTCTACCAAAATACTGTGTTTGGCCGTGTTACACAGAGGCTTGAGGGCAGAAAGGCTGTTGTTTTGGAATAGCAATGAAAAATCCCACATCTTAGTCCCATAGAACATTAATGGACAGAGCTGAAAGGTGTGTGAGCAAAGTGTCCTACAACCCTGACCCAGTCCCACCAGTACTGTCCGGAAGAATGGGTCAGAATTCCAGCAAACTACCATGGGAAGGTTGAGGAACATTTAACCCAAGTCATACAGTTTGAAAAGAGTTCTACTAAATATGAAGGGAAACATTAGAGTACGAAAGTAATAGAAAAGTCTCTCCTTCATTATTCTGGAGTTTAGCAAATAGAAACAAATGTTATAATCCTAACTGACCTAAATCAGAAAGCCTTGGGTCTGATTAATGTCAGACAGTGAGCAAAAAGGTTGTGTTTTTATGTGGGGTATGTAAATATACGGTTCCAACTGTAATTGGGTTTGAATCTGATAATATTGCTGGATTTTATTATTGTTATTATTTATTTATTATTATTTTGGATAGATTTTGAATTTAATCTGAACTAAACTGCATTCTATCTAACTGAAAATGAAGTGGAGTCGTTTGTCTCAGGTCCCTTAAGATGATGTAAATTAGTGCTTTATAAATAAACTGAATTGAACTAAACCTGAAACTTAACACTGTCCTGCAGCAACCAGCAGGAAAGACAGACCCAAACCAATCAACATAAAAATCTGTAATAATTAGGCATGTTTGCCCACATGACAGTCATATGTATCATACACAAAATGCAAGTAGTGTGTTAAAACATGTGTTCTGTAGAAATATTCTGACCCAAATGGTGTCGGACATGCAGGAAGGATGGTTCTACATCTCATTAGTCCCACAGGTTCTGTTGGAGTCAGCAACACAGGAGTCTTGCTGACACCATCAGTATAAACCAGTTTAAGACCAACTGCAAAATGCCCAAGAACGATCTCGGTGCCAAAAAGGTGTCACTGGAAATTCATGACTAAAAAGAATATATCTAACATCTTTTTTAAATTTCATACCCGAGGATAACAGGGCTTTAAATATAATAATTAACTAAACTTTCTGTGGCTTTCCAACCACAGCAGCACCGGAGGGTGAGAGGAGTTCTGAGCTGAATCATAAAGAATATTAGGAAGCAGAGGCACAGAGCTGAAACTCTTCAGTTTTAAGTTTAATTATTAAACACATGTTAGATGTGATTCTTGGAAAAGAAATGCAAATGAATTAGGATGAGGTTTACTCCCGAATTCTAACCCAGTCAATTTGCTTTTTATTCATAAAACACTCATCCTGTTTAGTGCTTCACGGGAATTCATCCAAACAGACCATATTTGATCCTGTGTCATCAAACCAGCTAGAAATGGTTGTAATATATTTTATCATAATGCTCCTGACCCAAAGGGCCATAATATATCCACACACACAGGGATGGGGAAATGCTGAATAGATGGGATTTAATTACCGGTCATAATCTGGATGTATAAATACTCTAACAGCTATATAGTCTTTTTGCAGCTAGAAAACACATGACAGGCCACCTTTGGGTTATTTAGCCTTTTTATTGTTCTTCTATGATGACACTGAAAATTTAAAGTGATCATGCAATGACAGAGAATATTAGATCAACAACTGTTTAACATCAACAACTGATAGACAAAGAAAATGTCCTTTATGCCTGCTGTACATCTGCTATGAATGCTGGGAAACAGACAGTAATGCCATCTGTATAGTAGCTGTCGTGTCAATATTTCCAATTAAAAGTTGGTGTCTACATTTTCTAAAGTAAGAACATTGAAAAAACAAGCTTGTTAGCATGAAGACAGGAAAAAATGTCACACAGAATAATTTGAATTTCACATATTGATGAAATCAGATTTTTCTGGGAACTTCTGGCTCTGCAACTCAGAGATATTTTGTCTGGATGCACGTCAGACTTAAATAAACCAGAAAGCTGACACTAAAGGTTTATTGATGTATGTCATACTGACACCTTCAGAAACAGCGCCTCTCGTCTTCGCTTGGAGGAAAAAATATTTCCAGGCACAAAGGCGTCATGCTGTACAGAAGAAACTTCTTTTCAAAGACCTGACAGGTGTTTTGTTGTTTCCTTTTTTTTGTTGTTTGACGTCATTTCTGGTTTTTGACAGTTGGTAATTAGCTCTCTCTTTTATCCTACCCTTTTCACCCAACTTTATCTTACTTTTTTAAGTTCTTCTTCCTTCTGCATGTGTGTGTTGCACATGGTGGACATTTTCCCATGATATCAGGAACTCTAACATGAACGTTACCCAGAAATAAGAATGTCAGCCCCTAAAGCTTCCTGCTTGGTGTGCAGCACTTTTTTAAAGTGTAAGAACTTTCAGAGTCAGGATTGCATTCCTAGACGCCGTCTTTTCCTCTAAAAGCCCCACAGGTACCTCACTACTGCAGAACACAAGACAGAAGAAATAATTTACATCACATAACTTCACTGGATGTTTAGGACAGGCTCTATGGTGACATCTCTGTGGATCATTAAAAGAGTCTCAACCATCACTGTCAAAAACTCAGAACTGTGAAGTTCTACTTGTACTGTTTTACATGTAAGCCGTAGACTGATTTACACAATTTGCACATACTTTAAAACCTTTCATGTGCATCAGTACATATTATTCTGTCGTTTTCTCCTAGTTTATCACTGTTTCCTAAATTAGTTTTTTTTTTTTGGTTAATATTATGAAAGTGGGCTGCACGGTGGCGCAGTTGGTAGCACTGTTGCCTTGCAGCAAAAAGGTCCTGGGTTTGACTCCCAGCTGGGGGTCTTTCCCTGTGCATGCAGTGAGTTCTCACTGGGTACTCTGGCTTCCTCCCACAGTCCCAAAACATGCCTGTTAGGTTAATTCGTCTCTCTAAATTGCCCTTAGGTGTGAATGAGTGTGTGCAAGCCAAACTGACTAAACTTTGAAAGACGTTTAAGACCACTTTAAAATGTAAAACGAAAGCAAATGGTGGTTAAAACGTTTACACATTCTGGGAACGGTGTTGACAGAATTCAAATTCTGATTCTGTCTGAAATGACCAGTTAAATGTTGCCTGTAAGAGGTTCCATCTTCGAGTATTTCGATTAATTATAAGAGTCAACTACCTCTTCTTACAAACTCCAGACACGTTTTTTTTAAAAGCCTTTAACAAAACTAAAATGCATGAAAACCTTTAGCCTGAGAACATTCTGGGGCTATTTTCAATGGTTGGATATTATTAAAGCCTGCAGGAAAGATGGGTGTTAATGCTTAAAATGATGTCTGCTGCAAGAATGATGTTTGTTGAAATGAATCCCTGAACAGTGGTTATTGAAACACTTGTTGCAGTGCAAAGAGGTAGGAGGATACACTGCTGTGGATCGCAAATGGTGTTTGTATGAGATGGGATTTCCTGACACAGTTAACACCATGAAATGTGTGGTAATCGCTCGGGTGAAATGAGCTGTTCTGTCTGCCTGCAGAGTTTTAAAGACCTACGTGGAACATTTCACAATTCTCTCTGGCAGCAACAAACACTGGAAGCTGCAAAGTTTCTGTCCACTGAAAACATAAAAGCTCCAGCCTCTGAAACTAGAAACCTGCATGTACTTCTCCAGTTTGATGCTATACTGAGGAGCACATAGGTCATGTGTGGAGCTTTGGATGATGTTGAACCAATGTGACATTTTTCAGGCAGAACAGCAGTTTTCCTCTAAAAACTTGTTGAAGACTCATTTTTCTTTCTTTTTCAGAAGTGGATTTCTTTGCCTGAAACAAGAAAGATTGGGCTACAATGCAAACTGCAGTTATCTGCTATTTCCAACAACCCTCCTGGAAAAGCCTGGTTGCTGGCACTTGCTTAGTCAGCTACAAATCCTCGCAAGTCCTATATCTACGGCTCAGAAAACATTTTTACCGAAAAAAAGTTAAAGAAAAAAAAACTGAACCGACCTGGATCTCAATTTAAAAACCATCTTTTCAGCATCGACTGGACTTGAAAAGGTAAGCGCCAGAAAAGCTTTTTCTTCATTAAGAGCTACTTCATGTGAGTGCCATTTTCTTCTCAGGCTTCTCTGTTAAAGTGGTCTTTAACTCTTCTAGGGAAAAAACAGAATGTCTGAGTAATTCTGGCTTTTAGGGTTTCATGGAGACCTTATTTTTAAAAAAATATCCTTCTCTCAGTGGTACTGAACTGTTGTCCCAACGGGCCATTTATTGCACTCATTAGTGGTGGATGCATAAACCAAGGGCTTTATTTACTCTACCTGATACGTTCTACATAACCCACCTAGTCTATTTATGCACTGGAGGGTGTGTAAATGTAATTAATTAACTGTGAGATTAGTTGCATTAAGAACTTGAATGTGCTGCTAATTCTATTGAATTGATTCTTCTTAAACAGTGGAACAGATTAATTTAGCATAGGAGTTAATTATTGTTTTGCAGGTAATAAAGGACGTTTAAATTGCATTACAGCTGTGAATATAAGAAACTACAAAAACATCAGATTTTTCTCTTGGTGAGAAAAGTGAATGCCTACTATTTGATGAAACTGATATATGGTCTATATTCACTGGTGTAGATTCTCAGTCATGGAAAAAACATTGTCTGATTTTATCATGGAATGAAAGAAAATCCTCAGCAAAACATTTTAATGCATTCCCAAAACACTGTGTTCTGAAGAAATTAAATATTTTGTTTCTACTGGGTTAGTGAATTAAAAGTTAATTCCAAGTGAATTTTTAAATATTCTTCCATAGATCCAGATTATACGTTCTATTCCTTTTCACCTTAATAAGACTGAAGACCGAAGACAACTGGGTCCATCAGTAGCATATGGTCGCCCACTCCATCGTTTGACGTCTTGTTTCAATAGGCAGCTGCACTTCTAGAAGGTATTCTTTTATTAAAAAGGTATTTTTATAATCAAGAAAACAGTTCATCTCCTACAGACAAGAATAGTCCAAATGACACATCATCATCCAGATATGGTATTTTTCACTTCCTGTCTGTAAGAGAGGCATAGTTACAAAGATGTTTCTGTCAACACATTTCCACTACAGGAAACTTTTCCAGAACCAGGGTAGTTTTTTTGGTGCCAGTATAACCTATCTGGGTTTCCATTGCATTAACCCGTGCCTTTTGGATGGAGTTCTGTTGGGGAGCATTGCTAACCCTGTCCAATTGGTTTAATTTTTTTCATGATTTTAATTCAGCCAGATCCGTTTGAAATAGCATACAGGTGATGCTTCCATGTAACTTTAACTGTAATATAGTTTAAAGCATCAACATTATTTTAGAGTTGTCTGCGGTAAAATAGGAACACTCACTGTCCACTTTATTAGGTACACCTTGCTAGTACTGGGTTGGACCCCTTTTACCTTCAGAACTGCCTTAATCCTTGGTGGCATAGATTCAACAAGGTACTGGAAACATTCCTCAGAGTTTGGTCCATATTGACATGATAGCATCACACAGATGCTGCAGATTTGTCGGCTGCATCCATGATGCAAATCTCCCGTTCCTCCACATCCCAAAGGTGCTCTATTGGATTGAGATCTGGTGACTGTGGAGGCCATTTGAGTCCAGTGAACTCATTGTCATGTTCAAGAAACCAGTCTGAGATGATTCGTGCTTTATGACATGGCGCGTTATCCTGCTGGAAATAACCATCAGAAGATGGGTACACTGTGGTCATAAAGGGATGAACATGGTCAGCAACAATACTCAGGTAGGCTGTGGTGTTGACATGATGCTCAATTGGTACTAAGGGGCCCAAAGTGTGCCAAGAAAATATCCCCCACACCATTACACCACCACCACCAGCCTGAACCGTTGATATACGACAGGATGGATCCATGCTTTCATGTTGTTGACGCCAAATTCTGAACCTACCATCCGAATGTCGCAGCAGAAATCGAGACTCATCAGACCCGGCAACGTTTTTCCAATCTTCTATTGTCCAATTTTGGTGAACCTGTGCGAATTGTAGCCTCAGTTTCCTGTTCTTGGCTGACAGGAGTGGTCTTCTGCTGCTTTAGCCCATCTGCCTCAAGGTTCGACGTGTTGTGCGTTCAGAGATGCTCTTCTGCATGCCTTGGTTGTAACGAGTGGTTATTTGCGTTACTGTTGCCTTTCTATCAGCTCCAACCAGTCTGGCCATTCTCATCTGACCTCTGGTATCAACAAGGCATTTGTGCCCACAGAACTGCCGCTCACTGGATATTTTCTCTTTTTTGGACCATTCTCTGTAAACCCTAGAGATGGTAGTGCGTGAAAATCCCAGTAGATCAGCAGTTTCTGAAATACTCAGACCAGCCTGTCTGGCACCAACAACCATGCCACGTTCAAAGTCACTTAAATCACCTTTCTTCCCCATTCTGATGCTCGGTTTAAACTGCAGCAGATCGTCTCGACCATGTCTACCTGCCTAAATGTATTGAGTTGCTGCCATGTAATTGGCTGATTAGAAATTTGCGTTAAGGAGCAGTTGGACAGGTGTACCTAATAAAGTGGCCGGTGAGTGTAAATCTTTCATTCAAAAAAAGATTTAGGGTCGTAAACAGTTCATGTTCTGAGACACAGCTGTGTGTCCATAATGTTCTTTTGAGACATGCCTCTCAGGCTTTATCTGTGAATGTTACAAACTTGCTCTGATTTTGACATGATTATAATACAGTTTTAAACTGTAAATGCTGTGAAATGATGACAAGTTTATTGTTGGAACAGCTGGTTTTAGTCCTAACCAGAGCTGTCTACCTCACTTTAAAAGTGACACAAAAAAGAAATTTGTCAGCAAACTCCTGACAGCTACATGTTTACATGGAATTTATATTGACTCTAAGTTGTAAAATGTTGTTGCTGTGACAAAGGCATTGCTGATGTGGGACGAGTTACCGCTCAGCTCTGCTGGACTCCACTGTAGAAACGCTCACAGAAAATCAGCCTGGGTAAATGAAAGGTAAGGGAAACACACCTAATAAATACTTAAATACTACTACTTTGAATTACTTTGCTTTAAAAAAAACAAATCGAAAGGCCATTAAAGATTTATCTATATTTTATAATTCAGCTAATTATGATTTTTATGATTCTAAAATACGACATTTGCCCTTTTGAATGACCCACATCAGTGGATCATTCAAAAGTGTTTCAGAAGCTCCCAAAGCCTGGAACTGCAGGCCAGGTTCTGACCAACATCACTGTTATTGCACATTCAACTATTTTGCTGAAACTAATTGTGCCCTCCATGAATAACAGACTTTACTCTGAACATTATAAACTTTTTAATTAATAGTGAAGGTGTGGCATGTGCCAGTAGAACAATTTTACAACAAATCCACTTTCATGAAGACCAACAACCTGCAGACAACACACATATAGACACACACGTTTATTGACAACATTTATGATACTTGTAGACCACAAAGATCAATACCATATTTGCCTGCATGAATCCACAGAGCACGCATGCCACATTTATGTGTCATATTGTTCATTTTTATTAACAGGTAAACTTATCAAATCCTTGTTCTTGTTCTGCCTTCTGCTGAGGCTTCCTTGCAAATCTTTCATTACTTGTTTTCCATCATCTCACTGCATCAGTTAGACTGACTTATTTGGTGCAATGTGATGATGGCTAAATGTTTCTCTTTGCTGTAGAAAACAATAACCTATTTGTAGTGTCAGTGGTTTCTGGAATCAGAGCTAGCTGTCAGATCTAACCTGAGCTGTGGACAAACACCGGATTTGTAATTTGCAGGGTGTAGAAATGGAATGTAAAGAATGTTCTCAAAGATCCATCAGGAAACAAGCATAAATCTGGAAGTTTTGTCTGAAGCCCAGAGCCCACATTCCCTCAGGACCACTTATCACTCACATGTTGGAGCTCTGCAGAATGCTTTCTGATGGGTTGCCCTGCATACAGATCTCTCTTGAAAAATCATTCAAAATGAACGTGAATAGATCAACTGTAACCCATGCTTGAAGGGGACGTTTTGCTGTAAATACATTTTCTGGGGTTTTTTGTCAGGGATGATGTAAATGCACAGCAAGCTCTGAGAGAAGATGTCAGTCTGAAAGCACACAGGCAAGCTTACTGTATATAAACATAATACCATCTGTCTGCATAATATCAGACTTAAGATCTATCTGGATCTAAATGACACTTAAAGGTTTGATGGTTTACCATACATGCAAGACAAAGATGAAAAAGATACCCAGTAGTGCAAACAGCCTTATTTAACCCAAGGTGTATACATTTATTTACAAAACAATAACAGAAGAGCATCTCAAATAATTCATCTGATTGGGTTGATTATTAGGCAGCTGTGATAGAGGATGAAGAAATGTCATTTTAAAAACCTACGTCATTTTTACTTCAGCAACACCAAATGCAAACATTTGTGAAATAATACACATTCACAGATTTTCCTTGCTGGAAGTTTTTCCTTCTTTACATGAAAATATGATGGTGCTGAACATGCCTGCATCTGAAGATGGCAATAAAACGAGTGAGCATTCAATTCTTGACATTATTTTAAATTACAGGAACAGGATCTAAATATAGCACAAAGAAGTGCTTTGAGTGTGATGCATTTTCTCTTTTATTGTGCTGTCTCTATATGCAGGAGTGACGTTTGTTAATAGGGGGAATAACATGTTTTTCGCATAATGCTTTCACTCTGCAGCACTGAACCTCTAAACGATGGGGGAGAGTTTTTGCAGAGATTAAGCTGCAGCTGCATAATAATAACTGCAGAAAATGTCCAAATGAGCCCAACTGAATCTTCAGAGAACAGCTGCTTTCACTTTTTAAAATTCCTAATCATTTATATAGCATAAACACAAGAGCATCCATCATTATAAATAGCAAGTTAATCTTCATTAGCCATTAATTTATTTACTGTTAACAAAACACTTCAGATGCTGCAGTGAATCTACAAAACATGTTCTGCAAGCTATAAACTGTTATAGTTCAATGATTCCATTGTTATTCTAGCAGTCTGGTGCATGTGAGAAATGGCACGTGCAAACGTTAGCCCAAAATGTTCATGAATGGAAAGAAGAAGGTAAAAAGGAAACACGCATTTAATGGCTCTAATGTTCAATAAACGTAAATGAGCTGGATTTATAAGATGGGGATATGCTCTACATTCTGCCTGTCATTGATCACTGTTGCAAGAAAGACCCAAATGGACACGCAATCCAGGCAAACAGGGCATGAAAGAAGATCACAGGTGACAAACTCCAGTCCTCGAGGGCCAGTGTCCTTCAACTTTTAGATGTGTCTCTCTGTCAACACACCTGAATCACATAATTAGGCTATTAACAGAACTCTGTAGAACCTGAGTGCATTAGGGAGTAATTCATTCCTTCGGTTCAGATGTGTTGGACTTGGGACACATTAAAAGGTTCCAGGACACTTTTGTCCTCAAGGACTGGAGTTTGACGCCCCTTGTTTAGGTGATCATCAATATAAAGTACAGCACTGCCAAAGCAGGAATGTCAAGTGGAAAAAATAAATGAACAGCAAGAAACAAATGCAACAGAGAGGATCTAATACTGGATAACCAAACACCTGGACTCAAGCCCAGGTGTGCTGATTAACAAACAAGGAACTGGGGGCTGCTTCACCAAACGTAGATTTGGGAATTAAGGCCGGACTTTCTAGCTATCCTATCCTTAATCCTGTTTCACAAAAGCCAGTGATGCATCTTATTCCAAAAAATGTATGTTGTGGAAATAGCTTCCACATCAGACTAGCTGCCGGGCTGAGTGTTTCCTAGCGTGTCAGGGCCACATCTGATCAGAAACTGTGTGCTTTGGTGGAAGAATTATGGTTTAAAGCTGTTTTAGTGCTACCGGTATAAGATGTCTCCGCTGCATCAAGGGGACAATGGACAGGACGAATCCTTTCTTCCTGGACACAGAACACTAAAGATGGGTCACAGGTGGTTCTAAGATGTGTTTTAAGGATTTTTGTCACTCAGTGACATGCAAATCAATTTCTTACTTCTATGTAATGTGCTTTCTTCTGTTCCTTTTTGTTCTTATTAATCAAATTGCCTTAAACATTCTGACTTGGGCTTCCTTCCACATAGTTTACTGGAATTTTGGCCCATTCCTACTGTCCCATTCCAACTGGTGTGAATGGTTGAGGTTTTTAGGCCTCCTTAGTCGCCACTCACCTTTTCAGCCCACAATTGTTCAATGGACTGAGATCAGGACTTTGTGATTTCCACTCCAAAAAATTGTCTTTGTTGTCCTTAAGCCACTTTGTAACTAATTTGGTGGTAGGATTAGGGTTATTGTCCTTTTGGAACACCCATTTTTACCCAAGCTTTAACTTTCTGGTTGATGTCTTCAGGTTTTATTTGGTATTTGGACATAATGTCCGTTTTGATGCCATCTAGTTTTCTAGGCTTTCTCAAATGTAGTCATTTTAGTGTATGTAAACGTCTGACTCTGAAGAAAGTAATAAAAATAAGTCTGTCATTTAAAATGTATTCTTTATGGGTCAGTTCTATCAATGGCAATAATTTTGATAATCCCAACTGACCTAAAACAGGAAATGTTTAGTCTGATTTCATGTCAGACAGTAAGAATAAAAACCTTCTGTGTGATTTTAAGTCCCTGACATACCATTTCAGCTGTGGGTGATTTTTTTAAAACAAAGACCCATGTTAGCAGAATATTTGAAGTTTTGTGGTTGCCATTATGAGCTGATAAGTGCTTTGAAAAGAAAGTATTTTAACTGACTACTGCTTCTAAAATCCATGCTGGCTTCCCAGTAGCAGATAACAACTCTTCCCCAGAGGCTAAAGAAATCTGGATGCAGCCGATGTTTCCGTATTGAGCTTGTTCTGAGGAGAAGCAGTTTGTTCCCATAAATTTAATTAGTGGAAGATTTCATGTCTGGGACAGCCGATGTGTCCATCTGTCCATGTCCTGCCACAGTCGAGCGCAGCGCTCTCAGATTAGAAAGCCCAGGATGAGTTTAGCTCAGACGATAGGACGTTTTTTCCTTCTGAATCATGAACCATAAATGGGTTCTGTATTGGTTTCAAAGAGCTGTTTCTAATGAGTTCAGAGACCACACTCCCAATTTGAGTCCAACATATTCTAATCCCTCAAAAAACAATTGGGGTTGAGATTTTTATTGTAGTTAAGCATGTTTCTTCAGGACTTCCTTTGACTCTTATTGCTTGTAAACATTTCTCTGTTTTTTACTTGATTTCACATTAACCAGACTTTATTGTGTGGTTAATGTAAGTTCTGAATGAGGTAAATACAAACTACAGCTGCAGCAGTAATACAGCATATAGGCTGGCTCCAGCAAACTATACAGAACTTTTCCCTTTGGCCTCAATAATAAACCAAGTGTGTTTTCTCAGAATTTAAAACATTTAAAGCAGAGAGATGATATAACATTGCGGAAAGACCTTAGACCCAGATCCAAGCAGATTGGGATGCCGGGTCGTGTTCTTTTGTCATTAAGGTGTTGATAGGGTAATGTTCCTTTTGCTGGATAAAGGTTTAAAAATGCTCTGATGATTACTGGTCCTGTGAAGCAACTCTGTGACCAAGAGTCATTTAAGAGCACACACTGCAGTCTGTAAATGAGACCCTCCCAGCTGTAGCCTTTATAGCAAGGCAGGAGTGGCGGTTGTACAACATTTATTTGTAGAACAGGAATCTTCTAGTTACAGATACTGCTTGTACCATAGCTTAGAGCTAAAATCTTAATGAACACAGTTTTTAGTGCAAAGTCTTCAGTCTTCAATCTTACACTTTTATCCTGGTCATACTGCTCAGTGTGATAGGGTCAAATATTTGCAACATAGGTCAAATATTTGAAAAATGATCTGAAATTGAATATAATTTTCTATCAACTTAGTTCTAGGGGTGGGAGCAGATGTCTGAGAGAAAATCCTAAGTTATTCTTCTTCCTGGCTATGTATATATATATATATGTATGTATGTATCTATGTATTGTAGGTGATGCCATCTCCTTCCTGTTAAAGGGAAAGAGGGATTGCTGCAAAGTAAATGCAAGCGACTGTCCACTGTTGCTACATGCTCATCCAGGATAAGTGAATGCTGCAATCTGCTGGGTTTCCTCAGAACGAAAACTTTTTGATCAATTAGAATAATAAACCAAATTTGACTGCATCATTCGATAATTAGGATCAATTCAGAATGTATATATGTAATTTGAATCCGTGAGATTGGATTGATGTTTTTTTTGTTAAGGTCCTTCAGAGGATGTGTTGTGAATTGGCGCCATATAAATAACCTGAACTGAATTGAATTAAACATTCCTGCTTTACGTGCTCATGCAACAGTAAATGTCATCAGGAGACATATAATAAACCTTCAGCTGAGATGCATCACATTCATATCAACATGATCACATCATTATGATTGTCTTTGTCATCTGTGGTATTTTTATACTCAGACAGATCACATCTGAAGGAAAGTATCTCAGTACCAACAACTCATGACACCCATTTAACACATCCCTCAGCTGCTGGGAAGTCAATTCCCATATGTATTTTCAGGCATATCACTTCAGCAATACTATGCTTCACTGAGTGCTTAAAGCAATTTTGCAAATGACTTCTCGCGGGTAATGCACTTAACACAGATGGACTCACTGGCAACATTTGTCAATGCAGTCCATTTTCTGAAGCATGCTGTATTGTCATATAGCCCAACTGAAGCAGAAACTGCTGTAACTGGGTGCTTGATTGTTCTGTTTGGCTGATTAAGTCATCGCTCAGAGGCTCTGAAAGGGTTGGTTACTTTCTCTAAGGTCCAGAATAGTAGAGAGATGGAGATATACTTTGACTAGCAGCAAATCTATTACCAATGGTAACCTGGAAGTGAGGCTTTTTCACCAGTTGATTAAGATTCTAGCCTGCAGCAGACACGTCTTTTTTCTTGGACTCTCATGTTCTCATTAGAATATTTTCAATGCTATTTGTTGCATATCAATAAAAAGGCTGTTGAATGTTTTATGGAGCATCTGAGCTGAAGGTTTCTCACACAATCCCCTTCCTTTTGGGAGTCTGCACCAGAAAACCTTTTGAAGCAATCCTGAACCTGATTATTCAGGTTTTATCTCTACTTTCTCTTCTGCTCTCGGTGGGGTCAGACGCTGTTCCACTATCTCCTTGATCCTCCCCCATTTTTTGCCCTGCTTCAGCTTTTTGTCTATGTTTTTCTTAGAGCCTCTGTTCGCATATCCTCCTAATTTGTTCATTATGGATTTGGTCAGCTGGTCTCTCAACGCAATCGATCAAATGTTCTCGACGGGAAGACAGGTTTTGTCCCACTTTCAGAATTTTATTTCTCCAAAACCATGAGAGGTGACAACACAATCTCTTCAGATTATAGTAAAGGGTCATCAATACTATAACCACAATTAAAAGCAAAAAAAGCATATACTGGTTGAGCATTAGTAGATACTTTTTCTCCAAAACTGTACAGTAAAATTATTAAATATTTTATTTTTTTTACATAAAACATTTATGTGAAAGTTGTAAAAATGTAATCAATACAAATGTTCTGAAGGTTACTATATTCTCAACAGTTGCCAGGATATGGTCCTTTCTGCTCCATTACCGTAATGCACCTTGTATGCGCTAAGCTAATCTTTAAGAGAGAGCCAGTGTCGGCTGGCGTGACCGCGTATTTCTGACTGTCGGCTCTGAACCAGCTCTTACCAGTAAAACCCAAAGGATTATTAATGTTATCTGTATCATTGTAATGTTGGCCAGAGATTTTTAGATTTCTCAGGATTCATAGATTTTTAGATTTCTGAGAAGGATTGTAGTATCATTTGATTTGTTTTTCTGTGTCTGTATCTGTGTTTATTTTCTTTGTGATTGTATTGTAATTGTATGTACAGCGCTTTGAGTATCTCGTTACTGAAAAGCGCTATATAAATAAACTTACCTTACCTTACTGGGCTGCTAACTCAGTCAAAAGCTAATTTAAAAGAAAGGTCCTTGACAATGGTGATGTTACCAAACCCTTGGTAAAAATAAATAATCTCCTGACACCCTGGTTGGACTTTGCAGAGACGGAGGCATGTTTTTTGGATAATTTAGCTTTATCCTCCTTTTGTTTCTTATTCTACATTTGTTCTGTTTTGCTTTTCTCTACCTGCTTCACAGATAAACAATATTCTGAGATATTTCTCCTTCTGAGCACCAACATCTTATTGACTGCAGTAATAATTCGGTCCTCCCCAGGAAACAAGCCTTTCACTTTGTCAGCCGCTGCTATATACTGCATGCATCCCTGCGAGCTCAGTGTTTGTTCTGTCCACATCACTGCAATCCAATACAGCAGAATTTATTCCCTGCAAATCTATTGTAAGATGCTATATATCATAGCTGTAATGCACAAACAAAAAGGCTGTTTTCTCTCAGATGCAGTCATGGTAAAAAGAAACTCAAACCTCTTTCAGTTTCAAGAAGAACACAATTAAAAAAAATATCTGGTCTTTACCAGGTTCTACCAATATTTAAATCTAACCTCAAGTGTAGAAAAAAAAAATACAACAGGTTCTCCATAGCTGTAATTTATTTTTAAAGCTGAAAAAAAGGAAAAATAAACTAAGCAACCCTTTGATTTAATAGCTTGTAGGATCAACTGTAGCAGCGATGATGTAGTAAGTTCAGACTCTTGCATCAGAGTTTAGGAATTTCAACTCATTGTTTTTTAAAAGGTTTTATGGCAAAAGTCATTCAGTAATAGCTAGACAGGAAGGGCCCAATCTTCATTACAGTGTAGCTTAATTTCCTTTACTTTTCCCAAGATTTGTTTTTGCACCTCTTTCTGAAGGTCTCATAGCAGCATTTCCATCAGACAGAGGCGTAGGCTTTGACTGGGCCATTGCAGAACCTTGATTCTTTTGTTTTTCAGTCATACTGTTGTAGATTAGCTGCTGTGTTTGTAATCATTGTTCTGCTGATGACCCAGTTTGGACCAAGCTTCAGATGTTGGACAGATGGACTCACATTTGACTCTAGAAAACATTGGGCACAGAGGAGCTCATGTTCCACTCATAAGCTGCAAGGTGCCCAAAGCCTGTAGCAGCTAACCAAGCCCAAAGCATCAACAGTTGGCACGAAGTGATTGTACTGATAAGCTGCCTTTGGTTTTCTCCAAACCACAGATCCAGCTTTGTCAACCAAATAGAAAACAGGCTTTCTCCCTCAACAGCCACACTTGTTCAGTGTTTCTCTGATTATCCTGTTGTGAATGTTAACATTTAACATACTAACTGGGGCCTGCAGAGTCTTATGGGAAGATTGGCTGTGGTCTTAAATGTTTTCCACTGATAAATAATCTTTCTGTCTGTAGAATGATGCACTTTAGTTGTCTTGGAAAGGACTTCTAATCCTTCCCGCATTGATGGGCAGCGGCAGTAGCTTCTCTCAGGTCATTGCTGATATCTTTTGGCATTATGTCAACAGCTGACTGAGAAGACTCCTGCTTTTATAACAGTGGTCTCGCTGATGATGATCAGTTATTCAGTGCATCTGAGCAACAGCCCAGCAGAAGCTAGAGAGGAGATAGCAGCACCAGAGAACTATATATATATTTATATACAAACTCTAGACAACAGTACAATCATATATGCACTATATCCATAGCAGGAAGATGTAAATGAGGTGAATCAGTATCTGCTGTGTTGTTCATGATGATGTCAGCAGCCTCAGCCTAAAAGGTCATCTCCAACTCTGTCTGTGGAGAAGTTCTCTGGTGCTGCTATCTCCTCTCTAGCTTCTGAATGCAGCAGGAACCAGAGCTGCTCACATTCCAGGCTGGTGCTGAAAGCAGAGCGAACGACGCATTGATCTGCAGGGAATGTCTGTTGGTTCCCACCGTGATCCCAGGACCAAATCTACCTTTAACACTCCTCTCTTCTCCTCCACTAGCAGGCTCCGCTCCTCTTTTTAGTTCGCTTTTCTCCACCTTTTTTTCTCCATTTTGTTTTGTTCATTTTACCAAACTAAACCTCACAGTAGATCACAGTAAACATCTGAATTTTAATATTAAGATGAAATTAATTAATATGAAATAGATTTTTTTTTGTGTGTTTTTCCAATTTTGTCCAAATATATTTTTGAAAGCATTTTACAGTCTGTAAATATTTGAATGATTCTGTACTATATTTTTTGTGATTTTGTTCACTTTTTATTCATGTTTATTTATAATTGTTTCTATTGTATATTTATCCTTTCTAATATCACCTTACTAGAGGTTGACCTTTAACCTGTCCTGCCGGTGAAACTATGTAATTTCCTCCTAGGGGGATGGTAAAGTTAATCTTATCTCTATATTAATAATTGTATGATTGTTTTAGAAGTTTATGTTCTCATTGACTCAACTGTTTAGGGGGTGGATCCCTGCACCATGGAGCTGGTAGCGTTTTATTCCTTCATTGTAGGAGATCTCTCCTTTCTCTCTGTCTTTCCTCCATCTTCTCTGCTTCAGACACTCTTAGGCTCACTAAAAGTCCTCCCTACTACTCTTAACATCTCCTCACGTTAGGAGCTCTCTGAAGGCCTAAGATGCTTCTTCAATAACGTTTATATTATTGAGGGAAAATTCTGAGAAAAATCATTTTTTCTTAGAATGACGTCACTAGGAGCTACTTTTAGTCTTAGGATTTTTTGTGAATACGGGCCCTGATCTCCAAGGCAGAGCCCAGTCAACCAAATAGCTTGTGGCTTCAGCTACAGTATCTGTGGCTCCAAGCCTTCTTTCAAAGGCTGAGCTCAGCCACCATAGGAAGGAAGTTCACTGCAGTCACATGTATCCAGGATTTCGTTTATAATGTTAGAACATAGACGAACAGGTAAATTCAGTTCTTTGCCTCGTCTAATTACTGTACACGATCCCGTCCATCTTTCCATCTCTCATAACAGTCCACATTTTCTCTGGTTGAGAACAACTGCATCAGATTTAGAGAAGATGACTCTCATCCCAGCTTCTTCACACAGTTCCAAGAAGCTGCGAAACACGCTGAATTTCATGGCTTGAGGAAACTAATAGAACCGGATTGGGATCCTGTGAAAGAACGCAAAATTAATAGGTTTGGTGAGAAAGGTTAGCCTTGCCCGGGTCCAACCCAAACTGGAAACCAGCTCAGCATTGCATTGGTTATACAGGGACTCCCATGACCCCCACAGAAACTCCTCCAAGATAAAAACATAGTCAAGGAATGAAAAACTTCTATCCAGATCCACTCAGCACTTCCTCCAGCAGTCAGTGGGTTAGAGACAGGGTGCAGTCTGGACAGGTCATCAGTTCATCATAGGGCCTGCACACAGGATATACAGCCATGGGTGGGCGCACATAAACCTAAGGACGGTTTAGGGTAACCTGACCTAGCATGCAACAGAATGGTCAGTCAGTCATTTTCTACCGCTTCTTCCATAGTGGATCGCGATGAAGGTGTTACCTATCTCCAGCAGTCTGGGCGGGAGGCGGGGTACACCCTGGACAGGTCGTCAGACCATCGCAACACAGACACACACAGGACAAACAACCACGCACACACACACATTCACGCCCAATCAATTAACCTAACAGTTACGTTATTGGACTGTGGGAGGAAGCTGGAGTACCTAGAGAGAACCCATGCATGCACGGGGAGAACATGCAAACTGCATGCAGAAAGACCCCCGACCGGGAGTCGAACCCAGGACTTTCTTGCTGCAAGGCAACAGTGCTACCACCTTCGATCGTGCAGCCCTGCAACAGAATAGTATTGACTGGAAATTAAACCCAGGACCATGTTGCTGTGAGGTAATATTGCACCGGCTGTACCACCGTGCCAGCCTGTATCACGACACGGGATACTAAATCTCAAAGGTAGAGAAAGATGATGAGCTATGATTGGATGGGGATAAACATCCTCATGTTTTTGTGATGTCTTTGCTAAATTACATGAGAGTTAATGTGATCTGACACAAAGAACCTTCCTATCTGTCAAAAGTCTTAATAGTTTTAATCTTTGTTCCTCTTGCCAATTAAAGAAAAATCTGAGGACACCTGAAAAGACTTCATCTTCCTACAGCTTTTCTTCAGCTTTTTGGCATCTATTATCCTAATTATGCGAATGCCAGCAGGATGTTTTAAGGAGCCCCGAGGTGTTGATTCAGAGCCCAATCATTTGTTTGGTCTAGAATGATAATTACAATAAATAACACTTTAATTAAAACTAATTAACGGTGCCTTAAATCTGCTGTGGGTGGGCATCCTTACAAGTTTGCCTTTTTTTTTTAATTGGGGTTTGTTCTTAATTAGTATGAATATTATTTTTCCTTCTTTTTTCGCAAGCATTACTTAGAATTTCCATCTTGACATCCTGACCTTTTTGTTGTTCTTAATTAGCTTTTTTCCACAGTGTTTTACAGGAAACTTTGAATCTCTATTTGTAGGTTTAAAAATTACACGTGTGTGATGTTGGTCTTACTGCAAACTACATATTTTATGATGTCATCATTATTTATTCATGCTGTCATATTTATCTCCTATTCTTGTTACTGTGAGCTTGTGTCCTGCTGTCTATCCAGGTAGGAGCTACATGTTCCTTACACACATGTGCAAGCAGCTTTTAAAGTATTATAACTGTTTGGCACATGAAATATGAGGATATTTGCACAGTGAAGATTTCTTGAGTTAAACCATTTTTGCTTTTATTATTTTAATTAATTTATCTCTTTCTGTTTGAGAAGCTTTGAAAAGTGTAAACAACCCTGTTTAAAACTAAAAACAGTGAAACTATGATAAATCATTTCCAAACATGTTTCACCTTTAATGTGACACTTATCCTGTTCAAATAAATATGAAAAACAAAGCTGAAATTGTCTGATTGCATAGGTTTGCACACCCCTGATGAAAGTTTCAACAGTATTAGTATTAGTATCAGGGTGTGCATATAAATGCAACCGGGTTGTGGAAAATGTTTTTTTGTCTCAGCAGAATTGAAGAAGATAAATAAAGTTTCCTCTTTAAAAGTGGAATAAGTTTAATATGTTTCATGGGTTGTTAATCCAGAGTTTTAGCTAGGCTGTAAACTCATTTGGGCAGCTGCTTCACATTACTTGTGACACAGAGCTCTACTGACACCTGGTGGTTGTTAGCAGACCTACAACAACCTAAAGCCTGCAGGTGAGTTTTGGTTTAACGATATCCATTTAGATGGTGACTGATAGTCAGTATTTTTATACTCTACATTAAACATGACATTTTATGTATAATAGGTTTATTTTGTATTCACTTCAGTTTCCTTGCTCATAAAGGCAGGATGCTGATTTGGATGCATTCATTGTAATGCCAGGGGTGGTGTTGTGCTGCATGCAGATGGATGAAGGCCCTTGTGGAGAAAGCCTTAAACCTGATGAGCATTCAGGGGAAGACACCAGCATGTCTACAAGCAATCAGAGCATTGAGGTGGAGTCTGTATGGCTGCCATTCAGTAGCAGGTTGCCACGAGGGAGGCAGACCACTGAACACTTTGGTGAATGCTCAGTAATTTTTTTCTTTTTCCTTATTACCTGTGACATCACTCGAATTTGTTGACTTCAGCTTGGCTCCAGTCAACTTTCCTTTTGTCTTTCCAGACAAAGATCTGTCACCCGGGGGACGCTCTTACTTTACCACATAGAGACATGTGAAGCATCATTAAGGTGTTGGAGGCAGAGCCGCCATCCGACTGTGCACTTGAAAACAAAACAGATATTCACAGTTCTGGCACATCCCTCCTGCACATTAGTATTCAGCAGCATCAGGCCTCATTTGAAGTGATGTACTTTAATTTCTGATGAAGATGAAGTGTGTTTTTGCCTCTGGTTAAAGTACAGCATCAGCCAACGAGTGGGATTAGCTCTGTTACTCAAGGACACTTCAGGAGGAAGCCAAAGCTGATCTCTCTCTGCAGGACTGCTTTGGCAAGTGAATAATTAACTTAATATATAAATTATTAAAATTTCATCCATATGTTAGAAACCTGTGGTCAGTTCTCAGAAAACAGATGCCAACAAACAGGTCACCATCAGGCACAGTTTGGTCCAGAAGATTCCTGAAAGTAAAAAGAAGAATCAACTCTGAAAATATTGACTCTTCATATAAATTTGATGTATTTGCTTATAAAATTCTAACACACATTGTTTGATTTTACATCTATGTAAACATTTAAAACATAAAATGTTAAAATCAGAAAGCAAAAAAGTTTTGTCAATGCTAAAACTTTAAATAGCAAAATAAAACTCTAGGGGCCTGCTGCTGTGATAAGTGGCGAGAAATGTCAACAAATTGTAACAGTCCAGAAAACCAGGAGCAGAACGGAACAGAAGGAAAAAATCTGCAACTGGATCGTTTATAATGATGCAGCAACAACCCTTGCATGTTTCAAGCAACACACCAGAGAGGATCTGTTAGCTTTTACACTATTTCCGCTGGGGGCCAGTAGCAGCCAGCCAGTAGCACACGTAATTTCCTCATTTAAATAGGGCGGTCTGCACCTCTTTTAATTTTAGCACACCTTCTTTGGAGTCTTTGAAGATAAGACCCTAGGTCTCCCTCACATTTCTGTTTATGTGCAGTGTTAGACTCACAATTTCCAAATTACAAAAAAATTAATCAAATTGTTAAACTTTTGCTGTTTAAAGACAGACTGGTTGCTATGAAGGGCACACCAGGGTTGTTATCACTTTGCTCATTAATATCACACCTTTATGCTGGCTGTTCTGCTGTAGGAATGAATTTGACTGCAACCTCCAGCTGCAGTAAGAAATGCCCAGAAACTGACCCTGACCTTGCACAGACTTAAACATTTCACTATTCGGACCAAGGCTGCTGAAATATTATCAAAGACTGAACTGAAGTTTCATTCCACTGACTTGGATCCTGAGATCAGAATCAGAATCAGCTTTATTGCCAAGTTTGTACATACAAACAAGGAATTTGACTCCGGTACACTTTGCTCTTTGGTTTTTGTTTTTGCATTACAGAATATACATATTTACAATGTACAATATACACATATATAAATAAAAAGGTGCATTTGCAACATCTGTCTGCTGTTGTTTTGTATTTTATTGAATGTTCAGCAGAGAAACAGCCTGGGGAAGAAACTGTCTCTGTGGCGGCTGGTTTTAGTGAACAGCGCTCTGTAGCGTCGGCCTGAAGGCAAGAACTCTAAAACAGTTTTATGTGCAGGGTGTGTGGGGTCTGCAGAGATTTTAGCAGCTCTTTTCCTGACCTTAGACCTGTATAAGTCCTGGATGGAGGGAAGGTCAGCCCTGATGATTCTCTCTGCAGTCCTGATTGTTCGTTGCAGTCTGGACCTGTCCTGTGTTTTGTGGGGATGAACCAAACCACACTGAGATGGATGAAGACAGGACAGACTGAATGATGGCAGTGTAGAAGATGACCAGCAGCTCCTGTGGAAGGTTGAACTTCTTGAGTTGCCTCAGGAAGTACAGTCTCTGCTGGGCCTTCTTCCGAACAGTGTCTATGTGTGAAGACCATCTCAGGTCCTCAGAGATGGTGGTTCCTAAGAACCTGAAGTGATCCACAGCCGACACGGTGTTGTTGAGGATGGTGAGGGGGGTGTATGGAGGGGGTGTTTTCCGAAAGTCCACCACCATCTCCACAGTCTTGAGTGGGTTTAGTTCCAGGCAGTTCTGACTACACCAGTGTACCAGCCGATCCACCTCCTGTCTGTATGCAGACTCATCACTGTCCTGGATCAGTCCAATGACAGTGGTGTCATCTGCAAAGATGGTCCAAATGCAATGGCTATGAAGTTCTAATAAAATGTTTCTCTCTGAAGGCTGTCTCAGTGCGGGTCTCAGACCTTAAAGGGACACACTGGCTCCATACGGAGACATTCTTATCTGGCATGATGAGACTTCTCTGTCCTCAGGAAAAGTAAATAAAGGATTTTTTAAAATAGAATAGTAGCAGATATATTTTTCCTGAAGCTATTTGATGCAGAACTTGCACAAACAGTCTTCTGTGCGCTGCTGAGAGTTGAGTCCAAGTGAGATGGGAGACGGACTCTGACTGACTGACCTGTAGCATACAGAAACAAGACATGTTGCCCAACCAGACTAGCCAAGGCTGGATCAACTAGGTTAAAAGTCAGTTGTATTGTTTTATTCACTGAAATCTTCTTCAATCTTTCAGCAAGATAGTTTCTTGGATTGCTAACGATTTGGTTCTAGTTTTCTGAAGAGAACTGCTGAATCTCTAACACCTGTGCTTTGCAATGGCCGCTCCAAAGTATTAACTTTGTTGTCTTTAAACCACTTTGTGACTAATCTGGTGGTTTGCTGGGGGACATTGTGAATTTGGAAGACCCATTTGAGTTCAAATTTTAACTTCCTGCCTGATCTATTTTATGAAGTTCACCAATCCTTCCTATCATGGAACACCTCCACGACATGATGCTGCCACCACCTTACTTCACAGTTGGGATGATGATCTGAGGTTTCCAAGCCTTCCCCTTTTTTCTCTAAATGGAACGATGTTCATTATGATTCAGGTCTTTGTACCTGAAACTGTAATCTGTTTTTTATGCTACTTTTAGAACAATGGCTTCTTCCTTTCAGCCCATATTGGTACCGGACTCATTTCTCTGTGGACAATGACTCTCTTACCAGTTTCTGCAGCAAGGTTTTTTTTTGCTTTTGTTCTGTGTTTGATTAACACATTTCACACTAAAACACACATATGTCTCTGGGACAGAACCCATCTCCTTCCGGAACCGTATGATGGCTGAACAGATGAACCTGGAACTTTCAGGCATCTGGAAATTGGACCCAAGGATGAAGCAGACTTGTGGAGGTCCGCCGTTCTCTCCCTGATATCTTGGTTGATTTCTGCTGGTTTTTCCATGATGTCACTTAAAGAAGCAGTGTGTTCAAAGCATTGCTTTAAAATGCATCAGAAGCTTACAAAGCCATGACATAGTCAGCATCATCTGGGCTTTCCTAAAAATTTTTAAGCCAAACTTATCTTATCATATTACACTTCTGAATTAAAAACAAATTATAAAAAATCATTTTAGAAATAGAAATAAACCCAAAAAGACCTAAAACAGATTAGGTTTATTCTGGTTCAACGTCAGACATTGATGGAGAACATTGTTATGTATCTTTTCATTCAGAAGAAATCTGGTTTCAACTCCATGAGCTGAAAATATAAAAATTTGGATTTTGTTTTCAATTGTTTTGTGGCTTTTATTAAAGTTACATTATTAAAGAGACATAAATTCCTTAATTTTACTAAAATTAAATGCTAACGGAGAAGAACTAACAAGAATTTACACAAATCATCATTAGTTTAAATTCCTGATGTAAATACAAATTGCATTAGAAAGTATCCATTTCTGAACATATTAATGTCTTGATCTGAAAAAAGGTCTGTTTTTGTTTTTTTACCATGGGTACCTCCAAAGAAACGCATGCAACCATCATCATTTGTGTCAAAACCCCAACAGACAACTGTACTGAGAAGATGTCCAAAAGTGTTCAGAGTGCCTCCAGTGCAGAGCTTGCTCATTATTTGCAGCAGTTAGATGCATCTGCAAGCACAGTGAGGAAAGATTTCTGCCATTAATAAAAGAGTGGAATTAAAACTTCCTGTAAAACCTACTTATTCCAACAAGGATTTAGTGATGATCTGTGGATTTGGCAGCATGGTGGAGCATAGTATTACAAGGCAAAGAAACAGTCAGGATTTGGCCAGGAAGTTCATATGAAGCATGAAAAAACATTTGGTCATGATTGTGGTGTCAGTATACCTGTTATTTACACTAGGTGTCCTCGTTTTCCCTGATCTTTGGAATGCCCTATCACCATCTGTTCTCACTTCATCAGAGCTCCCAGTAAACTACAATCAGTTTTTATTGTTCTGAACCTGTTTGGCAGGCTGAATACTCTGATCCACTCTGCTTACAGTTTTACTGTCATTCACCATGCTGTGATAATTTGCTTTAGCATTTAGTGTAGATGACCTCACAACTGACTCTAAAGCAGTTTATGGTCGACTCCAGGACTAGATCTAGACCAGATCATATTAATTTTACCGTAATGCAATCTCTGTAGGGTGGCCGGGTACTCCCTTAGAGATGGGTGAGGAGCTCAGCCATCCAGGAGGAGCTCGAGGTAGAGCCGCTGCTTCACATGGAGAGGAGGCTCCTCCCTGCTTAGACTGCCTCCCCCATGACCAGGTCCCAGATAAGCGGAAACAAGTATGAGTACGTAATGCATGGAACCCAACCACGGAGAGACAGTGTTTTCTCTTTTTCATATCATGTACAAAGGGTCAGATAGAAAAACTCAAGTTAGCCTTGCTAACAAACCTCCATTCAGCAGCAGACGTGAATCTAAACAGGTGAAATGAGACCTTAACAGTTCATTGTGGATAAAATGAGGCTTCTTTCCAGTAACATGTCCAGGAATTCACATTCCATTGAACCCAGGCATTAAAATCCACCCTGCTTTACTTTTGCCGCCCTGTGGACAGTCTCAACAGTCTATCCAACCTGTCAACCAGAAGAGAAATCTGAACTTTTTCAGATTTCTTTACCAGTAATTGCAGAATTTCCTCCCATCCTACAGACATCTCCTTCTATGAGAGAAAAACTGATTTTCAGGTTGTCTTGTCTCACTAAGACTGCATTTTGAACCTTTTTTGTCCAATTTGTTTTTCTTTAAAGTCAACTGGATCACTTTCCTCAGTGACTCTGCAGTTGTTCTTTGTGTCTTTGCAGTTCAGTCATTTGTTTCCTTTTCTGTGGATGTCGGGCTTTTACTGTGTCTGTAGCTTCTTGAGGTCATTTAGCTATTCATCACTTTGTTGTTTTTAGTTACACAAATTCTGAGAGAATTGACAATACAAACTAAATTTCACTGCAGTTTATTATTGTAGATGGATATAACTAGAATGCACACTGACTGGCCACTATATTTGGTATACTTTGCCTCTACTGGGCTGGACCCCCTCAGTTCTTCAGAACTGTTTAATGCTAATGCAAAGTATCCGAAACATTCCTCAGAGACTTTAGTCCATGTTGATATGATAGCATCACCAGCTTGAGATGATCTGAGCTTTGTGACATGGTACGTTACCCTGCCAGCAGAGGATGGGTCCACTATGGTGGACTTTCGTTTCTGGGAAGAAAATGTCTCCGTGGAGAAGTGCTCCACCAGTCAGAAGTGGAAAAAAGCAGTGTCGCAAAGCTGAACGCAGTTGGCGAAAGACTGAACTCCAGGTTCACTATATTATCTATAAAGAGAGACTATACAGATATAACCTACAACTGAAAAATGCAAGGGAATCTTTCTTTTCTGAGATCATCAGCAAAAACATTAACAATGCTCGTGCATTATTTGCCACGGTAGACAGGCTAAAAAACCCTCCTGTAACTGTAGCATCTGAACTCCACTCTACCAGGACCTGCAATAAATTTGCTAACTTCTTCACTGAAAAACCCAAAGAAACGAGGGGCAGTCAGCACATCCACATCAAATCCCGGACCAAAGTTGACTCCAACTAGAACTGATTTTTTACAAAATTTTTCCCAATTTCACCAAAAAAAACTACAAAAATTAGAAGAAATCGTACAGCAACTAAGCCCTTCTTCCTGCTGTCTCCATGTTTACCCACAGCTTTTCTTAACCCTTTAACTACCCCACTAAGCAAAACTCTTCCATTTCTTATTTCCTTGGGTGACTTATAACAAAAATCAATGATTTTTTCTATTACATACCCTTTACATTTAAAAAAATTTCCTCTACCAAATGGTCGAGATGTCACTTCATAGTTAAAGTGTAAAATTCCAAACTAATTGCCAAAAAATTAAAAAGTAACATAAACATGGTATTTATAATAAAAAAAACCAAAAAAAAATTTCCAGGGCATTGGATATACTTTATTCCTGGTAGTTTTGCTACAAAACATTGCTTCGTTTCATTTCAACAAATGAAAATACAGTTTAAAAAATGAAAAATTATGCATTTTTCACATTTTCAGGCTGACTGCATCTGTAACAAAGGCAAACAGCACAAAAAATCTCGCATTTAGTCAACTTCTGATTAAGTGCCCTTGTGCAAAACTTAATTTTTCTACAAAAAAAATAAAAATGGTAGTGCAAAGCAGAAGAGAAAAAAAAATTCCTACTTCTAAATCTCAATAAACCTCATTTATGGTGAGACAACAGCACTCACATTTTTGAGGTACAAGATCCAAATTCTCATGGATTAAATGAACTATTAGTGATTTTGAAAACTGCACAGGAAGACAGTGCCAAACTTATGAAAATCCTAAATTTCTAACCTCTGCAAGTCAACACATCTCAGTGGTGTGATTGTGCAATAGCACTGTTGTTTTTTTGAATATCAGATATTCACTTTTGGTGATATGCTACAATGCACTCCTGGTTTGTGTTCAAACACAAGAAAACATTGCGTTTTTTTGACCACTTTTCCCACCTGATACACCCCTTTTGGCATAGGTTGCATCGTCCCCGCTTGTCAAAATGAGGAGGCCAGGTCCCACATTATCATAGCGGTTTGTGGTTTTTTGGTTGTGAGGGTCCCCTTTGGGGGGTGTATCGTTTCTTCTTTTGTGAGAGTGAAGAAGAAGTGAATGATGGTCGGGGCCAACTTTGGATACTCGCTTTTTGGGCTTGGTTTAAAGCTGTGGGCGACTGCCAGGGGAACCTTTTGAGAGACATTCAACTTCCGGTTGAAAAGGGGCCCAGTCCCCCTTGGGAGATCAGCCAGGAATTTGCAATGCACAGGTCAAGGATATATCCAAAAAAGGGGAAAAATACATCGCTTGGACTTAGCTGGGGTCCCCTTTTACAGGTGAACCCCGCATGTCAGGAAAAAATCAATTTCCCCCCATATGGGGTCACTATAAAGCAGGGATGAGTGACTGGCATGGGAGAGCGATCTTTGCGCTAGACTCCTAGACTCCTTTTTTCCACCGGTTTTTAAAAGTTGAAAGGGGGCATGATCCCACAGGCATTGCTCAAAAGGGGGTTGAGACACTTTTTTTGTCTAAAAACCATCTGACTGCAATTACCCCCTTCAGTCAACCTGTAATCATAGGCTCCCCGGCCCTTTTTTCCATTAGTTTTTGGGCCTTGCCATCAAAGGAGCTCGACCAGTGCGGGGTTTGGGGCTTACGGTACCAATGCACTTGACAAAAACCCAAAGATGTGTGCAAGCTCTGGACCAAGCTGAACTTTGTAAAGAAGTTGTCACCAGAAAAACAGACAGCTGAGGCTGTTTTTATGGGTTTTTCCCCCGTTTTGGGCTCCTAGAGGTAGCCTTTGTTCCTGTTCACTGTGGGCAAAATGAAGAATGTGGGGAAACCCCCTTGGAACAGGAGCAAGTCATGGGTTATGCCAGATGAACTTGCTCGACAAAACAAATTTGAAGCCCCACTTATTCTGGCTTGTTGGCAATATATTGGTCGGAGATTGCCAGCCCTTGTGCCTTTATATGCTACCATGACCTCATCTACACTGTGCTTGTAAGTAGATGGTATCAGTAGACATTGTTCTCGAAGCATACTCCTCAAAGAGGGGGCGGATTTTGTAAAATCGATCTTGACTCACACTGCTCGGCTGATTATCATTTAAATGAAGGAACCGCCATAACAGCTGGAATCTCTTCCTTGGCATAATATCATCTAACACTTTGAAACATGACTCATGGTGCCAGTAATCCTCCTGAGAAGGGATGTTGAAAACACCCACATAGAGAAGGATCCCTACGAAATCCTCAATTTCTTCAGGGCTAGTCTTAATTGGATCTCCCAACTCCTGAGCAGAGTACAGATTTGTATGATGAGCAATATGTTCAATCATCTCATCAGTGAAGAGCTTTTTGAAATACTCTAAGGGTGTTTGTACAACCTCGGGGGGTTCAAATGTTGGATTTTGGATCAACAGTTAAAAGTTTTTAGCATATTCATGATGTATAAACACTTAATGAGTCATATTTATAGAAATCGATAAATTAGTTTGTTTGACTAAGTCGATTTCATAGCATGTTATCAGTTTTCATTACATTAGCTTAAATTTGCTACCCATACCATGAAGTGACAAATCAACCGTTTGGTCAAGCATGTTTCTAAAAATTTTTTTAAAAATATGAGTTTTATGCTGCATCAAGGGTCATAATTCTCTTTAGTCAGGCCTTTATCACCAAAATATGTAAAAAAAAAAAAAAAGTATACAAACCTTTCAAAGTTTGCCCAGAAACAGTCATGATCCCATGCTTGATTTTTTAGTTTTTGACTTCCTGGTTGGAGGAGGGAAAGATGAACCTACCATTTATGCTCACAGTGCCATCTGGTGGATCTTTTTAGCATTACATACTTACACCAAATGGTAGAGATGGCTTAATCAGTTTGAGTTAGGTAAGGCACTCCCGTCTTTGAAATTTGGTGATTCAAAATGTGGTCAACCATTTGGTCGACCAGGCAGTTAAAGGGTTAAGAAAGCTTTGCCCGTCATAACATCTGATTGAACTCAAATAATAAACACGTCCCTTTTGTCAGGTGTTTTCCCCCAGGTCCTGAAAACAGCAATTATCAAACCACTATTGAAAAAGAGCAACTTGGACAAGCTGCTACTACAGAACTACAGGCCTATATCAAACCCCCTTCCCCTTTGTTAGTTTTTTGAAAAAAGCTGTGTTTTAGCAGTTAAAAAACTTCCTAACAATGACCAACCGCTTCGAAGTTTCCAGTCAGGCTTCTGCTCCCACAGTACAGAGACTGCTCTTGTCAAGGTGTTAATGACATCCGTATAATGCGACTGTGGGAAAAACCAAGTGCTGGTATTATTGGGCCTTAGGGCAGATTCGAAGTTTGACACTCATTTTTTTTAGAGCGTGGAAAACTGGGCAGCCTTTTTTGGTACACATCAGTTTGGTTTAAATCCTCTTGAAGGACAGGGACTTTTTTGTGTCAGTAGGGAACTTTACACAGAGACCAAAAATCACTGTGGGGTTCCCCAAAGGGGCCATCTTAGGGCCCCTTCTATTCAATATCTAAAAAGCTCCCCCTAACTAGATTTTTTAAAAAACAACAACGTAAATTTTTCATAACTATTGCAGACGACACACACTATACTTACGATGTCACCAGGGGACTATGAACCCATTCAACGCTGGGTAAAAAGCTTAAAAAATCAATGCGGTGGGCCAATTTTCTTTAACGATCAAAAAAACGAGGTAATAAACTTTTGGGGGCCCAAAGGAAGGCGTTTAAAAGTTTGCACACGCTTCAGTAATACAGCTAGAAACCACCAGCAGGCCTGGAAAACCCGGGGGTAAGATGGACTCAACCTGAACTTCAGAGGGAAAATAAAAAACAGTAACAAGGTCGGCCTTTCTCACCTAAAGAACATCTCCGGATTAAAGGACAAGTCAAAAGGACCTTGAAAAAAGTATTTATGCGTTCATCTTTTGTAGAGTTGATTACTGCAACGGTGTCTTCACAGGTCTGCCTAAAAAGTTGATCCGACAGCTGCAGTTGATCCAGAACGCTGCTGTCCGCGTCCTCACTAGAACTAAGAAAGTGGAGCACATCAGCCAGGTTCTAAAGTCCCTACACTGGTTCCCTGTAGCTCAGAGAATAGACTTTAAAATACTTCTGTTAGTCTTAAAAATCACTGAATGGCTTAGCACCAAAATACATTACAGACTTGTTGTCAGTGGATCAACCACCCAGACCTCTCAGGTCTTCTGGCTCAAATCTACTCTGCAGAACCAGAACCAGAACCAAACATGGAGAAGCAGCTTTTAGTTCTTATGCTCCACTAATCTGGAATAAACTCCCAGAAAACTGTAAAAGAGCCGAAACCCTGAGTTGCTTTAAATCAAGATTAAAAACTTATTTGTTTAGAGTGGCCTTTGAATGTGTTATCTAAACATTATTAGTTAAGTTTTCAGTCCAATTTTCCCTTCGTTTTCTTATCCATCATTCTATTCTCTTTATTTTTTTAAATTACCTCTGTGGTTTGATTTTCTGTATCATTGTAATGTTTTTTCCTTATGTTCAGCACCTTGATGCCTTGTTGCTGAAAAACGCTACATAAATAAATTTGACTTGACTTAAAGGGATGGAGATGGTGAGCAATTAGACATAGGTAGGATGCGGTCGTTAAATGAGGCTCAATTGTATGAACGGACCCAAAGAGAAAATATCCCTCACACCCATAGGCGGAAATCCTGGGGGGACGGAGGGGATGTGTCCCCTTCCCCTTAACAGCCTAGCTTATGATGGTTAACAAGCTGAAACAGTATGTTAGTAGCAGCACTGACGGGACAGAGGAGAAGAGAGCGAGGAGGGAAAAGAGGTCACTTAGGACTGAGAGGACAGATTTTTCAAAAACCTCTGTCAGGATGTTATTGTCAGATATAAACCTAATTCACATCATTGATGGACTAAAGTGTAAATTAGAGCAGGATGCAAATAAATTCTGTTAGATGTAATCATGAAGATGGACCATTGCTACCTTTCACCTAATACCATTGTTGACATTGCTGGTTGAAAATAAAAAATCTGTATAAGGGTAAAATATGGACTAATAAAGAGCAATGCTATAATTGAAAATGTTACTTTCAATAACATAATTTTAACATGCTAAAAAATTGCCAAGGAGCAGGAAAGAGAGAGGGAGGGAGTCTTTTTTTTTCCCCCCCCCCCCCCCCCCCCCAAGAATTACTCTCTGAAATTGTTTTCTGTTTATGCCCCCCCCCCCCCAAAATAAATTGGGATTTTCACCACTGCCCACACCATACCACCAGCACCAGCTTGAAGTATCGAAAGGAACTGATACAAGGCAGTATGGATTCATAGTTTCATGTTGTTTCCACCAAATTCTGACCCAGTCATCTGAATGTAGCACTTGAAGTCGAGATTCATCGGACTAGGCAACGTATGGTCCGATGAATCCATTCCCCTTTCTTTCTCATTCTGCTCAGTTTTAACTTCAGCAATTCATCTTTGATTTGCCTTTAAGGGATTGGCTGATTGCGTTAACAGGTGAACTCATTGAAGTGGTCATTGAACTGAGTGTAGGTAAAAGAAACTAAATTTGTTTAAATGATTGGATCTGTGAGTTTTGTAAAGTAACAGATGACATCAGCTGTGAATCAAAGCTGCAGATGAATAAACCCAATTAATCTGAAATCCTAAACCTTTTCTATTTCTTTTGAGGGTAAAAGAAAACAGTACAAAACGACTTTTTAATGTTTTTATTCACTGACTAAAAGAAGAGAAGCATTCATTCATCATCATTTCCAATCGAAAGTCGGCAGGTTGACCCTTCAATTCCGCTTCATTCAGGTCAGTTCAGAGGTTCTCAGTGGAGGTTTCTGATGCTGTCCTCCCTCTTATCTCTCCAACAAGAACATGAATCAACACCATTCTCAATAAAATCCCATCCTCTTAGAAGGAGAGAGATCTTTTCCTGCAGACTACTCCCAAAAACCCAGCTGGGAAGATCTGAAATCAGCTGCAACTATCAGATACGATTTCCTGTTAAGGACATGCTTTGTTAGAGCTCCTTGTTGTGCATGAAGCTGTGAGCAGATTTCAGAAGAATCAGGTGTATTTGGTGTGTGAAGTCTATCCCGCTGAGTTTTGGGGGAAGTCTGGCAAACCAGGCGCTTACATCAGCAAACAGTCACACAGCAACATTAAGTGGGAGTTTTCAGGAGCAAAGTAAAACCATTTCTGCAAAAATAAAAACAAAGAACACAACAACATTGCGTCTGGTTTGCAAAGTCTCTGTGGTTTTAGAATGAACTTCATGTTCATAAACTGAACCCGGACAAGTGTTGCATAAGAGTAGAACACCATGATGCGTTGTTGATACCTTTACAAATATGCACTGTGTGAGTTTGTATATATATATATATATATATTTATCTTTTTATATAGTTTCTATTTCTTCCTCTATGGTTTTCTAAAGACGCAGCCGGGCGCCGTCAGCACTGCTCGTGCCCCTTTGTGGCCACTTGTAAGACTGCTGTTATTGCAAACTGTCCTGATTTTAAACAAATGCACAACATTCGTACCACGATATAACTGGGGCCCGTCTAGCCGGTCTCACGGAGACCAAGTGTGACCCGCTGTCACCGCCGCCGGGTCGGCTGACCAGAATTCAAAAGATCTAAAATGATTACAAGATCTCACGAATCATCATCATCATAAGGCCAGGCATTGTCACTGCAACTTCTCAGTTTACATCTTCCGTTTCTATGTGACTGTGAGAGAATGAAAAAGCAAATATAAAAACAGAAAAATAAAGAGATTATATGCATTCCTCTTGCATAGTTGCGAGGCTGGACTGGGCAGCAGGCCTGCCTGCCTGGCTAATCAGGATGTTTGGCTCTCCACAGTCGACAAGAAGGACTTTGTTTAGCAGCCAGAAACAGATCTGAACGAGTATATCTGCATATCCACTGAACACGAAGGTCTATCAGTTCCTTTAATATACAGAGGAGCCTCATCAAAGCCACTGGCATGATTTAAAACATGTCTACGTAGCAGCAGGCACAAGTTTTTACTCCAAAAGCATCAAATGATGCAGAGTTCTTCATCACAAACTGGCATGAAAACTGTTTTAGTGTGAGCTATGAGTGGCACCTCTGCAGCACATCCAGTGTTTTTCTCAGGGCGATAATCAGATTTACATTCCTACATGAGTCCAGCTCTCTGCACGCTCATTCAGACCTGCGACGCAGATTTTAGCATTAAAAGAGAAGAACTATTCGATGGAGAGACGATACACTTTGTGTCAGGATTAAAAACCTTGAGTTCTCATCAAGTTGCCGATGGTTGCCTGCTGATCTGACACAGTCTGCTACTTTGGTACTAAGATAACCTCACAGAGTCCAGCATTGGTCTAACAGACAGACAGACACGCAGGTCTCTGCATGTTTCCAGCTTTGTGACAGGCCGACCAACGGTCTTGGATGGAGAGAAGTAGAGGCCAGCTCTGTGGATTCAGTTCCTCATTGGACCACATCACGTCCCGCATGATATCTGCCAGGATAACACCATGAAAGGGACCAGGAAGAACAACAGAGTGTGCAGAGAGCAGACTGACCAGTAACTGCTGGTTATAATCGCCTAAATAACTCCTGGAGTCATTTCTGCAAATGTAGCTGCTTACAGGGTAGATCAGTGTTTAACATGCATCACATCAGGCCCTATAAATCAGTCTGTGTGTAAAAATTCAACCCATGACTCTAACCTGTCTGGTTCAAGGTGTAAAACCAGCTGATTTAATCGAGTAAAAGGTTTGTGTTTCGGATGTCTAATGTACCGGAAACAAAAAGGTCCGGTGACCCTCTACAGCATCATCTCTGAACAGCGACACACCTTCACTCTGCTGCTCTCCCAACCGCTGCACAAACACACAACTCTGGGTAAAAAAAATATAGAGAACATATGTTTATAGATATTACTTTCTATGCACACTAGAGCTTTGTTAACATAAGAAGCTTTGCAAGTCAGATGGCAGAGCAACCCCCTCCTCCATGTGGAATGTTCTTTTCCTAGCAGCAAAAATAAGTTTACAGATTCAAAGACCTAGAAACAGGGAGGATGCGGATCACTTGGTGAACCGGCCTTTTGTCAAGGTCACAGAGCTGCCATCAGGGACAGAATAATCTCTGGAAGCATCCAAAGATGTGCAGAGTCCTCGCCGTGCTCTGATTTGGAAGTAAGCTCTCTCGGCCCTCCTCATGCTTCACATTCCCACGGGCAATCATCAGAGAGAAGACGACTGTGAGCTTTCAGAACATCTGCGAGATCTCCGATCACTTGGTGACACATATCACAGACCCTGAGTACCAATCAGAGGTAACAACCGAGCCATGCTAAAGTTCTGGCAACATCTTTACTTACAAGCTCTGCTTTGGTTTGTTTTCCCTCTAAGAACAAGAACAAGACTGCTGACATTCCAGCGTGCAGGACAATGAGGAAAACACCACAAGGAAGCAATACTGGCTCTGTGTGTGTGGATGGGCACTTCAGAATTTTGTTCCACTGTGGTCTTTGGCACCTTCAAAAAAAATAAAATAAATCAGTAGAGGAGAACCGGATCCGGTGGCTCCGTAATAATTCACACAAATGAGCAGGAGGCCTGAGATAGTTTCAGTTTCTGTTCTGCACCCTGAGAGCAAACCATTCCTGCCCCCGTTTCACAAGTTACAGTCTCTCCGCCTTCATCAAATACACACACAGATCTTCTCTCAGACATGCATCAAATAAAAAACACACACTTCTACTGGATGCACGAGAACATTCTACAGAAAACCATTAAAAACAAACATTACAGGCACACAGCCGTGCAGAACAGCTGCATCAGTTTGTAACACTGCTTCCCTAAAAGCAAAAAAACAGCAACAACTAACATCTAATCCAAAGCCAGAGAACCAAACTCTGCACGAAGCGAGAGTGCAGAACCTACCCAATGGCTCAACACGCAGAGGAACCACGAACTCCAGTCATTTTCCTCAGTTAAGCTTTCAAAATACTCTGTGATCCACCGTGTTTGTCCCACAACTGGTCGAGGGACGCAGAGCGTGGCTTTATTTAAATACTGGTGCTGTCTTACCTTCACGGTTAGTGACAACAGAAACGACTTCTACTAAATCTGCTTTCCAGTCTGAGGAGACAGGACTGTAAACACAGCAGGAAGTGAAAGTAAAGTCTGTAAAAATCTGCTTTTTACAACCCAGAGATTACATTCAACTAAAAACAGGAAAAATGCTGATATCCGACCTGTTTTTAACCAGCAGATATCAGAGCACAATCCTAACTTTCCAACAGCTTAAAGAGCTGTTGGAAAGGACCAAACTGAGCTCTCTCTGGGTGTTTTCAGGGTGTGCATCGCTTCATTCAGTCTGAAGCAGAAACGCTCTGTACCAGAGTGCAGTCTCTCTTGAGATGCAAACTGAGGATGGTGCAGATTCTCGAGGTTCTTTTAAACATGGTAATCAAGGCCCGGTTGCTGGGACCGTATTTTTCTGCAGCAGGTAAAGTGCTGGAAGGGAAGAAAACTTAATTCAGAGCCTACAGACCTTAATGTGGATCTCTGTAGTCTGAGCTGATGCTGTTGTCTGGTGCCTTAAAGCGCCTCTTCGCACACTTTGTGATAGAAGATCCAAACTCATCCCATCATGGAGAGCAAAGACGAACAGACAAAGTTCAAAGTTCTCATCCTTCTTTAGCTTCCGTCAACCTTAATCGTTAAAAACAAATGTATGATTAGGTTCGCTCACCCTCAAAGCGAGGCGGGTCAGAGGGTCCAAATAGATGGCAAGACGCACAACATCATCTAGAACAATTCAAACTGGAGAAAGTGGAGCTCTTTCCAAGGCAACTGTGACATAAGAGGAAAAGAAACTGATTGTTTTGCACATCCCACTCAACATCTTGGTCAGAGTGATGCTAAAAGCCTACCTGAGGTGACACAGCCTGAACCCTTATTGTGCTGTAGGTTAAATAAAAAAATAAAGGAAGCAATCTTGGTTGTCATGCATTATGCTTAAACTCATTTTTATATTCAGCATTTCAGTTTTTCCTTCCCTGCAGCTTCAGCACGGCCTCTGGGTGAGGCTGGAAGCAGGTCCGAACTGTTTTACATGGCGTCAATGAAACAAATCAAACTGCAGAACAATGCAAGAGCTTTTAGTTCTTAGGGATCTTCTGATGCCTCCAGGTCAGCAGGTTATCAAGCTTAAAACAAGAGAAGTGTTTTAAGAAACCAAAGATGCCCAATCAGTTGAAACCAGAACAAGTTTGGCTCTGGTGTCAGTTGGAGGCTCACTAGGAAGTGAGCAGGGTGGGAAGTGTAACAAACCTCTCCATAACACCATCAGCAGCTCAGATCTCCTAATAAATGACTTTTTGACCTTAAAATGCCAAAATAACACAATAACAACCAATCAGATCATCCCTAATACAAAAAAAACCTCCCACCCTGCTGCCAAAGGATCCTGAAACGAAAAGCAACTGTGCAACAGCCATCGCTCCATCACTCAACCTGCCGGTTCTGGTTCCGTCTATGAGCAGGATTACAATGAATCTGCGTTTAAACACACATGAAGCCTTTGTAGGCAGGATAGCCACCACGAAGGAAATGAACAGATCACACACAGAGGAGAAAAGGCAAAGAAAAACTGGAATCAGTTACATCACACAGGTTCTTAAGGTGATGGATGGAGTGCTGATCCAACTGTGATCAGACCAGACTGGGCCAGGTCATTATAGCAGACTTGTTAAAAATCTGGTTTTATGCAGGAATTTGTTCCAAATTTTAAAAAAAGAATGAGTCAAACTTGATGATCACAAATAAAAACTAAAATAAAATTCGGGTAAATGTGAGCTCTGCATGGTTTTACTCAGGTCTGCCGTCCCTCCACCTGGTCTGGTCTGCGCCAGCGTCACCCCCCCACACCGCCTACATGCCCGTGCTGAAGGCGTGCAGCTCGCAGTGGAAGTGTTGGGTGGGTTCAGATAGAACAACGCTGGAGTCCAGGCAGGGGTGCCAGACACGGCCGAGGCCAAGCGACACATCCTTCACCAGGCAGTGGACGGGGTCTCCCTCCACGTACAGGGACTGGTCTGGGTCGAAGTAGATGCTCTCCTCTGAGACGGTGAGGATGCGGAGACTCGAGCCGCGGAGTCGGGAGATGGCCACCAGGTTGTGGGACCACACAGTGTAACCTGCAGAGACAGAGAGGAGGTCAGGCGGCTGGATGATAAGAAGGAACACTGAAGATGCATCAGGAAACATCTGGAACCAGTTGTACATCTGAGACACACACGGGGTTTCTGCACATTTTAGGCCCAAGTTTTCCAGAAAAAAGATCCCAGCCTGTTCTTAGAAAAAACCTGACTTACCGGACCGTGACAAATCATTTCAAGACATTTACCACATTTAACCAGACAGTACAATGAAGAAGCTGTGATGAAACCCTTTAACTGAGACCTTGGTGAGGAGAGCAGTTGTCTTGCAAACAGAAAGCTTTGGTAGCTCCCTCTACATACATATGTACCCTTGGGCAAGGCAGTTTACCCCACGTTGTCAACCAATCTGGATAAATGTGGCTCTAGTGTAGAAACTGTGGTTGGTATGAATGAAAAAGGATTATCTAGTTGTTGAAGCACCTTTTGATTCAGTTTTAGCTTTCAGTGTTCTTCAGTTCACACCTGCAGTCACTTCTCTAATGAACCCGATGAACCTGGAATAAAGCTCAGCACCGGCATCCTTTACCTGAAGCCATCGCTTCCAGTGGACCAAACTGATCACCCTGTACAAAGGTAGCAGTCAGGAGAAGGCTACAAAAAGATCACAGCATCATTTACAACATGGCGCAGTAAAGACGGTCATCAATAAATGGAGAAAATGTAGGACAACTTGGTTAAAAGACAAGTCTGACACTGGGCAGGGAGACTGCAAAGATGCTGAGAGCATCACTGAAGGAGCTGCAGGAACGTCCAGCAGGAGCTGTTTTGTTCTACATGTGGAAACTATCAGGTCTGTATTCTCCATATGTCTGGAGACGGGTGGAGAGACAGAGTCTCTCAAGCCGTCTTATGGTCTGATGAAGCCAAACTGGCTTCAAAAACAACACCACACCAGCAGAACAACACACAGCAAAACATGGCAGTGGTAGCATAGTGATGTGGGGTTTTTGTTGAGGTGGAAGAAATGTGAACAGTTCTGAATAACAGCCGATTTTGGCCCAAAACTTTAAGGTGTTTTTCATCATCACTGTGTTCAACAGGACATCCAAATCAGCAACAGAGTGACTTGATGGGAAGGATGAATCAAAGTGTTGAAATGACCTGGCAAGTGTCCAGAACTGAAGTCTGGCTAGACTTACAGCGGTCCGAAATGATACTGCAAACATCCATCCATGGTGTTGATGTTCTAAACCTTAGAACAGCTTAAATATTGAGACATTTGTCTTCACTGATTGAGATTAAAGCCAAATTCTGAGCAGGGCTAAACTTGCAGCTGGATTGTTGGGGGGGGGGGTTGTGATGATGTCAATGGACTCACCATGTATCACCAGTACAGCCAGCTGGGTACACCTCCACGCCAGCAGGACCAGGGGGTCTTCGTTGCGGTTGACGCTGAGGTCGGGGAAGCCGGGGCCATCCCTCAGGAGCAGGAAGTGAGTGAGGGTTTTGTTGTACTGCTGGGAGATGAGCTCCAGGGTGGCGTCGGTCACCAGCGTGCTGTAACTGTCCAGGTGGAGGCGCTCTAGAGGAAGGCTCGGCTTTAGGACCCTGAGGAGCTCTGAGCTGTCCACCTCCAGAGCCATGATGTACACTCGCAAGTTGGCGCTAACGCGGACCTGGGGAGGATCAGGGAAGCCTTATAGGTACTGTTCAGTGTTTACAGGGTAGCAGCTGCAACACAGTTAAGTTACCAGCGCCTTCCAGTCGTCCTCTTTGGCTGTGCCTTCTAACGGTTTGAACTCCAGGGCGGCGCCGTTGAGCAGCAGGGAGAGGCGATGGAGTGGAGCTCGTCGTGGAGATGCCAGCAAACCACAGAGCTCGGGTGTAAAGTCAGAAAAATCCAGAGCCAGAGAATGAAGGTTGGAAAGTCGATCCAGCTCTGACGGTGAGATGAGGGGGCCTGAGGAGGAAGGTTGAATGGTTAAAAACGCAGCTCAGACACTGCCTTAGCTGTCCATTATCCATCAAACTAAAATAAATACAGACCGAGCTGGTGGTCGATTAAGCTGAGGTGCTGCAGCGTCTCGGCTGAAGGATTCGACAGGCAGGCTAAGGAGCAGGGAGTCACCAGGCCCAGCATGAAGCTGCAGGACAACCACCGGAGCTGCCGGCTGTTTGACAGCAGCTCCATGAATAACTGCTGGATCCTGTAGGAGAAGAGAGATGAGAGTTAGCTGTAGTTCACTTGACCAGAATTACTTCAAATCCAATAAAACCTCCAAAATTAAAACTATCCAGAGATTTCTGACCCATACTGCCAACATGCTGTTTCATTGAATGACATCATGCTGTTTGTTTCAATGGGAGATTTCCAGCTTCACCATCCGCTGAACTTAGTGATCAGCTTTAGTTTGAGCACCCGCACAAACTGGGTGTACTTAGTTATTTATCTAAGTGTATCCACAATTATGACAACATTCTTTTCCCCAGGACTGTATTACGTTTTTGTTGTGACATTAAAACGATGCACAAGACACTAGCTACTAACATTCAGATGTTACTAACTGCTTTCTTACTCGTTGATCTTCTTGTCCCCCTGGTGGATCTGATGCAGGTTGGAGCTGTCCAACAGTCCCTCCTGCTGCAGGATAAAGGTGTCTCCATACAGGCTCAGCTTCTGCAGGTTTCTGGAGAAGAAGACGACAAAAGTACCCTGTCATGTGGATGGGAAAACACCGGGACTTGGTATTATTTACAGGTGGGAGTACAAGGTTTACCCCTGGTTTTGTTCTGTCGGCCTGGACTCGATCCAGGTGGAGCAAAAATATGCTTTAGATTGTTAAAAAATTCAACAATAGCAAGATGCAGCGCTGACATTTAGAGTTAAACTACACAGTAATGATGGCTAATACAGACGTGTGCACTGCTGTCATTGTGGCTTCATATCCTGCAACCTGAAATAAATCAGCAGCTTGTGCTTCTTCCTGTTCTTTGACAGGTTCAGTCCATTCACCTAATCACAATGTCTGCAAGATCAGTGAACTCGTTGTGTTCAGTCATGACACGAGGTCAACCCACAAGGTAAAGCATGCATTATGTTTAAAGCACCCACTTCCTGAGCGACAGCTGCCACCTGAGCTTTCGTTTTCTCTATAATGCAACCAGAAAGCAGAAGGAACCTGTCTAGATACAAGATGCACCGATCATCGAGCCAGAGATCCGAACCAGCCATTTCTCTTCCTCAGTCACATCTTATCAGAGGTCAACAGGTCAAATACTGAAAATCTGCTTTTCTCACCCTATTTATTCAATGCATCAAACCACAATTTCTGATCCATAAACGCATCGACCAATAACCTGAACTTGAATTAATGTTTCTTAGTTCATTACACTTAGTATAAATCTGATAAAGGCTTGAGGCGGTATTCATTCATTCATCTTCTATACCGCTTATTTCACAGTGGGTCGCAGGGCAGCTGGTGCCTACCTCCGGCAGTCTACGGGTGAGAGGCGGGGTCCACCCTGGACAGGTCGCCAGTTCATCTCAGGGCAACACAGACACATACAGGACAAACAACCACACACACTCATTCACACCTAAGGCCAATTTAGAGAAACCAGTTTACCTAAAGGTCATGTTTTTAGACTGTGGGAGGAAGCTGGAGTACCCGGTGAGAACTCACTGCATGCACAGGGAGAACATGCAAACTCCACGCAGAAAGACGGTCGAACCCAAGACCTTCTTGCTGAAAGGCAAAAGTTCTACCAACTGTGCCACCGTGCTGCCCTGTGTTCCGATTAATAAATGGGAATATCCATGGATTTTCAGTCGGATTTAAAACTAGAAGCTGCAGCACATTATTCTCTTTAATTCATTGAAGTTCTTAGAATAAAAAGTCCTAATTAGTCTAAATCAGACGGGCAGATCGGAGAGAACAGAAGTCGGCATCAGCAAGGAAAGCCCAACTGATGCCTCTTTAGATGATACCTGTAAGGTAAATGTGTTTGATCACCAAGCTTAATGTAGAACAAATACTTTAAATAGGCCGTTCAACCGTAGCATATCATCCAGTAATCTAGTTCAACTTTGGATAAACACAGCGTCAGAAGAAGCTTCTGACGTTTTAAAGGTGCAGTGCTGATCAATGAACACATCCAAAACAGAAACTGCTAAATGAAGCTGCTTTTTAAAAAACAAATGCATGCAGCAGGACAGACGTTAGCACAACTTAGACAAAGTAAAAACCTCTGAATGGGGGCCTTGTCAGTGCTAGAAAGCACTGCAGAGCCTAAAAGAGAACGTAGGAGAAGCTGTTGTCATCAAAAAGAACGTTTCTCTACAGTAGATATAATTTATCCGGATCATTTACATAAACTGTTCAGGGGTGCTTATTATGTACAGTTTGCAACAGCACATCAATCTAAATAAGTCTGCACATAAAGTTTAAATGTGTGTGTTTGTCTCAGTGCTGATATCAGCAGGTCAGAGACAACAGAAGCTCCCTGCAGCGCTGCATTGTATGTGCTGGTTTTCAGAGGAGCCTTTGACCTCAAACTGACCCCAAAAACAAACAGAACTGTTCACACAGACAAACCAAGCAGTGGCAGGACTGCTGAGAAATTAAAAATGTCTGCAGATGCAGGCTGGCTCTTAGCTCTACTGCAGAGAAGTTGGTGTCTGATTCCCAGCTTCACTGATTTTAACGTATCTGGATCTAGATCATCTCTGGTTATAAAATCTAGAATGCATGAAACCTGGACTGACTTTTTCTGCACTGATCACAGAATCCTAGGAATACAGACGGGGATGTTGGAAACCCTGGCTGTATCTGAGAAGTTTCCACAGAGCCCATTTCAAACATATTAATAGACATGTTGAGAAATATTTGAACTTTTATGCTGAATACCAATAATTAAAAGTCACAACAAATGTAATATAAATGAACACTTCCAACTGGACGGCACAGTGATCATTATGTTATTAAATATACCTTAACTGTGAAAACATTAACATTTAGGAATATGAATATTTAGCTCCTATTCCTGGATTTCCAAGTGGCCTCTGGTAGAAATCTCAGTATTTATTGGATGTAGAGTCATTTTCCTCGACTTTCCCCGCTCCAAAGAAACAAGTCGGACACCTCAATCCCTAGAAGAGGTGAAATTAGATTTAATTTCCAATCTTAGAAAAAACATTACAATCAGCTTTTCACAAATCACAAACTGTATTTTAAAGAATCTGTGAAATAATTGGCCCGTGTTTGACCGGTTTAGGTGTTGTGTTGAAAACCATAGAAATCATAGATGCACTAATCAGGCTTTCACCAATTTCTGGTGTTCTTCACGGTCTAACCTGCAGATTCAGATTCAAACCAACTCAGACACTTACAAATGAAAAATGTGCCGGTTCCTTGACAGAGGCAAAAGTTTTTTAGAAAATAAAGGAATTAATATATCATCGCCATTAATGTACAAAGAAAATCTGCCCCCAACCTTTCTCTGGTTTTCATTTACACTTAAAAAAAAGCCTGCATGCAGTCTGGTGAAGCATTAAAAATGATATAGAGGTGTTTTTTTAGAGGAGTCTACAGAAACAGGTCCAGGTTTGCCTGATCTAAACACTAAAATGACTCCTGATTACTTGAAAACAGAGAAACAGCCCTTTAACCGTGCTACAAGTCGGAAGCTAACTTCACTGCCGTCCGCAAAGACCTGACATGATTACGTAACTCCCGAAGCCAGAGTTTATTTACAGCAAAACTCAAAATATTGAATCCCGAGCAAATATGGCAGGTAGACCTTAGGATTTATTACAAATGTGCGCCGATCTCTTTGCAGCCGGGGGTTTAGGTTACCTATTGTTTCGGATGGTGGTGAACACACACAACACCTGGTCCAAGAAGGTGGTCATGGCGTCCCTCCATCGCTCCGACAGCTGCTGCGGGTCTCCTTCCTGACCGCCGGGAAGCTGCTCCATCCTGCCGGCCGACGGGTCGTTGCTCAGCGGGCTGAGGTTTCCTTCCACCGGTGCCAGCTCTAGCTGCAGCTCCCGCACGAAGGAGCCAAACTTCCGCATGAGGAACTCCAGCTTCGGCGTCTCATCGGAGCCGGAGCCGGAGCCGTTACAGCCACCGGCGTCACCGCCACCTATCCGCAGTTTGAGCTCGGTCCACAGCGCGGGGTAGAACAGGCACTCCCTCCAGCGGGAACACACGGCCGAGGCCCGGAGCTTGTCTCGGTCGGACAAAAAGGAGAAGATGTGGACGATAAGCTCGCTGGGTAAAGCCATGGCTCCGACACCCCCGCACAGAGCCATGGCGAGCTGGGAGAACACCGAGCAGCTAGAAATGTCCAAACCGTTTCTTTTTATACGACGCAGCAGCGGCGGGTGAATGTCAGCGACGCGTCTTTTCTCCTTGAAAACAAACCGTTCTTTTTTTCAGCTTCGCTTTCACTACTGGACCGGACCACTTTCACCCAGGGGACGGGGGACGAAACAGACATTACAAAAACACTCACACAATTATTTCTTCAACTATTTGATACCTTTTTTATGTTCCTAAAATATATTAGGATTTTACCTAAAAATCTATTTACACACCAATTTTCTTCCTGCTAGTCGAGTAAATGGTTTAGTCTGGAGGCTCTCGTATTTTTGCCATATCTCTGTTGTCCACAAGATGGCGGTATTTCTCTCAGATATTGAAGGAAAAAAAGAGAAACTCGAGCCAACACGTGATCTTTATTTTGGTGTTTGTTTGCAGCGTGACACGCCTCGCGTATGTTCACGCCCTACTGCAAAAGTCTGACGCAGGGCTTCATCTAGTGGGCAAACCAATGCAGCAACAGACAACAATGATCCCACTCACAAAAACACGAAGCTCGGTGTCTTTCTGCAATTTAATTAAACAAAAAAGTGTTAAATTGTGAAGTGTAAAATAAAAATCTAGTAAAATATTTAAGTCAGTTCTATTTTCTGTTCTTTCCATGGAATAGAATTTGTGCCTCAGTAGGAAATTCTAGTGTCTCAGGAGCAAAGTGACACAAATGGAAGCACACAGATACACTTTAAATACAAGCAATAATAATAAAACAAATGGAGACTGTACACTCATGCAATTAAACCATGCAAGCAGGTTTATACAAGGTACAACAATATTCAGTTATGAATACATAGCAGATGCAGATTTCGTTATATTTGTTAAAATCCTGACAGGGAAGTGAAAAATGATGCAGAAAAACAAGTCAGATACAGTATTTATAGCTCTTGAACACATTCATCCACAAAGTGGCCATAACTGTGAAATGGGATTAAAATGGTAATCATCTAAAAAGTGTGGTTTTCATTTGAATTCAGCCCCCCTGAGCAGACACTTTGCAGAACCACCTTTCCCTGCAGTTACATCTGCTCGTCGTTTTGGGGACTGCTCCGTTCATCTTTGGACAGCTTCACTGAAATTTTTACCAATTCTTCTTTGCAAAACAGCCGAAGCTCAGTCAGATTTGATGGAGCGCATTGGTTTTCAAGTCAGATTTATCAAATAAATTAAAGGTCTGAACTTTGACTGGGCCATTCTAACACATGATTATGCTTTGATCTAAACCATCCCATTGTAGCTCTGGCTGTTTGTTTAGGGTCATTGTCCTTCTGAAAGGTAAACCTCCATCCCAGTGTCAAATCTCATGCAACCTCTATCAGGTTTTCTTGCAGGATTGACTCTGATTAGGCTCCATTTAGCTCAGAAAAGAAATAGAAATGTCCCTCAGTGGGGAAATTCCAGTGCAACCGCAGCAAAGTGACAGGCACATGAGCGACTTGGCTCAGAGAAGAGTGGTTGTCTTGCAATCTGAGGGATTTGGGTTCGATTTTAGCTTTCTCCTGCCACATGTCGATGCGCCCCTGGGCGAGGCACTTACCTTTTAAATTGCCTGCCGAAATGTGTATCGGTGTGTGAATGTGGCTATAAAGTGTTTGAGTGATTAGTATGACTGGAAAGGTGCTATAAGTTCAGGTCATTTACCATTTACATGAAGCATGCAGAATAACACAAAAGTGAAATATTATAATAAAATAAGAGAATTTACAGCAAGGGAAAAAACTTGCTACTGAGCAGTTATTAAAAATAGCATACTCAGACATACAACTGTATATGATCACGATCTTCATATAAACTCTAACCAGCTTCCCTGTCCCCGAAGAAAAGGATCCACACAGCCTACGGAGACTGTCTTATATTGTGTTTTGGAAAAGTGTCACTGAATGTGTGGTTGTTGTGGTGCAGTTCTGCAGTTCTGTTTTGTACGCAGCAGGTGGCGGCAGAGTGCATCCGTTGAACAGAGGCTTATTTAGTCGTTATAGCGGCAACTGCACAGCAGGGGGCGACAGAAGGTAATACACTCAGAAAACCAAGTATAATATACCATGCTGCCATGCTAAAATACCCAATATTACCATTTGATAACTGGAACTACATGAAATAATGGGAATTTTGTAAATCTGATGTATTTCACTGCATGAAAATGGACATGTTTCACAACTATTCTGTAGATCTACAATGCTGTGAAAAAATATTTGCCCCTAAACCTAATAACTGTTTGTTCCTCCCTTGGCAGCAACAGCTGACATCAAGTGCTCATGATAACTGGTAATGAGTCTTTAACATCACTGTGGATGAATTTTGACCTATTCTGCTTTGTTTTAATTCAGCCACATTGGAGGGTTTCCCAGCATGAATAGCATGTCCCAACAGCTTAACTGGATTTCATTCCCGACTTTGACATTTCACTCGCTGGTGTGGCACCATCCTGCTGCATAACTCAAGTCATCTAGACCACCACTACCACCGCCATGTTTTACTGTAGGTATGATCTCCTTTTTCTAAAATGCTGTGTAAGTTTTACACCAGATATTTTCCATAAAGTCTTTAAGATCATCAAGTTTTTTGGTAAATGTAAGATGGGCCATTGTGTTCTTCTGGGTCAGCAGTGGTTCTGGCCTTACAACTCTCCCATGGAGGCCATTTTTTCCCAGTCTTTGTTTCTTATTGTTGAATCATGACCCTTGACCTTACCTGAGGCCGTGAGACCGACAGACCTTTAGATGTTATTGAGGGTTTTTTTGTGACATCTGAGTGGTAGAGGGTCTCTTAAGATAATTTTGGTAGAGCGGTGGCTCCTGGGAAGATTGTTGAAGACTGGTTCATGTTTTCTCCATTTGTAGATAACGGTTCTCACTGTGGTTCTCTGGAGTACCAGATTCCAAGAAATGCCTGTGTTACTTTCTAGACTGAACAATGGTAATAGCTTTGTTTTTTGTTCTTGAATTTCTATAAATCGTAACATGATGGGTTGCGTTTTGAGATCTTTCATACATCATGTTGTCAGACAGGTTCTATTTATAGGATTTCTTTATTCTACAGGTTTTGTAGTATCAGGCCTGAGTGTGGCTAGTTAAACTGAGCTCAGCTTTCCAAAGAAAAAGTGTTCAATCACATTATTCCTGAAAACAAGTAGGAGATTAATTTCCACATAAGGCCAGGTTGCTTTAGATGGCATTGTTTCCCTCACTAAATATAATAATATTAAAAACTGGATTTATTGTTTACCTGAAATTAAAAATTGCTTGATGTGAAATAATTAGGTGTGAGAAAAAAGCAACAACAGAGGATACCTTTAAGGAAGAAATACGCTATGTTACTACAAGTTCAGACGAATGAGGTAAGTTACTGTGACCAGCAGGATACACCCGTAAGGTCTGCATTTACAGTAACAGATTATGATGTATAATATAGGAAACTGTGTGGTATTTTATGAGAGATTCAACAAAAGATAACATCGTAGAGATTAGTGTATCATATTGATAATTGACTTATTTTAGAAACTCAAAGTTTAACTAAAAAAAACATTTTATAGTGTTCATTTAGACTGCAATTGTGCCTCCTTTTAAAATCGGAGCAAACAGATCAAAACATCATGCTCCATTTCGATGAGACCCTCCTGGCCTCGTTTACGGTAACATGGCATTGTGACAGTCTGACAGCGAGGGCCGGGCAGAGGTGAGACTGGAGGGAGAAAGTGTTGGGCATGGGAACACTCTGTCAGCATCATAGTTTTAATCCCACTGTGTTCCTTGTTTGGTCTCGCAGACCTTTTAACCCTTTGCGTCAGTTACTACCATTGGAGAATTACAATTGTGAGAAGGAAAATCCAAAACAGGCTGCTTCAACTGAGGGTTTATCAAAATTCTCTTAGTCTTATTAAACAGTTCATTTTTAGTTTGAACGTGATGTACAGTTGTTGGACAATGAAACTGAAACACCTGTCATTTTACTGTTTTTTTTGGGAAAGGTTTTTAAAGGCTCCAAAATTGGCCCCAGCCTGGTAGCCAGTTTTCATTGATTGCACATTGCCCCAGTTAAGAGCAGAGTGTGAAGGTTCAATTAGCAGGGAAAGAACATTTTTGCTCAAAATATTGAAATGCACAAAACATTTTGGGTGACATACCAGAGTTAAAGAGAGGACAAATTTTTGGTGCACGTCTTGCTGGGCATCTGTGACCAAGACAGCAAGTCTTTTGTGATTTTACAAGAGCCACGGTATCCAGGGGAACGTCAGCATACCACCAAAAAGGACAAACCACACCAACAGGTTAACTGTGGACCCAAGAGGAAGCTGTCTGAAAGGGATGTTCGGGGTGCTAACCCGGATTGGGGGGGGTATCCAAAAAAACTTAAAACCATGGGCTGCCCAAATCACGGCAGAATTAAAGGGGGCACCTCAACTCTCCTGTTTTCCACCAAACTGTCCGTCGGGGGCTCCACAGAGTCAAAAATACACGGCCGGGGGGTTATAGCCAAAACCTTTGGTCACTCATGCCAATGCCAAACGTCGGTTTTTCAATGGGTGTAAAGGAGCACAAATCTTGGGCTGTGGACAATGTGAAACATGTATTGTTCTCTGATGAGTCCACCTTTACTGTTTTTCCCCACATCCGGGAGAGTTACGGTGTTGGAGAAGTCCCCAAAGAAGCGTACCACCAGCTTTTTGCATGCCCAGAGGTGAAGCAGGGGGGGGATCAGTGATGGTTTTTGGGTCCCCATATCATGGCATTCCCCCTTGCCCCAATACTTGTGCTAGATGGGCGCGTCACTGCCAAGGACTACCGAACCATTCTTGAGGACCATGTGCATCCAATGGTTCAAAAACATTGTATCCTGAAGGCGGGTTGCCGGGGTATCAGGATGACAATGCACCAATACACACAGCAAGACTGGTGAAAGATTGGGTTTTAAATGAACATGAAAGTGAAGTTTTGAACATTCCCCCCCAGCCTGCACAGTCACCAGATCTAAAATATTATTTGAACCCCCCCCCCTTTTTTGGGGTTTTTTGGTGGAGGGGAGTCGGGAAAGGGTTTTCCCCTCCACCAGTATAACGTAGTGACCTGGCCCCACTATCCTGCAAGAAGAATGGTTTAAAAACCCCTTGGACCACTGTGCAGGACTTGTATATGTCATTCCCAAGACGAATTGACGCTGTATTGGGCGCAAAAGGAGGCCCTACACCATACTAATAAATGATTGTGGTCTAAAACCAGGTGTTTCAGTTTCATTGTCCAACCCCTGTAAATATAAATGCTAAATCTTTAATATCATGTTCTATTCAAGACTTTTGTGAAATCATAAACCATTATCTAAGCTATAGCAGCTTTAGTTGCTTGCAAACATGGTTGGTTAAATTTATGGGATTATCAGCAAGTTAAAAACTGTAATCTCTGTATTGAAAATTAATGTAAAGTCAATGTTTTAATTTGGAAAAACATTTTCTAACAGGAATAACTGCAATTTCCAATTTCGTATCTTGTTACATGTTTTAGGAAACGTTTTTCTTTTGGACAGTTTCTGCTAACTTGTTTCTAATCTGGTTCTGTTATGTGCAGATTAATTTGATGCCTTGCAACATTATTTGTACCTCGTGGAACCGTTTTACATTGTCTGATCTAAGAACCACTGACTAGTTTTCTTTTTTTTCTTTCATTTGAATGTTTTAGCGATAAATGGACAAAAAATAGAGCAGAAATTTCCAGTAAAAGAAATTCCACAATGTTTTACACATAAAAATCTGAAAAATGCATTTTCTACATTTCTCTTGTGAATTGGAGATTTAGTGAGGAGGCATAATGAATTCAACTGAAAGAGCAAAAAATGTAAATCTCAATATGTGCGAAAAAGGTAGAGATATCCCTGTAAGACTTTTAGCTGTCAATCATCTACAACATATTTCTTTTGCAGGGGTACTAAAATAAATTTAAACTAATTAAATATCAACATAAACATACTTAATACCTGCTCTTCCTCCAGGCTAACGACCCTCTGGGTATTTTATACAGCATGCAGGACTATCGACAGATTGGTGGTTTGATGGGTCACAAAAGGTTACCGGTTTTTATCTATCAAGATTCATTAATAATTCACGCCCCCCACATGTGAATGATGTAATAGTATGTCTGCCGGTGATTTGGTGCCGCTGTGCGCCATGTGCTCATCTCCCGGTTGCCAAATGAAGACAAGATTATCCTGTTTTGTGGACAAATAAGAGTGAGTAAGCGGTTCTCGTAGAGATAGATCTCAATAAACATGCTGGTAAGAAAAAGCTGATGTACAGCTTAGAGCAGCTTTACAGAGAATGCAGGTGGAGTCGTGGCTGGGCATGGGAGGGAGGAGAGCATCCTCCCCCGTTTATCCTGCTGGTGTGAGGCGTGCGTAAAGACGCGTTTATAGACACGCTCCGGCAGTTTGTGTTGGACCGGACCACTATTCCAGTGCGACACGGGATGTGGTTCGGACCACCGAGTGGTGCGGCACCAAAGGGAGGCATCTGAAGTAGCCTGTCTGAACACTCTGGTGACACACTGCGTTCACGCAAGGCGGGGTGAGAAAGGAGGGGGAAGCCTCTTCCTCTGGAGAGGCGGACAATGCGGCTTGTCGATGCGCTCATTGCTCCTCACAAATAAAACCAGGCTGCGGGAAAGCGACATGGACACGAAATGCGTCGTGACTTGGTTTTCTTTCTTTAGTTTTTGATTTGGGATTCGTGCTGAATATTGTTTCCTGCACGCCTTGGTTACTAAGGATCCAAATCAAAGATGAAATTTCCAATAGAAAACCCGACAAAACAAGTGAACTGGGACCCAGAACAAGGTTGGTAGATCCATTTCTTATTAGATGGTAGGTTTCCTGCCAATGACAGTATGTGTTTAAATGAAACACCTCATCTCAGCAACATCTCGTTGAGGTGGATTACCTGCAGCACATCCGCATTACATTCTTCACACGCTTGAACAGTTCTGCAGATTTCGTGTTCGTAATTTATCCTTTTATTTCCACAGAAACACCCAGGCAGTGACTCTAAATCATGCTAATGAATGTAAACAGAACGGTGATTGTAACAAGCAGTTCTCCATCACTCGTGTTTTTGTAGTTGTGCAAAGCAGCACTGACGGAAAAGTCAGTTTAGCGGAATATCCCCTGTCTGAGACAGGAAGCTTTTCAAAATAAAAGCATGAAGCGCCACTTTCCAAATGTACTCACACGATATTTAATTTGTCCTCATAAATCCATACATCTACACTATAAAAAAAGAATTTTAGAGAAGTAATGATAATTTTTTTTAAATATTTAAATTACAATCAAAGATACTGGTTCCAATTTAGTTCTGTTCATCTTATTTATATAGCGATGATTCACCACTAATGGCACTTCAAGGCACTTTAAAAGACAAACAGGTCCAATGTATAAAAAATCACTGTAACAATTTGTGTACATTGTATTTGGGTAGATGTTCATCAATATTTAAAAGTGGAAATGATACAAGACACCTAATTAAATCTGTTAAATTCCGACCAATTTTTAAAATTTGCATTCTCAGCTTAATTTGTGAAATTTTAAATGATTGTTAAGATCATTTAATTTGGCCTTCCAGGTTAAAAAGAAACAACAAAAAACTGGTTTATGATTAGAATGCATAAAACATAACTGAAATAGTAATAAAATGTTAAATCTATTCAAACAAGACAGCATGTAAAGTTCTCCCCAGACAACCACAGCTAAGATCAATGGAAACAATGGCCTCAGGGTTAAGAAAATCTCCAAATTCTGTTTTAAGGCGTGTAGAACATTTGGGAAACAGTACTTGGAGCTTTGAAAGCATGCATTTAATTTTGGAAAACAGCTTTTAGCGGAAGATTCAGGCACCAAAGTGCGTGTAGCTTGATGCTTGATTTGTGAGGCTCAGATGGTGCGTTAAATGCCTGGAACCGACCCATTGTCACAAGGAATAACAGAACCAACAGAGGACCAACATTTGTTTTTTAGAGTTTATTCATATTGAATAAAGAGTGAAAAATGTTTGTGTTTAGCTGTTAAGGAGCAAATATGCTGAAGTTTCACTTCAACAAGCAACTGTGAATTAGCTGCAACCAAGAGGTTCTGCAGGTGGAACAGATTCCAGAACCTCATAAAACTCTGCATCTTCATCTACAGCTTTCCATTATGGATTATGAGCTCCTGTGGATTTTCTCTCCTTCATCTTTGGTTAGACGTACGGTAGAATGAAGACTGGGGGAGTGAAGTGATATTATGGCATGAAACTTAGTGCTTATCTAATTTACAAAAATCAATGTAAAGCTGTTTCAGTAGTTCAAAAAAGATTTTACAGTAATGGCACCTGCATGGCCAGAAAGTCAGACAGTGTTATGTTCACTGCAGTCTTGGTTTTCACTGCAGCTTCTTTTAGAATGTTGTTCATGTTCTTAGTTTACATTTAACCTTTTTTTCCAAATGGCATTAAAAAAGAAAACGTTTTTGCTTCATAAGCCTTAAATTGTTTACCTGGTAAGTCCAGCAGCAGCTTTCCTGAGTTTTTCAGTTTTACATTCTGTCAAACAATTAATGTTCTTGGAGGACTGCTTAGGCTTCATCTAAAACACATTGCATCAAATAAAACAGTAAAACTGCCTTACCCATAATTTTGTAACAACACTACAGTTATCCACATCCTCCACTGAAGATATACTGGTACAGCAGACCCTAAAGTTATTTAACCCCCTTTGTAAATTCAGTCTGTTAGAATAATTTAGTTTACAATGAACAAATTGCCCAGGAGCAGTTTAAATGTTTGAATAAAACTAATATTAAAATAATTCTATCAAAATTCAGCATTAAATCCTATGAATCAATACAGTCACAAAATTATACATTACATGAAAAGTCCTTGAGAAAGAACACTTCAAATAGCTGGACTGTTCACAGTAATGTTTAGCCATAGATCCAAAGAAAAGAGATTATTGCCTTTAAAAAGAAAGAAAACAATGCAAAAAGATTCCCCGAAGAGATAGCCAACAGTTGGAAACCTAATTCTCAAGTTTAAAGTTGAAGAAGCAGTAGCTACGCCACCTGGTGGCAGAAAGAGGAAGCTATGAGCAGCTGCCACCAGATACCTGAGGAGGCAGGCAGTCAAAAATCAGCATCAGCTTGTAAAAGACATGCTGCCATAGTTGGTGGCAACAGCTGAGGTTTCAGTTTCCACAGAAAGGCTGTTTTTTTGTTTGTTTTTTGCTTCACAAAGGGTTAGGAGTGGTGCGGGGTTGTTGGGGAGGTTAGAATAAACTGAGTGTTAGAGTTTGGCCATTTTAGAATGGGCTATGTGCAGGGGTACTAAGTAAAATAATAAACTGATAAAGTTTGTCCATCTAGAGCCCACTGGTGGCCATTGTTATGGTAAAAACCACAATGATTGGGGGTACTTCTCTCTGCTAGACGGATGATAACCATTGGAACACCTCCCGAGGAAGCCGTCTAGGAGGCATCCGATATAGATGCCCGAGCCACCTCAACTGGCTCCTCTCGATGTGAAGGAGCAGCGGCTCTACTCCGAGCCCCTCCCAGATGGTCGAGCTCCTCACCCTATCTCTAAGGGAGTGCCCGGCCACCCTACGGAGGAAGCTCATTTCAGCCGCTTGTATCCGGGATCTCGTTCTTTCGGTCATGACCCAAAGTTCATGGCCATAGGTGAGGGTAGGAACGTAGACCGACCGGTAAATCGAGAGCTTTGCTTTTCGGCTCAGCTCTCTCTTCACCACAACGGACCGGCACAGTGACCACATTACTGCGGCAGCCGCATCGACCCGTCTGTCGATCTCCCACTCCATTCTTCCCTCACTCGTGAACAAGACCCCGAGATACTTGAACTCCTCCACTTGAAGCAGGAACTCCCCTCCAATCTGAAGAGGACAAGCCACCCTTTTCCGGTCGAGAACCATGGCCTCTGACTTGGAGGAGCTGATCTTCATCCCAGCAACTTCACCTATCCAAAATCATTCACATCAAATAAATATTGGAGGTACCCCGTGGGATTGTGATTATTGGGCTACTAGCACTTGATAATTACAATTAAATATTTGTCATTAATATTTTTATAGTTATTGGCCAAAATCACACTTAATGCAACTGCAGTAATTATCAAACCATTTTACCAAAAGGGTTGAAATGAGCACTAACCTTAGCTGACAGAAAATCACTTTTATAAAAAACAAACACAAACATTTTCTCTTTATCTATGTGAAAATGTACGGAACAAAATAATTCCCTCTTACAACCAAACTTCTCAGGCCAACAAACTTTCCTCTAACCAGAAAACTCACTAAGCTACTAAACAGATAAACTAATAAAGAGAAAAACACAAAAATCCATAAATTTATAAAGAATGAACACTGAGGCTTAATGAAGATCAAACCAGCAATTTATAGACAAAGGTGACATTAATCAGCGTTCAGACCAGCAGCCGTCAGACGACAGAAAAGTGGAACCCGAACAACTCAGCAGCAATAGCTCCAAGCCTAGCTGCTGATGGCTAACTGTTTCAAACAAGGTCCATAAAACTCAATGTGAGGAACCAGCGCTGAAACACAAAGGCCATTAAACAGGATGAGACAATGGGGTGATCAGAACCAGCTCCAAGCTCAGATCACAGACTTACTTCAAATAACTTCAATAATCAAGTTTGTAACTCCTGGCCGATTTAGGATCAGCCGGTCGAAAACACGGATTAATTTTCCAAGCACAGTGAAAACCAACATTCAATGAAACTTTGCACTGGGACGTTTAGTTTGATGGTTGAGCACTCACAGTTTAAAGCACATTGAATCAGAACCTCGAACACAGGGAAGGCACCAACATTCAATAGAACTTTGCATAAAATGATCAACCGTTCTGAGTCGGATTTTGCACACCTGCTTCCCAAACTGCAACATTTAGGTCTTCGATTGGAATAGTGAATGTTCTGGTTTCTCCCAGCGAGATCCCAAGCTTTGTCAAGCTCTTCTTCGTAGCGTTTTCTCTGATCCCCCCCCCCGCACACACACATGCGCACATACACACACACACACAGCGTATAATAAAAACCTGAACTGTTTGTAATTATTATTTTGATTGGTTTAGTTCTGTGTTTCCAAATATTTCGTTTTTAGACTGGAGTACTGTTTAATACTTTCCGGTGTTATTAAAGCAGAAAAGGTGGTGATGTGACCTAAGTTCATCTGCAATGGCTCCAGATTTTCATGTCAGAAGAATTTTGAGATGACCGATAGTGAGAGGGTTACAGCAAAGGCGTAACATGCATAATACTTATTTTTTATGATAGCTTTCCTCTGCAAGAAGCCCTCTATTTGCCCAAAGTGGGCAGAGAAAAGCTTTTTAGACCTTGTGAGTGGGGATAATAGATTTTATAACAGCTGTAATGGGTTATGTCTGTGACTGTATGCAGCAATGTATCTCTAAATATTAAATGTAAACTGCAAACCATTAGAAAAGGTTTAGTTAAACCCATGCTTTAAGTTACCACAGACCAAGATAGGTTTTTGGTATCTGTAAACTGGAACGTATAAGCTGACCAAAATGCCTTTGCATTCACTTTAAATTTATCTTTACAACACAAAGGAGCGGGTATGAAACATCTCACCAGATGTCTGTTAACAATATGTTACTTTCACATTGTTTTACCGCGGGCCAACACACAACTCATGTAATTAAACCTAATTTTTCTTATGATTTCATCTCTTAGTGGCAGTCCAGACCCACTTGGTCCCACCCAAAAAGATGCAGCCAGGCATGGTGAAGTCAAGCCTGGTGCATGCAAGTGTGGCGACCATGCAGAATCCCATGGGCTATGACCCGAGGACCAACGGTCACTGTGCACTTCCACGCCTCTCCATCTCCTCGCGGTCTGCCAGCATGGTGGCTAGCCTGGATGCCAGCAGCGACGCCTCAATAGCAGCGCTCCAGTCAGTGATGAAGTGGAAGACGGTGATGGCTGTGTTCGTTGTGGTTGTCCTCTACCTGGTCGCTGGAGCTCTGGCGTTCAAGGCTCTGGAACAGCCCTTTGAGAGCAATCAGAAGACCAGCATCACCCTGGAAAAGGCCTCTTTCCTGGAGAGGCACCCCTGTGTGACTCCTAGTGAGCTAGATGCCATCATCAAGGTGAGTGCACAGAGAGAGCGATATGGTTTAGATATTTTATTTATGAGTGCTGTTCAAACCAGTCAAAGTCAGTTTATTGTAAAAAAATGAAATTATAAAAAATTTGAATTCAAAGGGTATCAAAAAGAAGGTGCAATAACAGGTTATATGTAGTCTGCAACAGCGGTAATATTACAGATATGTGGTGGTATTGAGTTCCAAGGACGGGGCGCTGAATGCCTGCAAGTTCTACCTGCTGCAGCTGTCAGGCAGGCAGTTGGATGGTTAGGTGGATGGAGGAAGGGAAACTGAACATGTAGCATTTGGTGTGTTAATGCAGATGGCTTCAGACAGGTATGCAAGAGCAAGGGTATAGATGGCCTTAAAAGTGAGTAGAAGATTTTGAAGAGAAGGCTGTATGTAATGAGAAGCCATTGAAGTTCTTGAAGGACAGGAGTAATTTGCTTGTCAAAGGATGTGACCTAGACTGTTAACTTAAGGGGAAGGGGAGAATGTGGAATTGACTAAGGCAGAAGACTTTGGAAAGAATTGATTTTGTACCAATGAATAAAATCTCACCATTTACTGTACTCATTTAATGTTACATTGAAAGGCTCAAAGAGGGAGGTCGGTGATACTGAAGAGGTGGCCTTAAATGTTTAATGAAAAAAAGAAAACTTACAATAACAAGCAAGATGATTGGTTCATGGAAACGAGACAACAGAGAGCTGGGAAACAAAACAAGCTGGGGGCATAAAGGATGGAACTGACAAGGGGTTGTTGTAATTATTATTATGATTATATTATTTAAAATTAAATAATAATTTGATCTGTTAAGTGTTGTCCTATGAATACCAATATGGCAGTGGTATTAGGACAATAGAGAAAAGGATGAATCAAGTTCAAACTTATTTCAGTTAACAAACTCTTTACTATACTAATTCAATTTAATTCAGTTTTATTTATATAGCGCTAATTCCCAACACATGTCGTCTCAAGCTACTTCACAAAGGGTTTGGAGTGGTGCAGGGTTGTTGGGGAGGTTAGAATTACTGAGTGTTAGAGTTTGGCCATTTTAGAATGGGCTATGTGCAGGGGTACTAAGTAAAATAATAAACTGATAAAGTTTGTCCATCTAGAGCCCACTGGTGGCCATTGTTATGGTAAAAACCACAATAATTGGGGGTACTTCTCTCTGTCAGACTGATTATAACCATTGGAAAAGAGAAGGGGTCGCACAGGTAGCAGAAATGGAGGGTGTGTTTGCACCTCAACCATAACTGAGCCGTTCAGGCTAAACCTGACTCCCCCCTTACTCCATCCAACAGGGAGGGAGGAAGGCAGAGGTAAAAATAATTGTTGTGTCCTGTTGCATTGTGTGAAAAGGTGGGTAAGTTTAAATGGGCTAAGTCATTAAAATCGAATCATATGGATTTCAAGTCAGGTTCATACATTCCAATTAATCCTAACGGACAGTGCAGTCAGACTCAGTTATTTATTCAAATTGGATAAAAAGTTTTTCTATCTAAGGAAACCCAGCAGATTGCATTGAGTCAGTGACTTGCAGCATTCCCTCCTCCTGGATGAGCATGTAGAGACAGTGGACAGTCACTGGCGTTGACTTTGCAGCAATCCCTCATACTGAGCATGCATGTAGCGACAGTGGAGAGGAAAAGCTCCCTTTTAACAGGAAGAAACCTCCAGCAGAACCAGAACCAGGCTCAGTGTGAGCGACCATCTGCCATGACTGACTGGGGGTTAGAGAGAACAGAGCAGAGACACAAAGAGAACAAAGAAGCACTGATCCAGGAGTCTTCTATGGGAGTGATAACTTCCAAGTTTTTATGTCTGCAAGACATGCTTGTAGTCTATCTAACTGGTTGGGCTCATCAGGATTCATGCATAAGTAACTTAGTTTTTGACAAATACGTTCGGTTTTGCAAGATGCCATTTAAAGATCCACCGGAAGTTGCTGACTAAACCGGAAAACGCTACAGTAAACACACGTGATGTTGGTATCATTGAAAACTGCAGACTCTCCCCTTTCCAACGGGGTATCATGTGACTTTGTAAGACATTTTCCGGGGACGCAATTTCCGTGTGTAACGCAGGTAGTAAAATCCAGATTCACAGTTGCTTTACGCACAGTGTGTTTCACGCTCCGCTCCAGACAACGCTTGGCGAGTTGTTTTTGACATATCTTTCGGTGGTGATTTTTTTCCCCTTGAACGCCAATATTTTTAATGGCACATAAGAGGAGAATGACCGTTTTTGAAGCCTTAGAAAAACTTTGGGAACAAAAAGTGATGTTTAAAATGGAAGAATCATCGACAGCAGCGAGATTTCTGAAGCGGAGGAAGAAGGGAAAATCTTTTTGGGGGACCCAGTTCCCGAGTAAGTTATTCTGTTACTTTATAATAAATAATAATTTTTTTAAAAAAATAAAAAATTCTTGGGAAAAATTTTTTACCCCTTAATCGAAAAACCTTTGCAAAAAGCTCATCCCCACCCCCGTGTGCAGGAACAAAAAAAAAACTTAAACCCCTTTATTTGGAATTGGTTTCCGGGAAAGGGTTATGAAGCTGTTACATCTTTGGGTACTTTACCAAAAACCACTTTACTGTTACAGCATTACGGGCTTGTTTTTTTTTTACGTTGTTTTTTTTTTTGCAGTACAATAATAAAAAATTTATTTTCTTGTAATCAGAAAAGAACCCCTACTTCTGTATTTTTTAAGCCAAGGGGCAGCAAAGGGCCGTCTGAAACTCAAAGGAAACCCCCTCCCACCACTTTGTTTGAGCCTTTTATCTTTTTCCTTGGTGAGCTTTTACTCTTCACACCATTGGGAGTTACAAAAAAACCTGTTTGTATTTACAGGGGTTAGGGTTAGGGGTTTTTCAATATTTTTTTTCACGTTTTTTATATATAACTGCTATTTTTCCATTTGTTGAAAAATTGTTTTTCCTTTTAAAATTTTTTGTTTTCAAAAAAATCCCATTGGGTTTTTAGATAAAAAATATCAATTCCCCTTTTTTTTTTATTCATTAAATTGATATTAGCGTGCCCAAAAAGTACATTTTGATGATCACAGGGGAAATGTCATGACCAAAATTTTTTCATAGCAGAATGACTCCCCCAATGGGAATCAGTACTTTTTTTTTGGGGCCAGATTCCCTTTTTTTGATTTGAAAAACCATTCGGGGACAGTTTTGGCAAAATTTGGGTAAATTGTTTCCTAAATCCCCGCCCGCCTGCCACTTGCCCACTAAAACCTTTGGGGGAACATAAAAGCTTTTAACTGATTCCCTCCAAATTTTTCTGCAATTAAAACCCAAAATGTTTTTTAAAAAAAAAAAACCTGGAGATTCCCTAGGATTTTTTTATGTGTTTTAACCCCCTTTTTTTTTAGGAAAAAAATTTAAAGGGGAAGGGGAAAAAAAAGAAATATTTGTTTAAAACATGAATAAATCAGACATAACAACATTTTCCCCCAGTGGGTTTTACGAAAAAATTCATTTTTGTCTTACCTTTTCACGGGACCGAGTTTTCAAACTAGTCCTTGTTTTTGGGGGCTATAGTTGATTTATTTAAAGGGAAAGTAATTTCAGCCCGGAAAATTTCTTCCAAAACCCCCTTTGGGGGTTTAAAATGTTAAGGGGAGTCATAAAATTCAGTTTCTACTCGGCATAGAATCTGAATCAGAATCAGCTTTATTGCCAAGTTTGTACAGACAAACAAGGAATTTGACTCCGGTACACTTTGCTGTCAATAATAAATAATTTTTTTTTTAAATATACATACATACACAATTGACTTTACAATATTGGTTACAGCAATATTTATCAGAAAATCAATGATGATAGATTTGCTGTAAATTTGTCAAGCAGTGTTTTGGAGGCTGAGAATATTACAGTATTGTGGATAATCACATTATCAAGTCTGAAAGCCATCTGCTTCGTAATCTCTCTCCCTCTCTGTAATTGATTGAAATGCCAATCAATTTTTCAAAAACTTTTGACATTTGTCATAAAGAAAAGGAAAATGTTAGATGGGTCAGAAACTATGAAGGAGAGGTGATGTCTGCTGTTTTATGGTTGCTTATGATAAACATAAAGAGAGCCAAACGTCAGGTGCAGTTAAACACTTTCTGGGAAATCTAAAATCTTTCCATTATCAGGCTTACATTTTGCAAATGTTCATGAAGCCATTCATTGAAAAATTAAGCTAACAGACTGATTATATGATGCTTAGCTAACCTTAATCTTAAAATCTGGATGCTGAGATTGGTATTGCTGTGGTTGCTGCACAGAGAGGTGCTTGACTGTGATATTTTCAGATGTTCCTGTCAACTTCCAAATAGTGTTCCCTTATTTGACTGCAGCACACAGTCTCGCCTTTGCTTTGAAATCCAGTTCAGAGGTGTTTATGTACCTGTTGTTTTTGTCTCTCCAACAAATTCCTGTATCTGAATTACTTTTCATATTTGTGCTTTCTTCCAGCATACTCGGCTGTCTTTATCTGCCTGCCACAATATTTCCTTTAACAAAACAGAAGATAACTAAAAAGTGGGTGATAGCCTATTTATTTATTGATTAAAAGGTATTTTAACTCCAGTGTTATAAGCCAGATTTGGACTATTTTTATAGTTTTTAATAGGTCTTCAGTACCACCAAAAGTCCCACTGAACTAAGCTGTTGCTGGAAGGAGCTCTTTCCTGAAGCAAGTAGATAATTTGCTCTATCTTCACAGTGTCATACCAGGGATGTCTTTATTTTATAGTTACACATCTGATCTGCCATGAAACACACAGTATTTTATGTCATTTAAGATGACATAATAACAATTAGAGCATTTACAGAGACAAGGGACAGTAAGTCTCCTCTACCAAAAATATCCAGTTTTAGGAAATAGAAAAAAGTTGGCACATTAATGAATTTGACCAGAAAATGATACTCAAAGTCTCTAATACTCTAATAGCTTCACTGTTGTTCTGGTCAAGTGTACTGGCCTCACAAAAGTATTCACACCCCATTTTTTCACATTTCAATCACAAACCGGAATATATGTTTTTACAAAAAGCGTGGTATACATTTCTATACACCCCATGAGTCAATTATTTGGAGAACCACCTTTTGCTGCAATAACTGCAGTAAGTATTTGGGGATATGTCTCCACCAGCTTTGCACATATAGAAAATATTTTCGACATTCTTCTATTTTTAAATTTTACCAGCAGCTCAGTCAGCTTGAAGAGCAGCTGTGGACTTTCCATACATTCTCATATGGATTTAGGTCTGAACTTTGACTGGGCCATTTTCATGGTATGTGAGATAGAATATGCCTTGATCTCCCCTTGTAACTCTGGCTGTCTGTTTAGGGCTCATTGCCTGCTGGGAGGTGAAGCTCCTGAAGGCTGACATGTTTGACCGTTCTTCATTTGAACCTCCACCACCATCTAAAGTCTCTGACAGGTTTTCTTCCTGGATTTAGCTCCATCCAACTTCCCATCAACTCTGAGCAGGATGATGGTGTCACCACCATGTTTTACTGTGAGGATAATGCATTCAGGCTGATCTTCAGTGTTGATTTTTGGCCCTAAAAATATTATTTTGCACATAGGCCAAGTTTCATTTTGCTCTCATCTGACCAGAGCAAACTGCAAACACCACTTCTTATGCCAGTCTTTCAACAAAGGCTTTCTTTTTCACCATTCATACACAAACACCTGATTAATGAAGTGCACAGCTAAAAGTTGACAGATTCTTCCACTTGAGCTGTGGATCTCTGCAGGTCTTCCACTGGATTTAATTTAGGGGTGTCAAAGTAAAGGGGTTCAATGCAAGTGCAGACAGCACTTTTCAGATTTTTATAAGGAGGAAAAATGTTTTAAAAGCCATGTAGCTATTTGGTTCCACTTCACATTGACTACTACTCTGTGTTGGCCTTTTACAGAACACACTGAAGTTTGTGATTGTACCAGGACACAATGTGAAAAGTTCCATGGGTGTGAATATTTCTGCAAGGCACTGCATGTATGTTTTTAAGATTGTAAGAAAGACTGTGTTTTTCTATCCCCAACTGTAAGTTATTTATTAGTAGCAGAGTTTTACCAGACTATCTAAAAGCCTTTTACTAAAAGCTTTGATAAAGGATCTGAATTTTTAAATTGTGTGTTAATCATGACAACCAGTCAAAAATTCCACTCATTTTTCAGGACAACACTTGAAATGTCTCTTCTTGTCAGCGTTAACAAGGAGGAGCACGGTTCACTCATAATCCAGCTTAACTGTGCATTTAACAGTTTCTTTTTCATTGTCAGCAGCAGTGATATGAAGTATGGCTATGATTTACACTGCTCTCTGGCAGTAAACCCAGAATTATCGTTACTACAGGGTCACCACATCAGGCTGGCAGGTACAAGTTGAAACAGGATTGGAAAAATGATTTGAGATGCGGAGTACAGTGAGCTGAGCAGAAATTTTCATTTGTGAGGAGGTGAAGATCAGCTGGACTAAAGACATCATTACAATATGCCGTACAAACTCCAGGAAAGAAAGAAAAACATTCTCAGACAGTGCAATCCAACACAAAAGATCACAACAACCAAGTCAGAAATAGTTTTCTAGAAGCTCTCAGGTCATTGCGGCAGTGGGGTCCTTGAAAAGACCCAACCTAAAAACCACAAAGGGCTCTGTGGTGCTCATGTTTCCACCAGAATAATTCCATTTGATCCTCCACTCTGCTGCAGAGAATGCTACCCATTTGCTTCCTTCCTTCTCCAAACACATCCATACTTTCTTAAGCAATTATGCTTTTTGTGCAGCAAGTTCTCTTTGTTGTACTCAACCTTTCAGCCACTAATGCTCCATCATGAGTTTTTTTTTTTTTTTTAATCAATGGACGTTCTTCCTAAGGAACAAGCATGGAAATTAAAACCTTAGCGTGGTGGGCTGGGGGTCCAGAGGGAATGAATAGTTCATTGAACGGGTCTGCAGTCACAAACCTCCCAGCGCACAAGGCTGAAGTGCCCGGGGCAAAAAGTAAATCACAGCCAATATCTTCTGCACAAATGATCAGAAGATGGCATTTCAGAAAATCTGAACTTATCTTTATTCGTATATACAGCTTAAGAAAGAGATTCATATTCTTGAAAATGTGATTAAATGAAACATGTTTTGAATTAATCCCTCTTTTTTAATAACTTTTACCTGACACAAAGCAAACCATTGAAAGCATTATTGATAACACTTGTAAATGAGGAATGAGTTTCCAGAGTCTTGCAAAAATATGCACATCTGTTCAACTTTTGCCAGAGTAAAATCACAAACTTCAATGTGTTTTGCTAAACTTTGCCTCTGCTGCCCCCCCCCCCACAAACACACACCCACACACACACTTGTGAACTATATGTTGTGAGGACCGTGCATTGACTTCCATTGATTTCCATTCATTTTCAACCCTCTCTATGCCTAACTCTGACCCTAGCCCTAAACCTAATCATTACTAGTACATACTTAACCCTAAGCCTAACCTTAACTTAATCTACACCATAGTCTTAAACATAACCCCTTGCAAAATAGCAAGTGAGGACTATGAAAATGTCCTCACTTTACAACAAATGGTCCTCACTTTGATGGTGAAGTATGAAAAATGGTCCTCACTCAGCTGCAAAAACAGGAGCACACACAGCAGTCACTCGGTCCTTGCCTTAAGGGAAAATATTGTGCCTCTTTCTGCATGAAATGTTCAAAGCTATGGAAAAGTTGACTGGGGCTAGCTTTATGATTACTGCACAGATATAATAATGCCATCTTTGCTGAAGAAAATTAGAAGAAAGTGATGTTTTGTTTTCCTTAATAAGCAACTTCCTGGGTCTATGTTCCTAATAAACATGAAGGCATTAGCAGCTCTTACAAGAATTTGTTTTTTGTGTGTCTGCTGTTTCAAGAAAAGGCCTCCAGGACATGCTGCTTCACACGTACATCATCAAAAAGTCTGTCTGGTCCTCACACAGCTTTCGTTATCAGCCTATTTGTGCTCAAGTTGCTCAGCTGAAGATCTACTGGGAGGGCACAGCAGTGACACACTGTTGTCAAACTGTTTTGGTGGAGAAGTTGACAGGAAAATGGCAACCTTGGAAGGCATGTGTGTGACAATATATCAGAGAGGCAGCTCAGCACCGCACAGCATGTTCCGACTTAATGCGTCTGTGCATATCTGTTGACCTCCTCATGTCTGCTTCGGTATCTGTTATGCCCACTCACCCACTGTGTGCCACAAAGACTGCAGCCCTAATTGGCTTGCCGGGTGCTGGTTTGATGACTCACACTGTGGCATTATGTCTGTGGCAGCAGTTAGGCTTCAAGAATTGATGAGTCACTAACCTGTAAATAAACTTATGCATTTGCAGGGTTACCTGAAGTAAAAAAAACATCAGAACACTCTACCATGTCATAATTTATGTAACACCAAAGGAGAGTAACAGGCTGGGTTCATTTTTATTTCTATGGATAGGCTGCAGAAAATGCTACTGAGGAGGAATTTATCCCTTACATCTCTGCAAAGTCTGTTCAGAAATGTATCTTTAAAAGTAAAACCACCTGTTATCGTTGTTGAACTTAATTCTTGTGTGTGGCAGTATGTAAGCATCACAGATTTCAAGGTGGTGTGGGCCAGTCTTCAAGTAATACTGATGTTAAACGTCTTGTAAAGCAGAGTTTTTGGCACCGTATTAGCATGCAGCAGGGGGAAGGAGAGCGTCAGGCACCATGCTGCCCCGGATCACTGCTGTCACCTGCTGAGGGGAAAAAAGCCATGCTGAGAGGATGAAAATCTGCAGTGACTATCTGCTCTCTAATGATCCTGCAGTGGAGTGTATAAAAACACATTAGCCAGGGGCCAGTTGGTGGTGACAGCATTTCTGAAACAAAGTCTGTTCACAGATCCTGTAGAGAAATCAAAGCAGACCAAAAAATGATGGGAAAAAAAAAACATAATTTGTCTTAATAATTCCAACAAAAAATCTAAATTCACAAAGTTCATTTTCATATCAGATAAAGATAATTTGAGTAAATGCAAAACACAGTTCTCAAACGATGATCTCATTAATTAAAGGAAAATGATGTCCACACCATCCTGGTCCTAGATGAAAAATAAACGGTCCCATCATCACGATTAACCCACGATGGGTTAACTGTGATTTATTTTGGTTACGTTTTAACAGCCACATCCAGGTCTGTAGAGCTAAAAAGCTTTATAATAGAACCTGTCTGATGACATGAAGTAGTCTCAAAGATCTCATAAAGCAACACATCTTGCAGAACAAATTCAACAACAGATGAGAATGATTAGTGCAATACCAATGAGCAAGAATAACACTTGCATGAAGTGCTAATATCCTTGGATCAGGATAACAAGTTTCTTTTCTAAAAACAAGGATCTAGTACATGGAAATGGTGGTGTGTATGTGTGTGGGGTGGGGGGTCATTTCTGTTTTGGTCATTTCAAACCTGAATCTTTCAGGTACAAAAGGAAGCCTTGTGTTGCTTTTGTACCACTCATTTCAATTCAGTGTCAGTAAAGTGATGCCAGAGTATTATTTTCTATTGCATCGTGTTTGTCTAAGCCATACAAATACTCAATAGTAAATGGAAGTGTAAGGTGGTGTTGTTCAGGTAAGAGAAGAGGAACATCCTGTTGCTGAAAAGATGAAAATGACTTAGTTTGTATTGACTGTGATGCAAATGACTATCTTAACATAGAAAATTATTTTTTCACTGTTGTTTATATTGGAATATTATTTTTTTTGACAACCTAGTACATTTTTTTCTGAGGGTGCAGCTGAGAAAGTTCTGGGCAAAATAGAACTTATAAAATATTCATTGAGCAACCATGTGTTTCTACCCGTTGACTCTAAAATTAGGGTATTTGTGGTTTATTTGATAGGATATTTCCTGCATAAGTTATTTATGTTTAATGAAACCTAAAGCATTATTGAAAGGGATTATTTTCAAATGTTAAATGTATGTTACTGGTTGCACTTTGCTGATGAAGTTGAGGCAATCAAATGAAAGATGGTGAGTAATCACGTGCAGCAGTATATTTGCAGGTTATGCTATGCTTTTACTGCTTGGATATGTGTCAAAGAGTAGATGAATATTTTATTATATGGGCTTGCAGCTTACTGAAAGCTTGAGTGAACAGATTGGGGGTTGCCCTGAATGAAGAAGTTACAACTAAACGCACAATGCTCCAGCAAGGCTGAGAGGATCACTGGGACTATATTTTCTCTACAGTCTTCCCGTCATTGTAACCAACGCAATTAACATTTAAATTATTTAAAGACAAGATCTGTTAAAACAATCTTTCTTTAATATTTTTATGTGTTATGGGACAATAATTGGTTTGGTTATCAGCAACTAATAATTATAATTAATAATTAATTAATTAATAAGAAATTATTCATAAAGTTACAGTATTTTTGTCAGAACTAACAAGTTTAACAACCCGATTATCAGGAATCAACTCTCAGCTCTCAGTCTGCCAGGTACTGTTCAAATGAAACAGCGTTGGCTTGGTGGCCTGCATGCAACAGTTTAAAACACATCAGACAAACACAACGAAGCGATCTGAATCTTAAAATAACTTCTCTGCCCAGACAAAACCCTCTTATTGTGAGACGACTCTGGACTCAGAACATAGAGTGAATGTGAATGCTGGGACGTGCAGTTTGATCAGTCCTGTCTTTTTCTCGTTGCCGGGGCCAACATGTCTCCACTAAATGGACTAACAATGTGAAACATGTAATGCTAAGAAGGCAGCTTCTGGTGGTCATATAGCCAGGTCTTGTTTTTGCTGAGACCTGTACGTCTAACATATTCTCCTCGCTGTTTTACTCACATTTTAACTAAGCTGTTGTGTTAATTTATGCATTAACAGTCTGGTTAAGTCCAATGTGTCTGTAAAAACGGATTCTTGTAACTCATCTACTGTCTTATTTATGTTCCTTTTTTATAAATCCAGTGGTTTAGATTCCTAAATCACTGGATGTATAGCACCATTTCCATTTACTGAAAACCCAGGTAGAAAATGTGTAGAAAGTCTGGAAATAAATGCAACTTGTATTTCAGCACCACATTCTCACACTGAAAAAAATGTTATATCTCATTTAGGTACATATTCAGTGTGGTCCAAAAAATAGCCCTAGCAATACCTCTAATTAATATTAATTCATGAATTTTTTTAATCCAAACTTTACTGTTTTTAACCCTCCAGGGTTCCACCAGAAACCCTGCGATAAAATCAATGTTAAATATGTTTTTCCACTTTTAAAGCTGAAATGTTTTAATCAGCTTCAGCCCTAATCAGAACTATTAAGTTTTTATTCATTTTCAAAAACATTTTAAGACGTAGTAGCAGCCCCTGTCAGGTCTAGAAACAACAGTCAGAAAAATAATTTAAAAACAAGAAAAACTTTGACAAACAAGGCAGGACAAGGACTCATATTTATCTTGCCTCCACTTATAAATGGTAGCAGAGGTAAAGGAACATCTCCAAAGCTTCCTGAGTCTTGGGGTCACCGAAACAACCTTTAGAGTCTGTCTACATGCTAACTAATTGTTGAGGAGATGAATCAGGAAAAAGTCCAAATATGGGTTGTTTACTAAACACCAGATGATTATAGCTGTCTGCTTTGGCCAGACTGAGCTAGCTCTCCAGGTGGATTTGTTGTAGAGCAACAGATGAATATGTGGGAAACCACATGATGCTCACAGTTAAGTATGGTGGAGGATCTGTGATGCCGTGGGTCTGTTTCTATCCCGGTGCATTTTGAAATGACCTCTTTGTGAATACCAAGACAGACTTAAAAATCTAGTCACCTCTTCTAGGAAACTAAACTTAGACTTCTTCCATTGTCATCTCAGCTCCCAGGCCTAAAACATCTTGGCTGAGCTGAAGAGAAGAGAGGAACCAGGACTCTGGACCATATGGAGAGAATGTGCAAATAGTAACTGTCAAAGATCCACCTCTCTGGTTGCTCCAAACTGGTGAAACGTTATAGGAGAAGATTTGTTGGTCTTTCGGGAAACAAGTGTAATAAAAACATTAAGAGTAGGTGGTTCCATTAAGTGTGTCAGGAGTGTGGGTAGCAGGAGATCATGGTCCTGAGTGGAGACCCACTGCTCTCAACTGTTTCATGGCTCCTCTTTATGATTGCTGAGCTATTAATCTTCAGCTGACTCGGTTTTCTCTTTTTGTGTTCTGATCAGTCTCATTTCTGTTTATTCCTTGTTTTCTGCAGCATGCTATAGATGCTGTGAGCGCAGGAGTGAGGCCTATTGGAGAAACATACAACTCCAGTTACTGGGATATGGGCAGTGCCTTTTTCTTCGCTGGAACTGTCATCACTACCATTGGTAAGAAACATAAATGTTGTCCTGTTTAATGTTTAATGCAAGCTCTGTCTGTTGTGTAGTAAATAAAACCACGCTTGAATTAGTTATATTTATTGATATTCTGGATTTTTATGTAGCATTTTTAAACAATTTTAATCCTTTCCTGAGTCAGTTAAGTTCAAAATTTAATCTCAAATAGCACAGATTATTTTGCAGAGCATATTTTTATATTAAAACACCTAATTATGGAGTAAAAACGGTGGAATTTGGGGACATGTCTGTCAAGCTTTCTTTACCATAAATTACCTTTATATTAGGCTAGACAACTCAATAAAAAATAGGCAGGCTGGTTAAAAGCAACAGCAGCTCAAGTAACTTGTTACAACCAAGGCCCGCAGAACACCATCTCTGAACACACAACACCTAGAACAGTGAAGGAGATGGGCTACAGCAGCAGAAGACCTCACCAGGTACCACTCCTGTCAGCTAAGAACAGGAAACTGAGTCCATAATTCACACCGACTCACCAGAACTGGACCAAAACAAGACAAGAAAAACATTGCCTGGTCTCATGAGTGTCAATTTCATCTGCAACATTCAGATGGCCGGGTCAGGTTTTTCTTTTTGTTATTTTAATTTGAGCTTTAATTAACCAGGATATGCCTAATTGAGATTACCAATCTCTTTTGCAGAAGTGTCCCAGCCAAGACAGCAGCACAAAATTTAAACCTTTACAGACAGACATTTCAACACATATATTCAGAATGACAGATATACGAAAATAATCTCAAAGGCAAACAGATTTGTTTGACTCAAAGTCATCCTGCATTTTCTTGAAAGCTTCCGATGAGACCATGTCATGAAATTTTAAGTCTTTTTGCAGTTTGTTCCAGGCAAAGGGAGCAGCGTGGATGGAAGCGTTTTTTTCCCCATTCATGTTTTAAATTGGATGTAAACAACCCGAAGGCATGGATCCATCCTGCCTTGAATCAGTGGTTCAGGCCGGTGGTGGTGGTGCTGGTATTTTCTTGATACACTCTGTGCAATTTAGTACCAACTTAACATCATGTAACCACCGCAGCCTGCTGGAGTATTGTTGCTGATCATCCCCATCCTTTCATAGCCACAGTGTCCCCATCGTCTGATTGCTACTTCCAGCAGGATAGTGCACCATGTCACAAAGATCAAATCATCTTGAACATGACAATGAGTTCAGTGAACTCCTATGGCTTATATAGTCACCAGATGTTGATCTAATGGAACCCCTTCTGGATGTGGCCGAACACTTAATTTTCCTCATGGAAGATCATCTGTCAATCTAAAGTTCTAATTTAGCCCATTTAGATTCCCAGTTTTATTTGCCAAGCTTGAATAGATATACTAAAATCTCAGCTATCTTGTGTCTTATTACTGTTCCCAGGTGAATTTTACTATTTGCTTTATCGCCTCACGACGATGCTTAGTTATGGAAGTCCTCATCGCTGTGGGACCTAACGGCCTGTAAAGCTTAGCATTCTCATAATTGCTTTGAGAAACTGCTGACATAAACGTTGTTTCTCAGCACGAGCCAGCCTTCCTGGAACAGCTTCTACTGCTTTTACAAAGAAAACATGGGGACAGTTTGTGACTGATGACAATTCTTTTAAAACACCTACATCAACATTAGAACCTCAAGAACTGATACATTTTTATTTGACAAAAATAATTATACACAGTCTTACTTTCTTCCACTTTACATGTTTTTTTTATTTGGATATCATGTGATAGATCAACACAAAGCATTGCATTGTTCTGAAATGGGGAGAAATCTCTCTCTCTCTCTCTCTCTCTGGAAGAATCTCTTGATAGGACAACTAGCTTTATGGCAGAAAGTAAACCATTGTTGACAGGAAGACATATGAAGTCCTGTTTCCAGTTTGCCACAAGGCACAGGAAACATGTGGAATAGGAAGCTCTGACCAGATTAGACCAAAAGAGAATATTTTGCGCAAGTCTAGAACAAGAATGATATTGCACATTGTGGTGGCAGCATCATTCCGTGGGAACTCTGTTCCTCAGCAGAGACAGAGAAGCTGGTCAGAGTTGATGGGAAGATGGATGGAGCTAAATCCAGGACAATCCTGAAAGAAAACCTGTTAGAGGCTGCAGAAGACTTGAGACTGAGATGGAGGTTCACCTTCCGGCAGGACAGCGATCTCTGGCTGTAAGCACAACTTACAGATACCACGGAATGGTTTCTGTCCTGAGATCTTAATAATTCTCTCAGTTGCTGCTGAATCAAAGCTTTGAAAGGCTCAGTTAACAGCGACTCTAGGTGACAAGCCCATTTTATAGACAGGTTCTGTGAAACATGGCTGTTACATTTTAGTGTAATGTTAATGTTCGGCATGCTGTCTCCTACATCACTGTCTTCATCACTGCGCCTTACTGTAGCACTCTATGTTACAGTAAAGTCATTATTAATGCATTTTCCTTTAAGAGGAACCTAATTACATTCTCTGTTGGAGCTTTTCCATCCACTAAGAGGTATTACATAAGGCCATCCATTGATTATGTTGCATAAGTGAGGCTTGATTGACTTTTCCTTCTCGTTTTACTCACCATATCTACCTTGCCCTTCTTTGTATCTTTTCTTTGTCTTAAATAGTTCTGAAATGTTCTTCCCTCTGCTCTGCTTTTCATCGCATCAACAATGTCTCCACAGGTTATGGAAACATCGCTCCCAGCACGGAAGGCGGGAAGATCTTTTGCATTCTTTATGCCATATTTGGCATCCCTCTCTTTGGCTTTTTGTTGGCGGGGATCGGGGACCAGCTGGGGACCATGTTTGTAAAAAGCATCTTGCGTGTTGAAAAGATATTCAGGGTGAGTAACATACTTTTGTCTGTTTTTTTCATTGTCAGTAAGTTTTTTTACGTTCTAATGCTATATGAGCGTTAAAAACCTATTTAATGATCTCTGGTGTTAAAATATTATTCTAAAAGCCGTTTTTACAGTATTGCATTGTCGCTTTCATTGACTAAAGATGTTCATATACATTCACTCAGCAGTACTATCTGTCCTCTATTGCTTATATTTCCACCTTTTAATAATCTACTAATTCACTTGTTTTTAGAATTTCTAATAGTGTCTCTTTCTTGGTTTGTTCAGCAAAAACACAAACAGATCAGCCAGACAAAGATAAGAGTGACGTCCGCCATCTTGTTTATCCTGGCTGGCTGCATTGTCTTCGTCACCATCCCTGCTGTCATCTTCAAACACATCGAGGGTTGGACCACCTTGGAAGCCATCTACTTCGTAGTGATCACCCTGACCACAGTGGGGATCGGCGACTACGTGGCAGGTAGTCCTACACAACCAGAGCTGTCTAATAACTATCTGCATAGTTAGCAGGATTCATTTCTTCTGATTTTGCTTCCCCTCTAGGTGGAAATCGGACCATCGACTATATGAACTGGTACAAGCCTCTGGTGTGGTTCTGGATCCTTGTAGGGTTGGCATACTTTGCTGCTGTTCTCAGCATGATCGGAGAGTGGCTGAGAGTGCTTTCTAAAAAGACCAAAGAAGAGGTGTGCTTTCATCATATTTCTCCATATCGCATGTATGATTAGATCATCAGCTTAGCTAGGCAACTATGGATTTTTTTAGAAATGTTTAAAACGTTACTTGGCATGAGCCAGAGATGGTGACTCAAGTTTGAAACTCCAACTCCAGTTGCACTTAAGTCGTAAAAATGAAAGACTTGAGACTTGACTTGGACTCGTGGTCTGAGACTCGAGTCCTAGAACCAGTTTTTATCTCTTGTAATGAAGAGTAAAAGAAAGCAGGTATGTGAGCTCCAGACTGCAGCTGCTGCATGTTTTACTGTAAAAGGATGAGCTTGATTATTAGCCAGTGATGCTGGTGAGTTATTATGGGATGGTAATGTTCATGTTAGCTGTAGCTTGATAATACTGACCACATAATTGTCTCTCCAACTGAACGCTGTATTAAATGACTTTGGATCTTTTAGGAAACAAAATAAATATAACTGACCTCTGACCTTCTCTCGATGCTAAGCTAGCTGCTACATTACAAGGAGACTTCCTGCTGAAAATATCAAAATAAAAGTACTTCCTGTTCTGTTGATTCATAAGGTTAACACTCATTTATTCACTTCCTGCTCTTTGTGTCGTTCATTATGCTGTAATTTATACCTCAAATTTGAGCATCTTTATTAATTGTGGATTTAGAAAATAGTTACTAAATAGTTACTAAAACTTCTCCAGCTCAGAGCAAGGAGAAAAAAACCATCCAAGCCATATTTAGTGCAATATTTAATGAAGGAGTGGACAGTATGAAGACAGGGATACAGACAGGGAACAGCTGTTGACATAATTAATATAAAGACAAAGAACCCAAAATTAAACATGTCTGTTTATATTTGTAATAGGGTACATTTGATCAACTTTTAAAATAATATAATACAACCTTTAGCAGATCTTTGGACAGTGAAATAAATGTTAAATGATAATTAAAAGATACTTATCAAAAGTTCATGTAATAATATAGGACAAACAGTACAGGTTTGCCTTCCTAACCTACAGTGATGCAGTGTTAGAGGTGGACTAGATATTGGGAATTTGATGCAAAAATGTTTATTTTAATCGTAAGGGACTTGAGGCCTGATTATAAACTTTGTTGAAGGACTTGAGATTTGACTAGGTCTTGAAAAAAATTACTTGTGATTATCAGCATGAGCATTGCAACTTTGAAATGCCATCCAGTGCTTAGGTTGAAGGCAACTGGACCTTTCATCGAAAAGGCTTCTTTAGAACCTTCAGAATCATTTGTCTTCTCAGACTTTCTAACATTTTCCTTCAGTTATGATTATAAATAATATTATTATCCTGGTTCTGTTGCCCTTTTAAACTGGAGTAAGCATGTGAATTGTAGCATCTGAAGGAACCGTTTAAAGAGATGTTTACTTAAGTTAGAAGCTTTAAGTCAGATACTAACTTTATTGACATTTTTTCCAACTGAAACAGCTGTGAACTGTTTGAACAGCTTTGTTTTGAAAAAGCTCATAAATATATATTTACTATAGATCAGGGAGATTATTTTTATTACTTGTGTGTAAGCTTACTTGTAAAGTCAAGTCGATCTGTTAAATGTGACCAAAGTCTGAGTATTTGCTCAGTTTTGCTGTCAGTTAATGTGTTTTTTCTTTTTAACTGTTGCTTCTTTTAAACTTACGGTTAATTAGTCAGTCATTAAGAGCCACTGGAAATGCTGGAACAGCATTTGGAGCAGCACAGGCAAAATAGGCTGTAAAAAGTTAAATAAATAATTGAAATTTATCAGTGTGTGTAGTAACTATATCATTTTCACTTTTTGAATTGAATGAAAGAAATAAATACATTTTCTGATGATATTCTGAGTTGTTCAGATGCAACTGTTTGTATGTAAAACACCTGCCGTTTTCTCATCCTTTTGTTATTGCTGTTTCAGGTCGGGGAGTTCAAAGCTCACGCAGCTGAGTGGAAGGCAAACGTAAGAGCAGAGTTCCGTGAAACACGACGACGCCTGAGCGTCGAGATCCATGACAAACTCCAGCGTGCCGCCACCATCCGCAGCATGGAGCGCCGTCAGCTGGGCCTGGAGCAACGGGCTCACTCACTCGACATTCTTTCACCAGAGAAGCGGGCCATGTTTGCCAGTCTGGATGCAGGTCGTTTTAAGACTTCTTCTCAAGAGAACATCAATGGCAAACTGAACAACCTGAGGCTGAAGGGGGCCTGCGAGTCGTACGACCAACAGGGGAGCGAGCAAACGCCACAGACAGCATCTTCCTCGGAGGAGAACCTCTTCAACCTACGGTTTGGGTCACTCACCAAGCTGGCCAGGCGCAATAAGAACCGCGATCTGAGCAGGAATATCCCCGAAGATTCCCAACGTACCAGCGTGAGCATCAACACACCCATGCAAGGGGAGGAGAGAACAGGGGAAGATGACGGAGAGCCAGATGAAGAAAGCAGAGAAAAGAAGGAGGAAAACATCAGTCTGACAAACTTGTCACAGTACGCAGCGGAGCGCACCAAGCTGAACGGGTTCACACCAACACAGGCCAAGGACAGAGAGAATGATTAGAAGTTAAATGCATGAACACTTCAACTGCAGACATAGACTGTAGAATGAGACAGAGTAAAACTGAGTCACAGGGAGAGTGCACAGTCCTTTGAGATGTCAAGAAACGTGCCTTTTCTGTTTCCTATGCTTCGACTGGAACCGATCCCATCAAATTCAGTCATCGTGCCATAGCAATGGGAAGAAAACCTGCTGCCAAAAATGAATCAAAATAAAAATACAGAGCCTGTTGTTCGATTACCTCATTACATATGTTGCTGTAAAATGGGCTACCTGTGATGTGTATCAGAGCTGTCACTTTCAACACTCAAGGCTCGTATCTGTTCACGCTGAATCTTATTTTTCTTTCACACCGTGGGCTTGACAGCCAGAGAGCTGGATCCCGTCATTCATCTCCAGAGACATTATCGATCATTTTGTCATCTCATACTGCGGTGGCTGTTTATAGCCAGTCGGCCTGGTATGGAAGGACTTCAGCCTTAATGACTGCAGTTTGGAAGCTTTAGGTTTTGCTGAATCAATAAACGCTAGTAGCTACCAAGAGGACATGTACAATTATTCCTACATTGTATGTGGCTTTGCATATGTAGCCTGACAGTAAAAAAACAACAATAAAAACAAACTATACACAATGCATGGTTAATAAAACACGACCATAGCAGCTAGCTGGAAAAACCTAAAGAGTTACAGCTGTTATAATGTTTCTGTTTCGTGAAAAAAATGTTTGGCTTTCACTCCTAGTTTCTGCTCATCCACAGTAAAACAAATGTGTTTTTGTAATGTCTAACTGTAAAATAACACGAGCATACAAACAACTCCTCATACCAAGATTGTCAGCAGCGTTTATTGTACACAAATTTTTACACTTTTTTCAATCTGCCTTTTATTTCTATCAAGATTTTACACGTCAACCTTTATTATGTTGATGAATGTGATGCTGTTGATTTTATACTCATAAGCATGTTTGAATCTGTGTTTACTTGTTTTTCTATCAGCCATACACCTCAGTTTGGGTATTTTCCATTAAACTGTAACATGAACAAAATGAATCATCTTCTCAAGTGTTTTATTTTTGTAAAACAGTTTTAGTGAAATTTGGCTTTTTTGATGCTTTTAAATAGTTTTTTCAGCCAAATCTGGGCTGTTAGTGTTTCAGTCATATAATTAATTTAAGGCCCACACTCATGTGCCAGCATATTGTATAATAATTACATATTTTAGAAGTAACAGACTCATACAAAACTGACTTGATTTTCATTTATTCAAGTTTTTTCAACTGAACTCAAGCAAAGCTTTTTTTCAAATAACATTATGACCACTGACAGGTGAACAAACAGAATGATGAAGAGTATCTCTTCATCCTACCAGCTGTTAGTGGGTCGGACGCATCAGGCAACACTTAAACATTATGTCCTCTAAGGTCAGTCGGTCATTTTCTATACCGCTTCTCCCATTGTGGGGCGCAGGAAAGCTGGTGCCTATCTCCAGCAGTCTATGGGCGGGAGGCGGGGTACACCCTGGACAGGTCACCAGTCCATCGCAGGGCAACACACAGGACAACAACCATGCACACACTAGGTCACACCTAAGGGCAATGCAGAGAAACCATTTAACCTAACAGTCATGTTTTTGGACTGTGGGAGGAAGCTGAAGTATCCGGAGAGAACGGGGAGAACATTCAAACTCCATGCAGAAAACTCCCGGCCGGGAGTCGAACCCAGGACCTTCTTTCTGCAAGGCAAGTGCTACCAACTGCGCCCTCCTCAAAGGTAATAAATTAAAAACATGAACAAAAGGGAAATGAGAGGATTTGAGTGAGCTTAACAAAGGTCAAATTAGGATTAATAGATGGCTGTCAGATCATCTTCAGCTGTTATGGGGTCAAAAGTGGTCCAAGGAAGGAATAGAGGTGATTCGCCAACAGGGTCATGGGTTGTTGATGCAGGTGGAGAGCAAAGGTTAGGCTGTGTGGTCCGATCCAACGGACGAGCTACTGTAAATCTAAAGCTGAATGTGTTTTGTTGTTAATAGATGGTTTTAAAAACTTCAAACTGTAGAGAAACTTTGTAAACCATGCAGGCTGTCAGAAGGCCTGGGCTGACACCATCTGGACCTGCAGCCTCATCCCAGTTCTGTCTCTCTAGCTGCCCTTTCAGTCAACTGCTGGAGACAGGCGGATGGGACAGGTAGGTTAAATGCATCCTCATATGACAGGAAGCTTTGTTGTTGTTGGTGACTGTGGCTCTGTTGGAGACTTTAGAGGTGAGACAGGAAGCTGTGAGTTCAGAGAGGCCGTGAGTTGTGTAGATCAGAACCTCAGAGAAGAATCCTGTGTGTCTTTTTGAACTAAATACATGAACAGAAAATGTATGCAGAATGTCTTCCTTTTCCTCTCTCCTCTCTTTTTTACTCACTATTATTCAGCAGCAGGACACGAAACAAAGCGTCATTTTTGACTGCATAAAAGTTGAAGATTTAATGTAAGAGGCCGACGCCATGGTAACTGCCTAATGAGTAAGCGGAGCTCTTTTTAAGTTCTATGTGCCACAAAGGTTTTACATATTTACAACACAGGAGAACAGTGAGATCCCTGCCCTAACAGGTTGATGATGAAACACACTGTTTTATTTTTCACTTCTAGTGTTCTGTTGTTAGCTCCCTGTATTATTAAAACAAGCATGGTATCATCTTATGTTTAAATAAAACCAGTTCAACCTGTGGGTTCACTGGTATTCCAGTGAAACAGGTATTTCCATTAAATTAGAATCTCAAGAAAACAGTAATCTCATAAATACGTATTTTATCCTGATTCATTACACACAAAATGATGCATTTTGAGTGTTTGTTTCATTTTGATTATTCTAGCTTGCAGATAATAAAAACCCAAAACTCTGTATATACTAGAATATTACATCACACCATTAAGAAATCATTTTTATAAAGGTATGTGGTCCTAGTGAACAATATGTCCATGTACCATACACTATCTGCACTCAGTAGTTGGTCTGGGCTCCTTTTGCATGACTTACTGCATCAGTGCAGTGTGGCATGGAGGCAACCAGCCTGTGGTTCTGCTGAGGTGTTCAGGAAGACCTGGTTGCTTTAAGAGCAGCCTTCATCTCGTCTACACTATTGGTTTCAGTGTCTCTCATCTTTCTCTTCACATAGATTCTCTGTGGGATTTAGGCCAGGCAGTTTGCTGGTGTTACCATGGCGATTAAAGAAGGAACTGGTACCTTTCCCAGTGTGGGCCAGTACCAAGTTCTGCTGGGAAATGAGATCAGCATGTCCATAAAACACATAACCAGAAGGAACCATGAAGTGCTCTAAAATGTCCTGGTTGATTGTATTTAGAAAACCCAGTGGACCAGAACCAGCAGCTGACATGGCTCCCCAAATCATCACTGACTTTAGAAACTTCACACTGAACTAGGAGCTTGGATCCTGATTCCTCCAGACTTTGGGACCTTAATCTCCAAAATGCAGGATTCACTTTGATTCAAAAAGAGGACTTTGGACCATTGAGCTACAGTCCAGTTCTCTTTGTCTATGGCGCAGGTAAGACACGCCCAAAAGTTGTTTCTGATTCAGAGAGGCTTAGCACAAGGAATCTGACAGCTGTAGCCCAAGTCCTGGAACTGAGAAAGTTCTCGAAGCTCTGACTCGAGCACACCCTCTGAATCTCTCCCAAACCCTGGGTTTGGGAGAGATGGGTTTTGTTTAACATTGTTCTAATGGTTGGCGTTATCCCTCTGCATGTGTATTTTTTCCAACACACTTCTTCCTTCCACTAAACATTCCATTAATGTACTTGGATACAAAACTAAGTGAATCCTTTCTAATTAATTTCGGGTTTATTATTGTTAGAAAGGCCATATTCAGTTATTTATTATTGCCATTTGGGTTTTGCCATATTAGTTTATTTCTTTGTGTTAGGTTTATTTTTGTATTATTTTATTTTTTTGCTTTTATTCTTATATGTATTTTGGTTTATTCTCTTATATTAGGGTCAGGCTTTCTTCGGTTTGTAGATCATTTTGTATCTTAGTTCATCTCTCTTTGTGATAATTGGTCTCTCTCCTTCAGTTTCCCTGTGGTCACTCTGCTTTAGCTGTTCCACATCTCCTCTGATTAGCTCATCTGGTTCCTTTGTCATTTTTCTCTCCTTCTTCCGTTTAAAGCTCCGGATTTTTCATTGTTCCTTGCTGGATTCTTCTTACTCTGTCCGTGCTCCATATTCTGCTCCTCCAGTGATATTAAAACCCTGCTCTTGACACAGTCAGTCTCTGTGCTTGGTTCTTTGACTAGCCTGCAAACATGACAGATGTAATATATTTATATTTTCTAAATAACGTAAATTTGGCCTTTTAGCTGTATGTCATATTTATCAAAATGAACAGAAGAAATTGTAATATATTACTCTATGTGTAATAAATAGTATATATAAGTTTTAATCTAGAATAAATCTAATTAATCAGATTTTTGTTGCTTTTCTTGTTTTTTTTACCTGTTTATTATCCACCTGTATATGGATACTGAGGTACAGCTTCTCAGTGTGTCTCAGTAATCATCTAGATGCTTCTCACACACAAGCTTGGTGTCTTTGAAGTGAAATTGTCATGCTGTGTGAGGTTTTTGTAGGACCAATATGCAGGAATGAACGATGGAGCAGCATGGTGAGTAGTTTTAATAATGATAAACAAAAGACTTACAAACTATCTGGAAACGATACAAGGCAGGACAGGAACAAGGAAACATCCTGGGATGATAACAGGGTTAATATTAGTAGGAACTGGAGTCAAAAAAAAAAAACAAAAAAAAACAGAGAGCTTAAATATTGACGGGACTGAAGTGTGGACCAATGAACTACGAGAGGAGCAAATCAGGAGGAATATGAGCCAGCTGGGGACCAGGGAGCATTGACAATACAGAGGGAGAGTGACTGATTAAGACAAATGAGCGCGGCCTACATGGAGGTAACAGGAAAACAACTAAGTAAGCAATGAGACTAACTAAAGGACATACGCAAGGGGAACCAGATCTATAAGCAACAGAAGAACCTGGCTGTGCAGAGAAAGTAAACAGAACACAAACTCAAAAACCTAACAGGCGGATTATGACAAAAATCGAAACAAACTCTGGCTGAGAGATGTTCCCAATATGGGATGTGTGGTTTGTGGCTCCAGCTTTACTGGCCATTTAATGCCTCTTGCTCAATGCTTGTGTCCTGATTAATGACATCAGAGCATTATTTTTATTTTCTGGCTGTAACATTGAATACCCTATTAAACTCTTCAAACGCTGAAACTAGAACAGATTCTGTTCACTTGTTGAAAATAAACTAATGAAAACTATTTGAAGGATGCAGACAATATCTTACAGATTTTACCAATGGAATGTTAAGTAGTAGAGTAGAAACCACCCTTTAGTCACCAACAAGCTTCCAGTATCATTCTGACAGGATATTTGAGTTCATTAAAGCTTGCTGGTTTAAGCAGTTGAGTTTGGCATCACTCCATACTGGCTCGGTGTGTCGAAAACCAGTCTGAATGTGTTTAGGATCATTGTCCCGCTGGAACACCCAATTTTGTCCACGTCTGAATCACCTATCTGTTCATTTGAGGTTAAGTAAAATAAATTTGTTTGGATCTTTAGGTGTTTGGGTTTGTCTTTTTCTTAATTTTTCAAAAGTTTGTGTTCTCTAATTGTTGCCATTTTAGTTCAATCTTTTGTGTATTAGTTTCACAGTTCATTCTTGTGTACTTTGTACATTTTGAATTATCTCTTAGATTCTTCCTAGTGTTTCTGTGTGTTTCCATTCATTTCTTCTGTGCTAATTAGTCTCCCTTTATCAGTTTTCCAGCTTACCCTCTGTCAGCTGCTCCTCATCGGCCTCTGATAAACAGACCGGCATCCAATGGCATTCTCTATTCATCCTTCAGTATTTAAGTCCTCTATTGTTCATTGTTCTCCTCCAGATCCTCCCGTTGAACTCCTCCTTGCTGTGCCTGTGTCTCTGCCTATGTTTCTCGTCTTGTTCTCCAGTCTTGTTTTCCTTATGCTCCCCTTTAGGTTTGATCCTTTTCTTATTTAATAAATTATTGTGTTCTTCAAATGCTCCTGTCTGCTCCTGAGTCCGACCCCAAACACATGCTACCTGACACCTTTATCCCATCTACTTGTGCAATGCAGCAGTAACTCTTTTAGAGAACCAAACGTTCAGCATGATGCTACCACCACTATTGCTCACAGTTGGCACAGGGTTTGTAGTTTTGAAAGGCTTCACTTTACTCTTCCAAGCATACCTTTTATGTTTGAGGTGAAATAGCTCAACCTTTGTGTCCTCTGACCATCAAACCTTTCTCCAGAAGCCACCTGGCGTGTCCACATGGGCAGCTGGTAATTTCAGTCCAGCTTGAAGGTATCAGTTTTGGAGCAGATGCTTCTTTCTTTGTTGAACCCTCTCAGTCCAGGTTGATGCAAAAACATTCTTCTTTGTAGACCATGACGCTGGTGTTTTAGTATCTTTTAGCTGATGGCCTTGGTGGTTTCAGGGTTGCTCCTCAGCATCCAAACCAAATTTCTTACATCTGAGGTAACTGTAGTTTGGGCCAGAAGGTTTAAACCTGGAGACAGATGTGTGTTCTAACTGGACGATTATTCCAAATAGACATTCAAACTGCTTTTGAAGTGGATAAAGCAGCCAAAAATAAGCTTTGGAATTGCCCTGACCTAATCAAAATGTTTAGACTAGGTTTGGCTCCATAATGAGTAAGAATGGATAGAGGTTGCTTCAATTTGTTATTTTAAATAAAATTTATCAATTTGCCAACAGAGAGTGGTCAGTATCCAGCTAGAATGATGCCAGCAGCTTGTTGAGAGACATTTACAGTTATGCCTTCTGGGCTGTGTGCAGGTTGGTGTGTATGTGCTGTACTCTCTCTCAATCACTCCCTACAGGGTGCGACTGGCAGGTGCAGCTCCACAGGTGTGTCTCATGAAGGCTAATCAGGAGGTGTTTATAAGGAACTGGAAACTGGAAGGAGGCATCAGACCATTAGCTTTTCCAGAGTGATAGTCTGACTTACGTTCTCCACCTTGTGAACTATCTTTTGTTCTAAGCCTTATCTCGCTTCCTCCTTCTGCAGGATTCCTCTGATGTTGGCATCCTATCTCCCATATTCCTGTGCTGGAAGCTATTCCTGTGTTTGCCCTGTCGGATTCTGCTGAAACTCCTCAGAGTAAGCCCAAACTTCCAGTCTTTCTTCTGCTCCTGGAACCAACCTCCTGCAAACAGCGATCGATTCTACCTGCCTGTCCTCCCTCTGTGGCTCACGTGGAACCTCCTTCTGAAAAGGACCCACAGAGAGTTTCAGTGCCTTTGGACAATGGTTCACTATCGCTGTGGAACTTTCCACTTAAATTTCAACAGTAAGCCTCTCCATTCACTCAATACGCACCCTCCTGAGCCTCTATGTTTAATTTGACCCTGTGTTGTGGAGCTGACCTGCACTGGCTTTAAACTTGTGCATCCAGTTTTTTTGTTTGGCCTCCTAGTCTTTGTACAAAGTAAACCTTTTTATTTATTTTCCTATTGACCAAATATATCCTGGTATTAAAAGTACTGAATGGGGGAAAAAAGTTACATTTGTTGTTCTACATTAAATCTTTAGAAATAAATCGGCTGAAATAAAAAGTTTTTGTAGCTTTTGATTTTCTTGTATTTCAAATATATTCCGTTTTAAGTTGCACCTGTTTGCACTTCATTAATGAATAAATGGTACAAAAAGAAAAGACAACAAAATATATAATTCAGTTTCTTCAACCTGCTGAATAAAAAACAAAACATGTTCGATGTTTTATTTGTTTTTAGCAAACTGTTTCCATTCCTCTGTGTTTTTGCTTGTGTGGAGCTTTCAGGTAATTAAATGACAGTATTTATCATCGTGTGAGTGACTCCTGGCGTGTTGAGGGATGCTGCAGCCCCGGGTCTCCATATGTGCTCTACCCCTGAGCCACGGCACGTGTCCGGCTGTGTGTGGAAGAGCTGCAGCTGACGGATACATCAAAGCAATTAAGCAAGGAGGCAGCTTGGTACAGATGGAGACATTAATAAATCTAACAATGTGTTTGTTGGTTGGTGGGTGTGGGGTCTGCAGAGCTTTCCTTCAAGGTGAAGGTGACCTCAGGAAGCTCAAGCTTCCTCCCCTTTATTCATTTGTCTGCCTCAGACTTTCCACTCTGGCTCCAACACCTCCAGTAAATCTGAGGTGATTTCAGTGTTGGTCTTTAAATACTTTTGCTCTGGAAATATATTGACTGAACAGTCTTTCATCTACTTGTGTCTGGACAGTGATTCAGAGTTATTTACATGGAAGGAGGCTGGCAGACAATATGTTCTTGGTGCGTGTTGAAGAAAATCAATTCAGGTATAGACTAAGCTGCAGTAAAGTAGCAAAGGGAGATGCACACATACCTAAATATTTGACATTTTCTAAATAAAAATGATTTCTTCTGGTGCCAGGAAAAATATTTAAATAAATCTTCTACATGCTGCAGTGTTACATAACACTGCCACTGAACAACAGAACGGCACTTGAGAGTGCACCTTCTGTCAAGGCAATCAGCTCTGAAGTAAAATCATAAGGTCTCTCCTTCAAGTTGCATTGAATTTAACTTCTTTGTTTATTGAATTCCCTGTTATCAAGCTGACAAAAAGAAAACTACCTCATAGACAGAAAGGCAGTCAAAAATATTTAAAGTGTGAGCAAGTACCGATAAACCAACCCAATGAGATGAGAGAGCTGAGTTAGCTTGATTTGACGTATTTGTCCTCCTAGCCTTCTTCTTCATGTCATTCTCAGCCAACTGGTACTGATATGTTGTACTTTTTCAAAAGCCAATCTTCTTGGTTTGCAGAGAAGGTTAAAACTGGAAGCTTTACTTTTCCTTCCAGCACAGAGACGGTTGAGGAGTCCTTTTATGGTGTAATTCATCAGAGAAGAATGTGTGTATGAATATAGGCTTGTGTGCTTCATCCGGAGACACTGACAGCATGCGTGGGCACACATCCTAATATTAGCGAGAGCAATCAAGGGGAAAGTTTAGGGGGATGAAATGAATTTAAACCCAGCTGTCAATAGATGCAGATTAGAGATAGACTTTCTCACATAGATTTTAGTTTTTATACGCATGATGAAAATAGTAGAAATGACAGCTCCTCAATACTTTGAGAGTAGAGAAGAATTCACTAACACTGATGGGTAGCTCAGGAAAATTTACCTATAAGTGGACACCCTTTGTGGATTACCTCAAATTGGTACCGTCTCATAGTTTTGAATATTGTAAATAACTCACCCTGCGACCAGGTTCAAGCAAGTTTGTAATTTGGGAGTTAGACATGGGATTTTAGAACCCCTCACCCCCCTCGGAGTATACTTGTTTTTCTTTTCTTTTGTTCTTGGGTTTGTTTGGGGTGTTGTATGTTGTAATCTGTTCTTTTTTGCGTGTGTTTTTGTTTTGCTTTGCAAGAAAACCCAATATGGTTAGAGCTCTCTAGTGTCATGTAGGATATTAATGATGTGTACTAGTTTGTATAATCTCTTCACAAACAAATAAAGGCAAAATAAAGGAACATTTATCACAGTTCAAAGTGTGGAAGAAGGTGCTCTGCTCATATGAGATCAAAACTGAACTCCATGCAAAACATTATGTGTGGCAGAAAATCTAACACTGCACAGCACCTATCCTGATGGTGAAACATGGTCCGGGCAGCATCATGCTGTGGGAATGTTTTTCATCAGCAGGGAGAGTTGTACAGACTGATGGCAAGATGGATGGAGCTAAATCCAGAACATTCCTGGAAGTTAACCTGTTAGAGGCTGCAGAAAACTGGAGACTTAAATGAGATGGACTAGAAGGCCAGATTACTGTCAGCAAATGCACACAAGAGCAGAACATTTGACCAATGTCATACAGTTAATCAAGTTATTTCTACCAATTACTAAGAAAAAATGAATTTGGAGAAGTTTAAAACAGGAAACCCTTAGTCATGTCAGACAGTGAGATGTAGTTGTGTATTTATACAGTGTGTGTAAATATGTGGCTTGGACTGTATACCAGCTGAGTTGTGTGACAGAGTATTACATGAGACGATGTTTAATGTAAACCAGATCTAAACAGACTGTGCTACATTCACCTGGTGGACATTTAGGTTACATTTTATGTTTCTTTGAACAAACTGCTTTACTTGTTGTTTTATTTCTCTCTTTATCAGTCCGACTATCTCCACATGTCTGACTCACCCATATAAATACTCAGAGGCAGTAAAGAATCACTACATCTGATTTTAAAAGATAGTTTTATAAATGTGCATAAAACTATGCCATAAATGTGTGGAAAAATCTAAATATATGTTTGTCAGTATGTTCACTGACTGTAACATATATGGGCCGTAACACATTTTCTAAGGTTGAATAAAATGAATTATTTCAGATGTGAAATATTTTAAATGCACCTCCTATAATAAAACTCCAGAACTTCCTTGGAACATAATGTTCTTCAGTTCTTCACTGTCTCCTGTTTGCTGCAGATGACATCATTTTGCACCTCTCTTCATTTTAGTGTCTCAGATGTCAAACATGCCAGGCAGATTTCATGTCTCTCTGCCGGTACGTTTATTATCAAGCCCGCTACGCAGCTCGAGGCCACCGTCTGGCACTTCCTCCATCTTTTCCTCTTCCAGTCACTTATAGCGCTATCACACTCTTCAGTTCCTCGCAACATCGTCTTGTTCTGGTAACAGGATCTTCTGGGGCTGGTGGGAAAATGTAAAAAGAACAAGTGAGAAGCAGTTGCTGTTCTTCTGCATTTTTGTGGATACATAGTTTATTGAACATCAAATATCATCTTCCCCTAACCTCATAACATAATCTGTATTTGTAAGGTTTGAAATGTGGAGAAGTTCCAGGGGTGAGAATGCTTCTGCAACTAGTCGAAGGTTAGCTAAGGCTGATACAAAAAAGAGGAAAGACACAGTTTCAAATTGAAGACCACGCAGTTAGCTTGTGCTGCTATGAAAACAGCTTCATGCTTTGTGAATAATAATCCTGCAAACCTTTGAATCTCAATCTTCATAGCACTCTGTAAAAATCTTTAAGTGTTCAACTATATACTAAAAGTATCTTCAAACTGATGTTAGTGGACTTTATGTTAATCTGAACATTATTACCATGTATTTCAGGATCTTTTTTGTTTCTACAAAGATCTGCAGCTTTCAGGATTTGAGATCAGTCAATCAAACTTTATTAATTGATCACTTTTCAAACAGCCAAGTGTAAATCAAGTACTTTACAGAGGTTAAAAACAGGAAACATATAGAGACAAAAACACTTGAAAAACAGACAAAATGAATAACTTTACTGATAATAAAAATATTAAAAATGAAACAGAAACAAAAATCAATACGAGAGGGAAACACTGGTGGACATAATCAACAATATTATTAAAATCATAGAACATAGGAAAGTACTTGCCATGATTATTAAAAAAAACAGCAATTAAATATCCATCTATCGATCCATTTTCTATACCGCTTCTTCCATACAGGGAAGGGGAGCTGGTGCCTATCTCCAGCGGTCTACTGGTGAGAGGCGGGGTCCACCCTGGACAGATCGCCAGTCCATCGCAGGGCAGCAATAAATAATAAAACATAAATACGTAATTTTAAAATTCCTAAAATTGTCTAGTTAAAATAAAAGAATAAACAGTGAAGACAATAGATAGACAGATATCATTTAACAGTGTAAATGTTTCTTTAGTTTTCTTTAAAAACTAAACCCTGCTGCCCTCAGGTCTTAGAAGCAATGTTCCACAGCTGAAGGACACCTCACCAGGTGTTTCTCCCACAGTGGTTATCAACAGAAGACCTGCAGGACATTATCCACATAAAGAAACGTCTAGATTCATGACTGGTATATCATGTTTAACAACATGGTATAAATGCTGTCCTGGTTTAGATGGTCTTCATTCAGTAAACCACTGGGTTTTTTTGGTTTTTTCTCAAAACAATCCTAAATGACATCATAGAAAAGTGTAAACAGCAAAGAGACTTGGCTGCATTTCCTATGTAGTCCACTAGAGAGCAATAGATATCTATAGCTATGTAGCGTGTATTTCACAATGTTCAGTGCAGTTAAACAGATCTGTTGGTACAAAAACGATGCTACTGTTTCAAAAAGATAACAAAGTTAATCTCAAAACGATTTAAACCAGCTGATGCTGTCATCTCACTGCGTAATCTAGCTCTAAGGACTCTGACCTGGTGGGAAAACCAAATGTGGTAACTGATATCTCTATGCACCTGTATTAGCAGAATAAATATGGTGCATCAGAACAGATGCTGCTCTGCTGATAAAGAGTGAACTGTGTACTGATTTTAATTAAACAACCAAATCCTGTGGCAGAAATGAATAAGGAAAGTAAACATGTAGGAGGACATTTGTTACGAAGACACTTGAACCAGAAGCCTCTGTTCATTCTTTTATTGGTCAGTTCTTATGTTGTATGTGAAAAATCTCTCCCGGTTTGTCATGTTTTTTCTTAATATTTGAAATGAAAATGTTAAATTCTCTTAATGCAACAGGAAATATTCTCTTCACCCCAACAAATATTCAACATTAAAGCATTTTAATAATCAGGTGCCTGAAGCAACATATTTGCCAAAAAAGAATAATAGAAAAACAACCGAGCCAGTCATCACTGCTGCTTCTGGTCTTAATGCCTTTATCAGTCTATCATAGTCAGGAAAATGATAACAGATGTTCACTCTACTATCAACATCAAACCAGCAACAACTGATTTCTTGGAAACAGATCATCACATAATACAACTTAGCTGATGGTGAGTCCACAGATCTGTGGCTTATTGACTCACCAAGTTATTAAAGAGCAGCACCTTCATTATGTTATCTCACTTTGGTTCTGTAAATATAGGACTAATAGAAAATTGGAGATAAAGAAAGTCAAGGACAACAATGGAAAAAAAATAATTACATGAAGACTCAGTAAAGTCAAGATAAATGACTGAACCAGACCATTTATATGTTATTTAGATGTATTTCCAACAATATATCTGAGCCTCTACCCCGATCCCACAGTGTTGGGTGGAAACATCAGAAAATCTCCTATTTTTAAAATATCTGGGTTAATGTGGGCCAAGCCTCAGTTACAGCAGAAAAACAATTATGGATAAAACATTTTTACGGTCTCCACCCAGTGAGGCTTTTGTTGTTGAAAGTACATCTAAAATGGTCCACGTGATTTTAATACATTTATTAGATGTCTGAACACAGACATGTTTTACCAGAGACTGACTAAAGCAGAACTAACTGGGTTTGATCTCAGAACATTTCACTAACACACAACACTTCTACTATATACTGTAAGTCCAGGAATGCTTACGTGTACCAGATAAGTTTTTACTCTGTGGAGTTCGTGATATTTTACTGCCTTAGAGATTTTCATCCAGAGCTGCATCTTTTCTGTGTTACAAACAACTTGATCCAAGAGGTGCTGCCAATGTATAATCATAGTTTACAACCAGAACTGGTTGTAAACTATGATTCATGCTGAAAAACTGAGATTTTAATTTTATGAAAACAAACTGAACTTTCTTCCATCTGAGATCCAGAAAGCATCTTGTTGTCGGTCCACTGCTTGTGGATCTTAGATGTTTGCTTCAACCAGTACAGTACAGATAGGGAACTATGTTTTCATCATCCACTGTTTTCTCTTTCTTTAGCTCTAAAATAAATAAAATACAGTCTTTTCCCCCACATTAGTTTTATCATGGCAACATCACAGCTGGAAAAATGATGAAATTCACTCATGATGCTGTCTGTGGCATTCAGTTTTCTGGCATTTAAGGACTTTTTGTAGACCTTACAGATTTTTAATTCTAACCTCAGGGCACTTTTAGACCAGTCAGTTTGGTCTAAATCTTGACCAAAGAAGTAAAGATGCTTATGTTTGATTGAATATTCCACTGCTGTAGTTTTAAAGATTTAATTCCCTTTTTAAAAAATGACTTTGAAAGGGAAATTATTTGGTTTTAAGCGCAGGATTAGTAGTACAGTGCCCTTAGGTTTTCCCCTTTTATTTTCAGCTGTCTGGATTTTTTGGTCTAAATCAGGATGGCAAATAAATATCAAATTAACTCCTGTCTAAAGGAGGTCTATGTACAGCCTTAACATTGAAATCAGGACTATTGGTTACTGAGAAATGTGCCATTCTAAAGTTTAACTAATATTATTGATCTCATCTGTGCTTTTCTGCTTTCTCCAGAAGAAAAGGAGAACCTGTTTGACATTTTCCTGCCCTGTTCTTGTAATGAAACAGTAGAGCAATGGGTCTACAAGACAGTTGATGGTTGATATAGCAGTGCTAACCTTGTAAATACATAAGAACCATTTAAAACTCTCAAAACCATTAAACAGCATGCGGACAATCATAAGAACATGGATTGGTCCGAAGCAAAGCAAAAGACACAGCAGAACCACTGTCAGTAGCTTGGAAATCCGTAGGCGTTCCTTGTCCATTGTGGCTCGGTTGGATTTCACTGCCAGACAAGTGCTCCACGTGGAAAAAAAGATAATGAGAACTGGGACAACGAAGCCCAGGAAGAAGCGCGCGATGCTGGCATTAGCCAGGCTCTGTGACAGTGGGAGAAAGATGTCGTAGCACAACGAAAACATGTTGCTTTCATAGTAGGAGTCCTCCCAGGTTATGGTGAAAACATTAAAACCCATTACTAACACCCAAATGGCAAAAGTGATCACTGCGGCAGTGCTGACTTTCCTTATCCATGCGTACTTCAGCGGGTGAACCACAGCAAGGTAGCGGTTGACAGCAATGCAGCAGAGAAGAGCTTCACTGGTGTAAAAGTTGGTGTAGAGTGAGTAGATTGACAACAAGCAGACATAGCCTCCATGGGCCCAAACACCTCTCCACAGGAAGTCCATCCACATGCAAAGACCAAAGGTGAAGGTCAAGTCACTTAAGGCCAGATGGAACAGATAAACACCAAGATCGTTCTTCTGTCTGATGTGCTGACACGACACATACAGGGAGAAGGCGTTGGCAGGGATGGCGATAATAATGACAGTCAGGTAGTAGAGCAAAAAGAGCCTTCTCCCGAAGGGCTTTTCAACTGAGAAACATGCTGAAGCATTGGCGTCCACAGTCAAGTTTTCCATCGCAGATCTACAATGTTTAATGTCAATTCCTGGTGGAATAAAGGAGAAAGGCAGCAGAGAAGAAAACAAACATTAGTTATTTTTTCAACTTTAAACAGTCTTGAGTCTACCAATATGTAAAATATCATTAAAGTTCTGTCACATTATTTTTACTTGAGCAGATTTGTCTCTTAGTTTTACAGTATTCTTTAAAAATTTGAAAAGTTGTTTGGTGTCATGAAGAGACAGTTTGTTGTTGTTTCTTTAAGTAACATCGGAGCATCTAAATACATTTGGATGTCTTAAAAAGTGAATTTGTTTCAGTAATTCAATTTAAAAAGTGAAACTCATATAGGTTCAATACAAACAGAATGATATATTTCTGACTCTGGCTTACAGTTAATAACAAGCCAAAATTCAGTTTTTCAGAAAGTCAGAATATTACACCAAAACAAAAACACAATTTTTAGTCAGCCATTTTCTACCGCTTATTCCACAGTGGGTCGCGGGGGAGCTGGTTCCTATCTCCAGCAGTCTATGGGCGAGAGGCGGGGTACACCTGGACGGTGCCAGTCCACAAGGGAAAAACACACAAACAACCATCCACACTCATTCATACAGTGCAGAGAGATTAGCCCGGAATCTGCTTATTTTCTTTTGCACGGGTTTTTTTTTGCAAAATAAATTGTTGACTGGAGGATTTGGGCCCATCATTCCAAATGGTCAACAGCAGAAAGACGCCCGGCCGGAAATCAAACCCAGGACCTTCTTGCTGCAAGGCAACAGTGCTACCAACTGCTCCACCATGCAGACCTCACAATTTTTTATAAAGAAATATTATTTTATGACCAATACAATATTGGGAAAACTGCACAGTTGTCCAGCCAACAGTCACTGACATCCTCAAGCCACGAAAAGTCATTGCAAAATAAGCAATTGTTCTCAGAGTGCTGTATCCATTCATTCAGATTGAATGTTGACTGGAGGGAAAAACTGTGGTAGAAAATGAAGCAAAAGCAACAGATAACATCAGTCTTCAGGAGATTGTTAAGCAATAACCTATTCAAGATTTTTGGAGAGATTTACAAATGATGAGCTGCAGCGGGAATGAAAAACTCAAGATCTATGCATCATACCTGGGTTCAGGAGAAAAAGGACTGGACTGTCGCTCATTGGTCCAAAGTCATCTTTTAAAATGAAAGTTAATTTAGCATTATTTTCAACAATCACGTTCCCAGAGTCTAGAGGAAGAGTGGAGGGGCTCAGAGTCCATGTTGCCTAAAGTACAGTGAGAAGTTTCCAGTCAGTGATGATTTGGGGAGTCATTTCATCTGCTGGAGTTGGTCCACTGGGTTTTCTGAAGCCCAAACACGACTTTATCCCTCCTTCTGCTGACAGATTTACAGAGACGCTGATTATTTTTCAGCAGGACTTGGTGCCAACCCATACTGCTAAAGGTACCAATACCTGCTCGCAATGGTATCACTTACAAACTCTCCTGACCTGAAAGCCCACAGAGAATCTATGGACTGTTGTGAAGAGAAAGATGTGGGTCATCAGAACCAACCACACAGACGAGCTGAAGGCCATGATTAAAGCATCCTGGGCTTCCTGAACACCTCAGCAGAAACACAGGCTGATCTCTATACCACGCTGCAATGATGTGTACTTCATGCAAAAAGACAGAGTTTTCATTAGGACCACATTTCTGTATTCAAGATCTGTTTTATTGGTCAGATGTAATATTCTGATGTTTTTAGAAACCGAGTTTTGGGTTTTTATTAACTTTAGGCTTGAATCAACAAAACAAACACAAATAAAAGCTGGATCTATGTAATTTCCCAAATAAATTAACTTTTTATGATATTCAAATGTACTGAGATTCAACTGTATGTGAAATAAATAAAAATGGAATATCCAAAGTGTTATCCAGAGACCTTAAATGGTTAGCAGAAGAAAACTAATTTCTCAGGTCCCCAATTTGTCAAAGAAATCCCTTTCAGAGAAATTATTTAAACTCATAACTGTTTTCTGATTTTTAAGGACACACATCTAACAAATCTTGGAGCCAAGCTATTAAGAACCTTTGAGAGCTATTAATAAAGGGTCCTCAGGGGCCAGCATCATTTACAAGTAAAAGAGCCATTTTTAACTCACTCCTGCACAAAACCCCACAACCTTTTGGAAAAAAAGGAAATTTTATAACATTAATAACATGATTAGAAATATCTATTACATTAATTTTGGGAAAAAAATTTAAAAAAAGGTTTTTTTATAGTTAAATTAAAAGGGGAAACCAAAACGTTTATTGCCCTCCCTTTATACCTGACCAAAAAAAATAAATTAAGGAAAAAAATCAGTTTTTTTTGACAGTTTTTCAAAAGATTTCTGAGCCACCATTCAGGGGCTAAAGATCCACATGCAGCTCCAGAACCACAGGTTGCAGACCCCTTCCCTAAACCATTGGTTCTACACAATAACTTAGATAAAATGAAAAAATAAAAGGTTCTTCAACATTTTTAAACAAATTAAGCCTGCATTAAATGTAGGCACATTTCAGAGTTTAAAACTCAAAGCTGATTACTTACTTTTACTTAGCTCCACCCTAACTCTGTCCATATATCTAGTTCCCTTTGAGTAAAAACATGAGAGTAGATTCAGGCGGCTTCATGCTCTGTGATTTTTATCAGTCTGCTTCAAATGGACCAATCAGGAGCCTTCTCAACCACCACCCAGAGTCATTCACTGACTTTTAATTCGGTCACAGTATGAGAGTCTTAATGTTTGTTGTGTAAACAGAGATGCTGGTGATGATCATTACTGCCTGATGAATGTGGTGATCATTTATCGCCTGTCTCCATGTTTCCATAGCGCATTTTTCACTCACCCTAGCAGCTCTTTAAGCACAGCTCTACATGTTTCTTTGGGTGTCTGTTTAAAATAAAATGCAATTTACTTTCAACACATTTAAAAAATAATTGTAATGTCATTGTTGTTCCTCCATAGAAACTACAACCAGGTCCTTTAGTTTATTAATTTAAATACAGTTGACAAAAATTAGAGCCATTCAGTAGAAAAACTAGTTTGCAGTTTAAAAAGGAAAGACACTGTCCAGAAAGTGTCTGTCTTTGCTAATCTGTCTTTCTTCTTGCTCTGGTTGATTAAGCAGCATGTTTCAGGGTCCAGGGACCTGGAGTAAACTTGTTGCTACTGGGACCAGATATGGGGTATAAGCTTGTCGGCCCTGTTGCACCTCCCTGCTTCCAGTATGGCTGTGAAACATGATGGTCTATAGGCGCTCTGCTGCAGAAAGTCATGATGTTCACAGGAAATGGGAGCCGAGGACAACATTAGTGAGGGCCCACATGGACCTTCTCACGAATCATGGATGTTATCTGAAAGAATCCAGCGCCCTCTGGTGGTGAAGTAGGAGAACCTGGATTAGACGTCAGCAAAACCCATTTTTGAGGAGGTAGAGGGGGTCTCTGAGTTTGGGGTTTTTCCTGGGGGAAAAAACCCCTTGAAGCGGCGGGGGGGGGGTAACATTTTCAAAATCATATATTATCATACCGAATCAGGATTTGACTTATGATAAAAAAAGCTCTTGACATCTCTTGAGGCTTTTCTTATACATAGATACATATAAGATTTTTAACAACTGATTTGCAGATGTATTTAGGCTCAAATATGTTACAAATGTTAAATTTGTTAATAGCATAACAAAACCCTGACAACAAAAGTGTTCACTGATTTATTTTAAGACCTAATCTCCAGCCCTGAACCATCCTCTACTTCTTCTGTGTTTGTGTTGCTGCTCCTAAACATACAAAAAAGGTTCAGAGATGCATGTCTAAGGTACCACTCCTGAGCATAAAGGTGGCACATTTAAAAAATAAATGGGGAAAAAATCCACCTCTCGGTTACTGTAGAGCAGCATTTCACCATCTAAATGTGCAGAACACTAGTGGGGCATTCTAGTGTTGCTGATAACCTCACATCATAACCCAAACCTTCATAGTACCGTGGAAATAATGATGTAATGACTAAAAAATTATCTTAAAAAAATCGACCTGACATCAGTCCTCACCTGTTCTACTTTCTGGATCTATTCCATCAATAATGTAATTTTTAAACCTTACCCCCCACCCTGAAGCTCCCCTGGCTCTAATAATATTTTCATCACTAATCATTTAAGACCTCACTCAAGCTTCCTCCGTCTCTCCAAATTGTATTGCTTCAACTGCCTCACTACTTATGTACTATCATCCTCCTGTTGACATTATTGCACATAATATCTAATATAATGTCAGACATGTTAAATAGCCGAGTATGAGTAGGTGTTGACCTCGTGATGACCTTTACTAACACTGATGTTACTCTTTTTAAGAAGGATACAAGGTAAGTCCTCCTGTTGTCCAAGTCTTTTCTTTGGTGGTGGCATTTTGCTGAAATAAGATGACAAAACATTTATTGGATGGTGTTGAAGTTACTAGGGAACACTGACAAAGTTAGCATATTCCCTACAGGCAGTTTTACCTCATTCAAGGTCTCTGGCCAGACTAACGCAGTCTCCTGTGTCTGCCCTGCTTCCCAAACACTCAAAGCAGCTAGGAGAGGGGGCAAGGGTTAACCCTAACCCTAACCCAGTGGCATCACACTTTCACAATAAAGCACATGAGGTAAAGATTTCAGATTTCAAATCAAAATTTTTCTCCTCCACGGTATAATATGTGGGGGGGACAAATGCGCCTGTCTCCAATATTGGGGGGGGACATGTCCCCCCTGGTTTGTATGCCTATGCTGACTAGAAAATATTTTTAGAAAATCTGATAAGTTCAGTTATGCGAATAAGACAAATGCATTAGTTCCCTGTACGTGATTATCATTTTTTTAATTCTAATAAACATTTTTTTACTAAAAGAAAAATAAGTGTGTTAGTCAGTGTTTAGTAGTTATTGTAAAAGAAAACATGCAGTTGTAAAGCAACTCTGGCCAGATGCAAGTTGGTACAAAATAAATATAAAATACCAATTTAAACTTATCCTGCTTATGGATTAGGAATAATGGAAGCAATTAACCAAATGTATAACTCTAAAGCTGCTCATCTATTATTTATCAGTGGAAACAAAACAATGATTTATGGAATGGAAAAGGAAAGTACAGAATTCCATGGGATTCCTATTACCCTAGTAAAACAAATACCAGGGCTTTAAATCCTGGGGCTTGTCGCTGGAAAAGGGCTTGTGTCTCTTAGCTGGCCTGGGAATGAGCTTAGGGCTTTCCCCAGAGGAGCTGGAGGAGGTGTCTGGGGAGAAGGACATCTGATAGTCTCTGCTAGGACTGCTGCCAAAGACCTGGTCCTGGAAAAGAAGAAGACAAGTATGAGTACATTTCTTACGGCTGGTGGCCGTATGTGCTTGTTTTGGTTTGTTACCTTGTCAACAGACTGGCCGGACGGTGTCGCTGCAAAGCTCCGTTTTCTTCGTTGGTGTTGGTAGCGCTGTTTCTGTTGGGCTCGGATCTCTTCTCTCCTCCTGCTGGACATCCCCTGGTTACTCTCTTCTTCAATGGATGCTCTCTTCTTTGTTGTTCCTGTTGGACTCGGATCTTCCTGGGCGCTCTGCACTCCTGCTGGACGTCCCCGGGAGCTCATGTTGGACTGTTCATTTCCTGGTTCCGCCAACATTGGACCATGACTACTGCTGAAACCAAATTTTTAAAAAGACATTTTGCAGGAAACACTCCCGACTTTAGATAGCCCTCTGGAGTGTGCCAAATTTTTCTCTTTCCCAAAATTTTTAGCCCTTTTTTGCCCCCCCCCAAAAACCTCCCCCCCAAAAAAGACTTGTGGGTTCTCATTAGAACAATTTACAATGAGGAGAAAAAAACGGTGGCAGATTTATTTCAGGATTTGGTATTTTGAGGTCAACTGTTTACACTTTTGAGTGCTGGGAAAGATCAAAGATCAAATTTTATCAAACTTGAGAAATGAAAACTTGATACAACTTGACCCTTCAAGGCGTACTACCCTGGGGAGGGTAGTACGCCTTGAAGGGTCAAGTCACAGCTACAAATGTGCACACAGGCACATACGCAGGCTGGGATCCCAAGACTTTGGGGCCTACTTAAAAATTTTTTGTGACCTTTTTTAAATTAAAAAAATCCACAAAACCCCAAAGTGTAAAAAGGGAAGGGTATTTAAAAGGGCAGAGTCAGCCCATTTAAAATTAATGTTAGTTTTAAAAAAGTGGGTTTTTAAAATGAGCGAAGTGCTTTTTAAATTTTTTCATTTTTTCTTGTTTTTTTTGATTTACCATGAAAATTAAAACTTTCAGATCTTCCCCCAAAACCCCAAAAAATTTGGGATTTATTCGGTAAAACCCGGAAAAAATGCAAAAAAGCACTTTTCAAATAATAGTTACATTTAAAAAAAAATAACTTTTTTGCCACCCTTGGGCCCGCAATAAACCCCCCCCTAAGGGGGTTGGAAAAGAAAAAATTGGGAGTCATCAGTTCCTTTTTTCGCTGCTGTGGAGAATTTTGGGGCCTACTCATCGGGTTTTTTTTGCAGAAAAGCACACCAATGGTTGGGGGGGTTTTTTTTAGTTTGACCCGGTTTAAATTAAAAACTTTTAGCAACACCTTTAAATGCTTGGAACAAACTTTATTAGCAGACCAACGCGTTTCAGCCGGTGCAAGATTTATCTTTGGAAACATCAAGCCGCCCTGTAGAAACTCCTCTTGGGGAAAAATACGTCACTGTCAAGGAAAACAGAGACTTCAGTATCTACAGCGTTATTGATCAGTCAGTTTAGTGTGATACATTTACAATACTAATATAGACCATGTCATTCTGATAAAATTTAGTCTGTTGATTTAGGTCATTTTAAAGATTAATTAAAATCAGTGGCATGTCACCAATTTTGTTAAATGTGATGTATGATGGGGTTGAGACTCAGTACCGGCAAACGCTCAAGCATAAAGGCTTCTGTGTCAGGGGAAAATAATGCTCATCAGGAAATCCCTACAACAAACTATGAATACAACTTTTTGCAGGGATTCTATGCTAATTTTCAATCCTCATAATCAATAAAAAACTCCAAAATTAAAAAGTCAGATTGAAAAATATTTGGCAGGCTCAATTAAAAATGCAACACAAAACGTATTTATTTGATTGTTTTTTTTCTGAAGTTAAAAATTTATTTTTACATTTTTAATGTGGAATTAAAACATAATTTAACTATATGAACCAACAGAAGTCATTTTTTTAAGAAAGACATAAAAAAGACAAAAAATAATGCTTGTGTTGTAATTTCTACAGCCTCAGCATTATTTAAAACACTCGATATAGAGTTTGTTAGCGTTGCCTACTTATGCAGAAAACTGTATAGCAACATGCAGTTTACATCCTTCTTCATTACAGTATTACACTTCAGTGTGCTGAAAAACAATCATTAGGAAGAGTAGTAGTAAGTCGTGCCCTGTGAGGGACAGAGCCTGTTTCAGTCAGATAAATAAATAAAAATAAAAGAATTGGTGTTGTCTTTGTTCTGGTTTTTATTTTTGAAGTGCCCTGTGTTTTTAGTTTTTAGCTGTTTCCTCATTGTTTCTTCCTGGTCAGTTTTAGCTGTTGTTGTTCCACATTTATCTGTCATTTCCTTTCTTCATACTTGTCTGTCTCTTTAGTGAGTCATCCTTTGCTCATTAGACTTTTCTGCCTCTCAGCTGCTGTTGATTCTGCTGAATAGAGTCACCTGAGTCTGTTTTCAGTGATCACCTTCCCTTCATCTTTTCGCCTGTTAGTTTAATCACATCTGGTTACATTCTTCTGTTTCCATGCCAGTTTTCCATTGTTAGGCCTGCTGTCTGTGCCACATATGCCTGAAAATGATATTTATAACAGTAGCATGACCCTGAGATAGTGTTCATATGTGACTGAATGATGATTAAAGTATAGAAAGTGAAAACAAAGAAAAACAGCTTGGAAGACATTTAGATTACCAGATTAAATCATGTCATTCTGGAGCTAACAGTACCAATGTTGCCATACTGCATGCAGATTACTACAGTCAACAACAGTCTTAGATTACAGGATTATATTTGTGAAGCTACATCACCAGAAAGAAAGACCCAAAGCCCCATAACAGACCAGCATATATACAGAAGTGACACTTGGAGCCAGTATAATGTTACAGGAACCATAAGTCTGCTTCCATCTGGTTTGTAGATTGATTGCATTATCTTGATTTTAGTCCATTATTTCTGTGATATAAAACATGTGGTAATGCAGTTTAATTATGCATCAGGGTTATTAGTGAATTATTCTGAAAGCACTTACACTATAAAAAAACTGTCACACCACATCCTGCAGAGATGTATTAACAAATAAACGGGATCAAAAAACCATTAGCTGCACTGGACTGGAAAATAACCACACCCTGAACTCTAATCCTGATACATGCGTAAAATTCTCCTTAATTCTCCTCTTGTTGCACATTTAATTTGGGACAAGTAAAAATTCTCCCATATTTTAATGTTGGCATCTGCTTGTAATAAGTTATAGCTTTAACAGGAACAAGATACAATTGTTTTCCCCTTTTCCTGTTCCATAGTTTTCTTACTGAACCATTGGCCAGATCTGAAACAGGACCCCTCGCTATGTTAAAAAAGGTCCACCTGTGGACACTGGATGACTTGCTTTTACTTGAACCCTGCTACCTTCTACACAGATACAAAATGGCTTTCTTATACCTTCACATCATGGTGGGTGTTCAGATGTCTCCTCTGTCTAAATAATTTTTTTGTGATACAAAAAAAAAATCCTATTTAATAATAGTATGTTGGGACACATTCTTGGGGAGACTTCTTGAAAACTTCTTTGTACTTGCAGATGTTAGACTCATGGTTGAACTCTGTTTTTGGGCCCACTGCCTAAAGAGCTCTTTAACTTTATCCCTGAAGTTTTTCCCAGCAATGACGTAGAGAATGGGGTTGATAACACTGTTTGAGAACGTTAAGTAGGTGAAGATCTGCCCACAGAGGTATAGAATATTTTCAGAGCTACAGCCTGTCAGAATACCACCATGACTGAGTAGGGCTGGTATCTTGAGGAGATGGAATGGAACCCAACAGATCAGAAACGCCAGCAGGACCGCCAGGACCAAAATGGTAGCCTTGTGATCCATTTTCTTTGCCTTTGCTCTTTCCTTAGACCTGCCTCTCAAGGTTTTGAGAATCTTGACAGTGCAGAAGATGACAATAAAAATGGGAATAAAGAATGCAAACACAGAAATCATCAACTCATTTACGTGACGTATAGTTGTATCATTTTCACTACATGTTGTAATATTTGCATGAAGTGCCAATTCCCTGATGATAAGTTTTGGAATACTAAGAAGGAAGCCCAGAATCCAAACCAGGACGCAACCAATTTTAGCAAATTTTGGCCGACGCATTGTTTCATGGGACAGCGGGTGGACCACAGCCAAATACCGATCTATGCTGACCAAAACCAGGAAGTAGATGCTGCAGTAGACGTTCATCAGAATGCCCACGTTGACCATTTTACACAAGGCACGACCAAAAATCCACTTATACTCATTCCAAGCACTGACAGCCCAGAAGGGCAAAAAGGAGACCAGAACCAGGTCAGCAGCTGCCAGGTTGGTCAGGTAGATCTCAGCCACGGTGCAGGGCTTCTTGTGGAGGATGAAAACCATCAGAACAAAGATGTTCAGTGCAATTCCCAGCACTGAGATGGACATGACATACGCTGGGACAAAAGTGTAGGTCCAGTAGACAGATCCATATGAGCAATTATGGATATTTGTTTTGCTTTGGTCTTCAAGCATATAGCTAATGTTAGCAGGCATTCTGCAGAAAAGATGAAAGGAAAAGAAAAAAACATTAGTAAACATCATGAAGCTAAGCTTTTCTCCTCAAACTTTCACATTTTCTAAAATTTGCATACGTGCTTCCAGTTAACCAAAAGTTTGTCCAATAAATAAGAAAAACACATCCCCATCTTTTAAAATGTTTATGTGGCTTTTGGGTAGAGCAGTTGGAAGCACTGTTGCCTTGCAGCAAGAAGGTCTGGGGTTTGAATTCCAGCCTGGTCTTTCTGCATGGAGTTTGTTGTTCCTGTGCATGAATGGATTCCCACAGGATTCTCCATCTTTCTCTCAAAGTCCAAAAACATGTTAGGTTTATTGGTCTTTCTAAATTGTCCTAAGGAGGATGTGTATGTGTGCATGGTTTTCTGTTATGTTTGGCTCTGTGGTGCCTGGTGATAGACTGGTGACCCTAGTTTCTAGATATGTCAATATGTCTATTTCTACCAGTATTAGGTTTCCCTTCAATGTTCCCTCTTTTCTACTAAATTCCATTGATATGTCCCCAGTATGGTGCAAAAGTCTTGATTCACTCAGGATATTAATATTTTTGCTCAGTGGAGCCAGACGTTTTTTTGTTCTTTCAAAAACCTTTTCCACTTTGTCTCCTTCTAGCCAAATCTACAAAAAGAAAATAAAAGATAAAAATGGAACACAGATAAAACAGTCTTTAGTTCCATATAATGTTATTTACATCGTAAGTTGGCTTGGTCAGGTAAAAGGACTGGACTGAAAATGACTCAATAGTATCCAAAGGAAAAATCTTTGACTTTTGATGAAAATCAATTTAAAAAAAGAATGAAGACAGTAGTGTGGCTTAAACCTTTAGCACAGCACCAACAGTATATATGTTGAGATAAGCACATTAGTAGGTATAGAGCCTGACATGCTGAAGCAACTAAAGCAACCAAACCTTAAAAAAAGATTCTGTTGTTCTTGCATCTCTGTCGTAATGTCCTAATTTAGTCATTACTTTGCAAAGCTGTTACTGTTGATGAATGTTCAACAATATTAAACGAAAGCAAAAAGAGTAATGAAATATAAATCACTTGCATACCTCACGGTGGAAAAAGCAATTTCTCCTGATGAAAAAAAGGAGAAGAACCCTCCTGCGGGACAGATGCCTCCGTTTACTGTTTGAAAAGGACTGGCCTTTCTTAGAAAGGAATCCGATGCTAAGCTGACATCTGATGTTAACAGTCTTTCCCACCCCTCTCCTCATACTGGCCAGTGCTTATCTTTTTTTCTCAACCAATCCATTGACTGCAGGCAGAGAAGCAGGGAAAGTGTGTTTGGTCAGTTATTTGTTCCTTGCTACAATAGTTCTTGGAAAGCCTGTTTAAGTGGGGCCACTTTTCTAAGGAAATGCATTCGTCACTTAAGCAGAAGACTTAAGAATATAGGTTGTGCTGATGAAACTGTAACTTTGACCAAATCAGCAGAGTTACAGGCGGTGAGAACCAAGATGAAATACAGCACAGCATACCAGGCAGATAAGCTAAAGACCAATGTTGTGAAAATAAAGAGTTGCTTATCAATCTGGTTGCAACTTTACAAACCACCGTGAGACTTAGGTATGCAACTCGTTTTGTTGAAGGACGAGTGAAGAAAGGATTTTCTGTGTTCCTGAATCCTCCTGCTTCAGTTTCACAGCTTTTTCTTTTTATTTTAGCTTTTGTCTATTGGCCCAACTGTGATGATACAACTTTTTTCCATTATTTCTTTTGCTGCTTACCAGCCCTGTCAACATGCTTTCATGTAATGAGCTCTACATATAAATGACACCCTTCTGTCTCACATGAAATCTGCTTGTACTATGGAATAATGTCTATGTATGGCTGTCTGTAATTTACCCTTGTCCTTGAATTTATTGTTTTCCTTTTTATCATTTAAAACCAAACCTTTACTTTAGGTCAGCCATGACACTTACTGTTTGTCATTTCAGCTCATCTATCTATCTATCTATCTATCTATCTATCTATCTATCTATCTATCTATCTATCTATCTATCTATCTATCTATCTATCTATCTATCTATCTATCTATCTATCTATCATTTCTCCGTCTGTCCTTCCAAACGCTCCCTGTTCATGTTTTTAAATGTTCTTCAAGTTCAGAAGTTTTCAGGAGTGTATTTGCAAATATTACTTTCGAAATAATTGTTTCTTCCTCCCTGAGCGGCCCTTCAGCCAATGACTTGCTTCAATAAGGTAAATTCGACTCTCTTCTCACCAAAACCAGTTCATCTCTGGGGCACAGAACCCATCTCCTTACCTAACAGGATGATGGCTGGACAGTCCCATGATGTTTATAGTTTTGTACTACTGTTCGAACAGATGAACCTGGAACATTCAGGTATCTGGAATTTTAAGTCAAGCATTAACCAGATTTATGGCTGATTTACTGTATTTTTATTTTTCTCATGATCTCACACAAGGAAGCCGCGTGCTTGAGGTTTGTCTCTGTTTAACTCCGTGTTGTGGATTTAGAAGCTTACAAAGCCATGGCATCATTATCTGGGCTTTCCCCACTTATTTAATGGCATAACAATCTCAGTGTTCTCTTGATTTTTAAAGAAAAAAACTAACAAAAAATAAATAATCTGTCATTATTCTGCCATTCAGCTAATAGAAATACTTGTGTTTAACTGACCTAAAGCAGGAAACTTTAGTCTGATTTAATGATGGACATTCAAAATAAAAATAAAAGTTCTGTCTTTTTATGAGTATGTAAATATCTGGTTTCAACTGACAAATGCTGGATGTTTTGTTTCTCAGTCACAAGACAAGTTTCAAAATGGAGTCTGATAAGCATAAAGTTGCTTTATCTTTTTATTTACTACTTTATATTACACTATGTCTATTATTACCAGAAAGTGCTTTAGAAGCTAAAGCATTTTCCCATAATTCCACTTAACTATGTAAGAGCATTAATGTTTTGTTTGCTGCTTCAACGGTTGTTACAAATTGCTTCCATCAGTTGTGGAGGAAACTGAGAGCTGAACGTCATCAGATTCTTCTATGATGTTTTTGTGTGAAAATGCCTAAAGTTTGGATCAGCCTGTGGGGGAGTCTGCTGGGTCTTGGCCCGTGTCTGCCCTGTGGTGAGGCCAGGTTCCTGCCCATGTCAGTGACAATAGGTGTTCCACAACAGAGCTACGTGGAGTGTTTCCTACACTCCGATGTCCATGCCAGATACATTGTATATCTTCTTCTATCTGGGGTCGCTGTTGAATGTCAACAGAGTAGGGGGACTTTTGGGTCCTGATTGATGTGCCAATCCAAAACCAGAGTATTCAGGGATTTGTGGTCGCAGTGGTGCATGCACTGTCTACTCGGTGGTCAGCTTTCTAAAGACATTTGGAAATATCTAGCTGGTCGTACATCATTACACAGTGGGCCAAAATGGGACCACAGGCCTGAGTCTGAGACTTACTATCCTTCACAAAAACCTAGGTGCTTGGTTTCATAAGTCCCTCCCATACTTCAGCATTGGGATATAACAGTTGCTGGACAACATGCAAAAAAGGTTCTGTCCAGCTTATCTGTCAAGAACAAGTTTCAGGAGTACCCAAACCGGGTCTAGAAAAACATAATGACATCTTTTTGTTCTTGCAGCCCTGGGAGAGAGAACAACTATCTGTCCTCGCAGAGTATGTATATTTGCCTTTAGTTTATTCCTGCATCTAGTGTTTAACTGTAAAGATATGCCAGATTAAATTAGATCCAGAGATAAAACATTGTAATTAAAATGAAGGCGAGAAAGTGGCTAATTCAAAGAGCAGAGGAACTTAAATGAAGAAAAATGTGATTTTCAAAAAAACTTCGTAATCTTTAATGTATTTTGAGAAGCTGATATCAGTACTGGCTGTTAGTATACATCTGATTAGTGGCTTTATTCTGGAGAAAGTCCATGGCTGCTTTTAATCCCTGTTCTGAACCTGTTTATGTTAATTAAAATAGATCACTTATCAAGAGACTGCCTATGTTCTACCAGCATTTAGGCTCCCCTTAAAAAACAGTAAAACCTGGAGAACCAGTGGTCTAGAGACCTTGTTGATAGATCACAGTAAAGTCTGGATTATTTGAAGCATAATATAAAGAAACAAGACGATGTTTCGACTGTGTTACATCAATCTATACACTCATAATGTGCAAAAACAGAAAAAAATACAAATTCTTGAGAAGTAAAACAGCAGAATTTATTTAGGCGGCTGTCATGTCTTCACTCAAGAGTCAGCAGGAGATCGCTTCATGTCTCAGTCATTGATTGGCTGAAAGGCCATGAAAGAACAAATGGTCAGCAGGCAGATTTCATTGGGTCACAATATCAAACCATGTGACTTTGTTCAATGAAGACGATGAACATTTTGTGTTCATAAATACGCTTGAGTCTTTGCATCAATCAAGTTGTTTACAACCAGATGTGTGATGTAACATTACCATTCAACGTTATTTATGTTTGAGAACCAAGGATTATCTTAAGGAATCTGGAGATGAAGTTAAGTCAGTCTTGGAACTAACTTAGGCCATAATTGGTATACCTTTAAACAACCATTCACCATGTAAGATCAGATAAAACATTATTTTAATAAAATAATATTTAAAGAATGATTTGCTGAATAAAACCAACCTTCTGGATGAGTAATTCTTAATGGCGTTTAATTAGCTGCCTTTTTTTTAGTATAATAATATTAAAGGAAATATTATTTTGAATAAGAACCAAACCTTTCTGGATAAATGAGTCTTAATGTTTTTTAATTAGCTATCACATTTAGTAAAATAATATTTAGGAGATATTTTTTTCCTAGATTGGAAACTAACAACCTTTCTGGATAAATGATTCTTAATGGATTGGTAAGAGCGAGGCGAGTCACGTGTTTAGCCTTAGCCGTTAGTACTTTCAGCTAACCAAAAGGGATGGCTGTAGCTTGTTACCACTCCTTTAAAGTCAAACATGCAGCTTTAAAATATCATTAATAAAAGGATCTAAGGTTCACTTATTAACAACCCCCTGCATTACTTAACTGACGAGATCAATATTCCAGAAGTTTAGCTTACTTGATATTATACTCTGATTAGTAAAAGTTCCTTTTTCTGAACAATGCAATTGCTCGTGTATTTTCTTAAAGGGAAGCAAATGCATCAGTTAAACCAGGGGTTCCCAACTGCAGTCCCTGAGAGACTATTTTGCTCCATGCCTTCTCCAACAAACCTGAATCAAATGAATGGCTCATTACCAAGTTACAAGTTTCTTGTATTCTCATGCTTCTTTTTACTTTTGAAGCTCACATGCTTTACATGTGTGTAAAGCATCTGAATTAAGTTTACAACACAGTTGTTGGAAAAGCTAACGTTTTTTTAAAGTTATTTTTTGGCTCAACCAACCTTTATTTTTTTCGAAGTATTTTGAGAGTAGGCAGAAAGGAATTTTTGTGTGAGTAGGGTAAGGGAGCGCATCAACATGCTGGGATTCAATCCCACCACAGCCTGCGTGGAGAACTAGGGCCTCCGTACATGGGTCGCACGCTTCACCCCCTTCACCACCAGCACCACGCCCCGTGGAAAAGCTAACTTGAATATTTAAATGTTTTCAAGCTCATTTCATAAAAATCACTGTAATGATTATGGTATTCATCATTTTCAAGGTTTCGTTTTTCTAAATGATGGTTTAACATAAGGACTGCTCTAAAATTAATAGAGTAATAATACAAAAATCAGGAATTAGTTGTTTGACACAGTTCATCTAAATGAATGATGAAATCTGTACCAGAAGCTCACAAAAAAATCATTAAAAACTTTTGAGATGAATTAATTATACATCTATTAGTTTTAAGGGAAAGCAAATAAAACATCTTCCAATATTTTTTACAAAGACAACACTTAGAAGTAACAAAATTACTTTTTCTCGAATTTTGCTGGGAGACAGAGTAGAAATGGACCGACTGCCACAGTGCACTGGTATAAATTAGATTACATGAAGGCAAACAGATATTCGCTATAATTCACTGTGATCTTTTATTAAATTTAGATTGTGTTGGGCTGGAAATGTCCAAATGGCCTATCTCCTAAAACCAATATACAGTTGTAAAAGCAAGGACAGTTTCTGTTTTCAACAGTTTGTGACTAATTACCACATTTTTACTTGGTGTATTTTAAACCAGATTTTTGCAAACACTGTATCAAAAGATACTTGACTATTTTTTCTCACTGACATTAGGTCAGACTGACTGATACAACATGTCTTGTCATGACTTGTCAGTCCTCTGTAGCTTTACCAAGAAAGGTGAAAACCTTTCAATTATGAACAAAGATGGTGGGTTCCTGTGTTCTCCAGGCCTCAGAGTTGTTTGAAAATGATTCCGGTCGACATACGCTCTGGTGATGATCTGCAAAATCAGCTGTTGAGGAAAATTTGACAGAACCAGGAGGAAGAAACAAGGTACCACCACAAAGAAACACAAATGTTGTTCGATGAGACATTAGCAATAAATATCTGTTGAGAAAATGTACACTGTTAAAGTTCTCAAAACTAAAGTTGAATATTTGAACATTTTATGTTTGTTTTAAAGTCAGCGAGAACAGGCATTAAACATTTGACTGTGAACCTAAACTGCTGCAAAATATTCTTAACAAGCTTAAAATGAATAGCTAATGTTTCGATTATTCAAAGGGAACGATTACTGATCATTTTAAAGAACCCCAACTCAAAATATTCACACTAACCCTTTTATTTGTCCCAAGCTGTGGGCATATATGGGTAGCAAAGATTGCTGACCCACTTTGTCATTTGTAGCCCTTCTTTTGGTGACACTAACTTTGCAGAAGAAGTTCAGCAGAGAATTCAAGGTGCTGTTGAAAAAGACCATCTACCTGGAAAGCTCCCCTATACACAACAAGAGTGAAACATAAACCTAGTGCCACAAGGGGGCGTTAAGTGGAGCTGCCCCCTCAAACATTAAAAAATATCACAAATGTACCCTTGGGATACTTGGAACCTTTCACTTAAATATATTCCCTTCCAAAATTAACACATAAAATAAGAAGCACTTTCTGATTGCTGTTAGCTTGTTCTTTGAGAATAGAGCTTAAAATGCCATTTGTCTAAATGATGAATTTTATATTAAAGCTGTACACTCAAAATATTTTAGACTAAACTTGTATGTCTTTATGCAGAAAGAAGTTTTGATATTTCCCATGAGATGTATTTTATCAAAATGGAAGTGAATGGGAACCACAACAATTGAGCCATGAAGTTGGAGTTCATGTAAAATCCCAGCCTGAGGCGAGCAGCTGCTGCTGAGATGCAGTGTTCGTAGAGGTCGGCAAATTCCATGGCAGAGCAGCTGCATCCAAGATGCAAAGGGTCAAATGCAGTGGTGGAAAACAAGCAGAGGAGACGTGCTCTCTGGAGCAGCAAATCATGTCTCTCTGCCTGGAAATCCTGCAGATGAAGCCGGATTCAGCAGGAAAAAAAACCTGTTTTACTACATTGTGTCAGGTGAAAAATTTGGTGGGGGAAATTTGGAAAACTTTTATTCTCCTGACACTCTGAGAACAGTTTGAGAAAGCCTCCTTCAGTTCCAATGTGATTGATCACCAGTGCATGAGAAAAGGTCCATAAGGACATGGATGAGTTTGGTTTGGAGGAATTTGACTTGTCTGCACAGAGCCCAGACCTTAATCCGACAGAAAACCTAGTGTCTGACCTCACAAATGTGCTTTTGGAAGAATGGATAGTCAAAAACAAAACCTACGTTTTGTGGGAAGCCTTCCAGAAGAGTTGAAGCTGGAATAGGTGGGTCAAAGCTATGTTAAAACCTCTACAAAGACAATGCTTTGGAAATAAAATGCCTCTGTGTGAACTGCTTATTGATAACATTTACTTCTTTGCTTGCTATAAACAGAAAGCTCATGCCCAGGCTGCTGCAGACAGAGACCATTACCATCTGTGGGCTTTCGGGTACAGTGCAGACGGGCAGAGGAATACAGCTACAGTGGTGCTACAGGAGCAGTGTTTTTAGATGAGAGGGAAGCTTATCGGCTGACCTGCCAAGACAAAATCAGGACTTTTAACAACAACCTTGTAGTGCTTAAAGGGTGGCTGCATTACAAACAGTCTTAATGGGTTGTTCTTCCGTCAAAATTAGAATCTTTTAACTTTCTGACAAAACAAAATGTGTTAAAAAAAAAAAAGAATTTGGCCAAATTAAAATATAATCTATAATCTAATAAGCAAAGAGAACAGTTGAACATTTGACAGATGTAAATAAACTATCAATGTTCATAACCAAATTTAGTATGTGCTTATTTGCACATGAAGTCATGGTCTACATATATTAAAAGAGGAAAAATAGGAGTAAAGGAAAACTAGTCACGCCGTGACCAGGAAGTCAGTTTGGATTGTTCAGGTGGAGAATTATGAACATTCATTTAGGTTTTACCTGAAGGAACTGAAGCTACAACTAGTTCTTGTTAGTGGTGAACTGGTACAATGCTGGGAACGCCCTATCCTCATTGCCCCACTGACACCGACCTGGTGAAACCACACCATCTCATTCAACAAAGAAACAATAAAAACAGAACCTCCGCTGATTTTACAAACAGCGTTACTTAAAAATAAAAATAAATCACAAAATTTCTGTGAGACAAGAGATTGAGTTTCACTGAAGGTACACTACACAGTCTACAGTTAAAATGAGTGACAGACTGCTTGCCATGTATGTTTTAAACAGGAGGAACCTCTGTAAACAGTCAATGCAGCGTAAAAAATGTCTTAATACAAATTAATCTTGATACACAGATAACACAGCAAGTGCAATCTTTAAAATGGTATGCGCTTGTGATTTCACACTTACTGACAAAAGTGAAAGTTAGGTGCCATGTGTACAACTTTTGGCTGATGGCTCAGATACAGTTAAATTACATCAGTAATTGATGCTGCAGGATTATGCCAGTAGAGAAAATGGATACATGTAGCGATAGTCCAAGGAGTCCAATCAATCAAGCCATTTCTGCATAGCTGGTTTATAGATTCAAATAAAATGCAGATGAAACTATAGAGACTCATAAGTTGCATAATTAGAACTACTAATCAATTTTCAGTTCTATCACTTAAAGAATTTGAGCACTTGCTCAGTATGTCCAAGGTAAAAATATGAAAGATGTAGTAATATGTACGTACTATTTATTTAACTGATTAAAAACTAAACATAGATGCAGAGATGATTCCAGTGGCTGTGACTTTCAGTAAGACATGAAAGATTTAGTTTTCTAAAAACAACATTGCTTATATTTATAACTATACACATATTTGCATTTGATACAAAACAAATATGGAATTACAGTTTAAAAGAAGAATATTTTTTCAGGAAATTGTTTGAATTCGTGGTTTTTGTTTTATAAAATGTCTCCTCCCTTTGTTCAAAACTTCCCAAATCTCTCTCTTAGCGTTCTCATTAATTAAACAGTAATTATGGGATCTAGAGTGCTGTTCAGAGTCGTCGTGGCTACTGTGACCAAATATGGATCTGTGAAGCTCTGGGCCCAGTTGCACTGCCCTGGCTCCAGTATGACCCGGAGGAACATGACTGTCTGGTAGGGTAAGAAGGAAGCTATGTATGTGAGCAAGAGGAGCAGCAGCAGCAGTCCAACTTTCCTGCGCTCTTCTGCTAGGATAGAGGTGCTCTGTCTGAGAGATTGCATAATCTGTTGAAAGCAGAAAGTCATGATGAAAACAGGAAACAGGAAACTGAAGACAACCCGAACGAGGGCTACATCGGTATCCTTGGGTGTCATTGGCACGTGCTGTTTGCACAAGAGGTCGAAAGACTCCAGCACCCCCATGTGTTGAAGCAAGAGAATGTGGACAATAATCTCCAGAATCCAAACAGCGGCGTTCAAAACTGTTGAAGTCCTCACCTCTCTGACCCAGTGAAAGTGGAGAGGGTAGACCACTGCGAGGTAGCGATCGACGGAGATGCAGCAGAGCAAACCAGACCCAAAATAGAAGCTGTTGTACATGATCAAATACATCACGCTGCACAGACCTTCAGGCGGATTCCACTGCAGGGCCATTCCAATCCAAACAGGGAGAGTAACTGTGTAGAGAAGGTCCGATATGGACAGGCCGATGAGATAGACAGCCATGCTGTTCCCCTTCAACATCAGCTTCCAGGCTATGAGCAGAGACAACAAGTTGGCTGGGAAACTCACAATGAAAAATAAAGAATAGACAGTAGGATACATGTGCAGTTGCACTGAGGAGTTGGGGCTGCAGGAGATAGTCTGGTTGAGCGTGGCGTTCATCCTGACACCATGGAGTCAGACCCTGAATGGGACTGTGTCTGGAAAACGTCCTCTTGTAGAAAAAAAGAAAAAAAAAACCATCTGATAAGCTCAGCAATGCAAATAAGACGGCTGGATGGGCAAGCTCAGGATAAAAATAGCATCAAAATGCGACTGAACCAAAAACAAAGCATAAATTTTATGCCTAAAATGATTCAGCATTCATCTTAAAAAAGCTTTCCTGAAACTTATCAGAGACTCATTCTGCATGTTTGTGAAGGATGTTTTGCATTACTATTTAGAGGTTTTAGAAGAAATTCTCTGCCGTGTATTGGTCTCAAGGAAAAAATAAATTCAGCAACTGTCAGTATATAAAAACTGTCCCATTCATTTCCAGTAACAGATATACAAATGTTTCCACGGTATTAGTGTCCTGAGAGCTCTGAAAAACTTGATCCGGTACCATTTCGCACAGTAACAGTGTATGTGAGATTTTACTTTTGTTTCCTTGTACTAAAAAATGGCATTTGGTAGAGAACACAAACAATAAAACATCAGTATTTGGTTACATGTTTCTAGTTCATTCAGAAGATTTTGACACTAAAGAGCAGATCAGCTGGGCCAGCAGAGAAGCCAAGTGAAGAAGGGATATAAAAAGCTTGCTGGATTCTTAGGAACTGGATTCAAATCAAACTGGGAGGAACATGGAAGAAAGAAAGAAACGTGAGAGAGATTATTAATATTAGCATTGGCAAAGACTGGAAATGGCATTCAAATATATACAAAATAGAGTGTTGTGTGACTGTAGCTATCATTCAAGGCATCGGACTGAATGCAAAGTAAACTTTGCCAAACAACACAGTGCATATGCTCTAGTTAAACTCATTGTTTATAAACTGACGTAGAGTTATCTGAAAATAAGGACTCCATCAAAAATAATCTCTTCACGTTCTGAAACAACATTAAAAGTATTATTGTAATGCATTATGAGGCTGTAGCCAGGCCAAATCACAGACAAGTTGGGAGCAACTTACAGCAAGGTATGTAAACAACAGGGCAAGGAACTGGGCAGGAGATAACAGAAGGAACCAGCAGGAAACAATGAAACTCAGGAAGTTTAGATACTGAGGAAAGGATGAAGGATGACATAGGGACCAGGTGAGCATAATCAGGGAATAATGCTGAACAGCTGTGGAGGAGAAACTGAATGAAGGAGACTAATTAACACAGAGAGAACATAACTAGACACATAAGGGTCTTCAAATCAAAAGGGAAAAAATCTAACACTAATATAAGATAATAACCCAAAATGCACAGAGAACAGAACATGAAAGAACCAAATGACTATAATGAACAACTGAAAATGAACTGGATATGGCAAGAGCTTCCTAACAATAATAAACCCAGAAATTATCAGAAAAAAAAATACAAAAGAAGATCAAAACACGAGCATGTTTTAATAATTTTATAAATAAACATCTTTATGAGGCTCTAATTTTGAAATGCCACATGAAATATAAATAAAACATAGTGACATTTATAGAAACTGAACTCTTAATCAGGACAGAAATCATCCTTGATTGACTAATTTGAAAAGATTATGTTGAATAATATTGGCCATTAGGATTTATTGTTGAAAAAAATATATCTTAAAATTATTCAGGAAGTATCATTGTACACGTTAAAAGATGCTAATTTAACATTGAAGTTCTTGTAGTATGTTTCCCATAGTTTGTGAAACGTCCGTCATTGACTGATGCTTTTATTTTGAAAGTGAGCCCGAAAACGTGACTTCCTCTTACTACTTCGGCAAACTAGAGTATTCTCTAAGTTAAAGTCAGCAGGATACAGTAAACTATCCCGACCAACAGCGCTATCTACCACAAAATCCACAATGCTCCCGACTCCTTTAGCAACATGACAGAAGTTCGGTTAGCCGTTTCAGCTAGCTCCTTTTCAGAACCAGGCAGAGGCTCAGCAGTTACTTCCTGGAAGCTTGACCTCAGCCAATAGGAGAGAAGCTGAGGCGGTGACGTTGATCCAAAGACCGCCCCCTCTCTCTGTCCCGCCCCGTTTGTATTTACATTTCTTTCTCATGTTGAGGAGGAAAAGACAATACAGCCACCAACTAATGTAAAAAAGAAAGATGAAAATAAATGGACTCAGGGAAATCGGTTGGGTAAAAAAATGCAACAGGAGTATATTAGAGGGGAAAATATACCAGTGCTTAAGAAATAAAAGGACAGTAAAATAATTTGAAAAATACTATATTTTCAAGGAAAAAAAACATGTTTTAACTATATTAGAGTGGTAATAAATTTAAAAGAAATAAAAAGGGTAAAAATAAAACAGCAAGAAATCCACTTGTATTTTTAGCTACTGTTTGGCCTACTAATTATTTTATTGAGTCATTTATTTATTTATGTATCTATACTTACTTATTGCAGGATCGGTCCTCCATACATGGACAGGGTTGGCATGACAAAAACTATACTCTTGCAAGGAATTAATTGATGGAGCACGGCACAGGTTAAAACAAGGAGACTGATTGCATGAAGCAAATGGGCTGAATGAAGCTTATTGCACTGGCACAGAGACAAATCCAAACATGGCAGAAACTAAACAGAAACAATCACAATAAAACCAAAGGATAAATCTTAAAATAACAACTAAAATGAACCATCACTAGAACAAGTAATAAACTAAACCTAAAGGGATGAAATAAAGCACCACCTGGAAAACATAAAGAATCACGATTAAAGGCAAGACCCAAAACAAGACTCAAACACCTTCAAATCATGACCTTTACCCTACCTAATAGAAGAATCTTTATTGGCATTACAGCAATCACACCATTACAGCTGACCAGCTTTTTGTTTTTTCCACTGGTATGATGATTTATCTGTAGTGGAAAGCTCCACGTCTTTGATGTTAGAAGGCCTCCTTCTCATCACCCTAATCTTTAGCTCCCATTACAGGTGCTCCATCAGATTCAGATTAGGATGTTGGCCGGGCTGCCTTGAAAATGTTAGTATAACTCCCAGTCAGAAGAAGCATGCTGGTCAAATTTAAAGATTACGTTAAGCCTAAATCTTCCAGGGGTATGAATAATTTAAGACTTTTATGTAGAAAGCCATGTCAGGAACATGTGCAAATATCCAACCAATGAAATGTTGACTTTTAAAGCAGTTCCATTTATTGTTCAGAAGATTGCTTCCATTATCTCAGTGTGAATCCATTATGGCACGGCTGTAAATGGCTTGTGGTAAAGTTGTTTAATTATGCAGCAGTTATTTTGTTTTCAGGAAGCATTTCCTGTCCAAGGCTCTTCCCATGTGCAGGGTAGGAAGGATACTTCTGTCATTTTAGTCACATAAAGTTGTGCAAGATAAGGAACCCCACTGGATAAAAAAAGATCACGTTTGATTTAAACAAGGCTGTAGATTGAATGATGTACATAAAATACTGTCCAGAAGTGACTTGTTTATATTACTTTACTATTAATAAAAACAAGTTGAATTTCTTCAGATTTAGCAGTAAAGAAACCAGATATACATATTCATATTTTTTAACTGTTCTTAGTAGTTCGACAGGCTTGCTGGTGGTTTTACTTTCTACTCTTATTCTGCCCAGTCTTTGTACTAGACCACAACAGTATTGTGCAATGTGTGCCAAAGTCAAGGAAAGTGGACAAGTGTAGGATAAACTAAGTTTCAGGCTTAAAATAGTATCTACAGCAGATATAATATCTTTTCCACATATAAAAGCCATAATCACTCCAAATCCCCCATAAGACATGATACATGCCTCATCTAATCTATGTCAGCTAAAAAAAAAACTCTTTTGTGTCAATTATTCTCTTGCCTAATTTTTACAAATTCAACTAAAGAACGTTAAAACAAATCACCATGATTAATTTAAATGTGGTAAAGAACATAAATAAATTTTCCTTTAGCTTATCTAAAACACCAGGATGTAAATTGAAAATCAAAGTTAACAAAAAAAAGTAAATTTGTGCTTTTTCATTTTCACCAAAAGCTAAATTTATACAGTCTGGTAAGTAAAAAAAAAACTAAAAAAGCCATTTCTCTTTTCCGAGGGGTAATGTAATATTAACTGCTACACATAGGTTAAATTTGGGAGAGATTTCAGCCAAATTGTTCTTTATGTTTGCTGAGCCCTGACAAGGCAGAGACAGACACAATCTATTGAATAGATCTGCTCATTTATTATAATGAACTATATTATGAGCACTAAAAGTAATGGAATCTGAATGTGTTTGCTGAAATATAAAAAGAAATAGATTAAAATGTTTAAGCCTCATGTTTGGTTACCATTCGGTCCTTTTCTTAACATTTTTACACATGTACTCTGTTTTTCACATTACATTTAAAAAGAATAAAACATTCATAAACCTGTTCTTGTCATGATTTGTGGGTGTTTTTGGCTTTTTCTTTTTGTAATTATTTTTGATAAGTTTTAAATCATGCTTCTGTTTATAATTTTCCTGGTCATACTTTAGTTTTTGTCTTCTAGTTCATGTTTTGTCAAGTTAGGTTTTTTGGATCTGGTCATGCTTAAGTTTCATGGTTTACTAGTTGTGTTTCTATTAGTTTGTATTCAAGAGTCTCTGTTTTGCTCCAGCCACTAATTGTTCTCTCCTTTCTGACAGGTAACTATATTCGGTTCACCTGCACCTAGCATTCAGTCTCCTCGTTTCACCTGGTTCTTGCTCCATATATACACCTCTGTTCTGTTCATTCCTCGCAGAAACAGTTTGGATCATTCACTCACTCTGTTCATGTCTTGTCCTTTTGCTCATGCCAAGCCTGTCTTGCCAGCCTGCCCATGTCTGTTTTTGCCCTCACGCCCTCTGAAGTAAGTTTTTTGTTTATTAAATAATTTCACCTACCGTCATGCTGCCCATCCGTCTGCATTCCGGGGTCCTCCGCTACGCAAGCCTTGACAGTTCTGAGATCTTATCTAAGTAGGCAAACAGTAAAACAATCAAATGTCTTAGGTTATTTTCAGGTTATGTGAGTCTTGTAGTTGAGTTTGTTATTAGAACAATTGCCAGTAATCTCTGCTTCTGCCTGTCAGGCAAAACAGTAAAAGGAACTGGAAAATGAGCTTGATTTCTGGTTGTCTGAGAAAGGGACTAATCGTCACCACCTGACAGCCCATTAGAAATGCCTGTCTACTTCTCCATCACAAACAAACATCTTGGTTAAACACAAACAATCTTAATTTAAAAATGCCCGGCATGCGAATAATTTGGAACAGGTTTCTTTGCAGATTTTGTTAATTTTGTGTCACACTCTCAGCAGGCCAGCTTCAGCGTGAAACCTCAGCTATAATTGAAAACATACGGAAGATTTGTTGAGTCTGGCATTCTTAGCTTTTCAGTCGTATCAACATCTTAGTGCAACTTTTAAATCCTAAACAGATTGGGACTGTGTTCCTTAAAATAATTTCCAACAATTTCAAAATCTTAATTCATTTAAGTGTATTTAAAAGGAGACGTTTATATGAATTTTAAGGGAATTTTATAGAGAACACAGTGAGTACACTATTCCTTAAGCATGGAAATACAAATGCTGTGTTACGTTGATGCCTTAACACAGCATTCACAGCATGCTGAACATTCTTGCTCAATTTGTCAAAAGCTTGTAAGATGTATGCTTTGCTGAGTCCAGCTCAGCCCTGGAGCCAGCTCAGTCATTTCATAGAATCATGAAGTCGATTCTTCTCTCTGCTTGTATAGCTCCTTAATCTTTCTCCTGAAGTTTTTTCCAACAATGATGTAGAGAGTTTCGTTGAAAACACTGTTGAAAAAGCCTAGGTAGGTGAAGCTCTGTTGGCAGATAAACAGAGTTTTGAAAATCTTGGACTCTAACAGAAGGTTGACATATAAAAACACAATTTTATTCAGGTGCAATGGAGCCCAGTAGATCAGGAAGACCAGGAGGACATCCAGGACCAAAGCTGTGGCTTTGTGGTCTGTTTGATGAACTTTTAGGCCCACTTGTAATCTCAGAGTCTTCAAAATCATGGCAGTGTAGAAGGAAATAATGGAAATGGGGATGATGAAAGACAACACGAAGAACAAAACTCATATTGTGGTCAGTTATGGTTTCATTGTAGATAAAGGTGGGGATACTCAGGAGAAAGCCCAGAGTCCAAACCTCGAAACATCCCAGTTTAGGTTGAAGTGGTCCACAAATCTTCTTACAGGGAAGTGGGTCCTCGTGCAAAATAAAAATCTATGCTAACCTTGACCAGGAAGTAGATGCTCATATCAATAGTCTGATGGTACACTTTACACACAAAAGAACCAAAATGCCAGTCATACACATGGAAAATAACAATAGCCCAGATGGGCAATGGGCAAACAGCACATCAGATTAAGGTTGGCTGCAACCAGATCGCTCAGGTAAATCTCAGGAACAGTGCAGTGCTTCTTGCAAACAATAATCAGCACAAATGCATTTAAGATAAGGTGGTGTTGGAGCTGCAGAAACAGAGAAGAGAAAGCAGAAATCACATTGAAATCTGTTACTGAAACAAAGCAAAGTTTTGTTTTCTAACAACCAAGCTGATACAACAAAATCTAGTAGCTTCCATGTAGAAACTTTAATGGGTTAGGGTTACATCTTAGGGTTAACCATAATACCACAATACCTCCACCACACTGTTGTCTGTGTGCCATGATTTGATCATCCACACAAGCCACGCTTGTGACTGTATATGTCACATTTGAATCAAGGCAAATGTGACCCAGTGTGCAATGACCCATAATCACTTAATTCAATAAAATAGATTTTTGTGCAATGACCCAATAATCACTTTATTCAATCTCAGTTTACACTATTCAGATGCTTCACTCACCTCAAGATGCACAATGCTTGAAACTGATGGCTTGGATTAAATGGCCTGGTAAATGGCCTGCACTTGTATAGTGCTTTATCAAGTCCCCAAAGACCCCAAAGCGCTTTACACTACAATCATCACCCATTCATACACACATTCGCACACTGACAGTGGAATGCTACAATGTAGCCACAGAGGCAGTGTGACAGAAGTGAGGCTGCCATACCTCAGGGCCCTCTGACCACCATTAGCAGTTGGGTGAAGTGTCTTGCCCAAGGACACAACGTCTGAGACGGACAGAGCGGGGATTCGAACCGGCAACCCACCAGTTACAGGACGAACTACTACCACCTGAGACCATACTACTTTCTCATTAACTCAGATGATTACATGGAGGCACTCGAAGAGCAAGGTTATAACCAAGATGGCAAGTTGATCCTGGCATGAAAAGCAGCACGCATGCACTATATTCCCGAAAGTATTAGCTCCCCCATCCAAGTAATAGGATTTAGCTCATCCAATCAAATCCCTAGGCACATGAGTATCCACCACCCAGTCAAGCTGACCTCTTCAACAAACATCTGTGAACGTATGGGTAGCTTTCAGTGAATTCCAGTGTGGATCTGTCAGGGTGGTGCTATATAACCCCCCCAAAGTCAAGTTGTTTATACTTTATCCTTTTATTGAACGAAGTTAGTGTGACATATCTTATGTTACTATAAATGAGTCAACTCCTACTAATTATTTAAATTTTCACATTCTTCGAAATACTGGGCGAGGAGGAGGAGTAGCAACCATCTTTCAGTCCGATTTATTGACTAGTCCAAGACCAATCAATAGCTACAACTCTTTTGAATATTTAATCCTTAGTTTTCCTCATCCAAATTGCAAAGCACTAAAACCACTTCTGTTTGTTGTTTTGTACCGTCCACCAGGCCCTTACTCTCAATTTTTAGATCAGTTTTCAGACCTTTTATCTGATTTAGTGTTAAATACAGATAAAGTTATATTATAGTGGGGGATTTTAACATTCATGTTGACGCTGAAAGTGATAGCTTAAATATAGCCTTTAATGCTATCTTAGACTCAATTGGCTTTACTCAAAACATTAACAAAGCTAGCCACCTTTATCTTCATTCTCTGGACCTTGTGCTGAGATATGGCATTGAGTGTAAAGACATAACAATATTTTCTCACAACCCTGTCCTGTCTGACTATTTTTTAATAACCTTTGAGTTTAATTTAACCGAGTACTCCACACCTGAAAGAAAATTTGATTATAGTAGATCATTATCAGACAATGCTGTAACAACCTGTAAAGAATCTGTTCCACTTTTAATCTCCTCATTATCACAGAAAAACACAGTGGAGGGCAATAATTCTGTTTCTTCCCCTTCACAAATTGATTCTCTTGTTCATAGTGTTGCTTCATCATTGCGTGGTGCATTAGACAATGCAGCCCTCTTGAAAAAGAAGGTAATCATTCATAGGAGGCTGACTCCCTGGTTTAATTCAGAGCTGCGTACTTTAAAGCACAATGTTAGAAAATTGGAGAGAAAATGGCGCTCTACAAACCTAGAGGATTACTACTTAATCTGGAAAAATTGTCTACTGTTGTATAAAAAGACACTTCACCAAGCTAGAACAGCTTATTTCTCATCATTAATAGAAGAGAACAAGGATAATCCTAGGTTTCTCTTTAGTACAGTTGCTAAACTTACACAGAGTCAAAGCTCTGTTGAGCCATCCATTCCCTTAGCTCTCAGCAGTCATGACTTTATGGGATTCTTCTAAAATAAAACTGATTCTATTAAAAAAAATCTTTGACATACTCCCAAAGATGATTACTTCATCCTCAGCAAGTGAGACAACATTGAAATAACTGTAGAACCTGATCTGTGTTTGGACTGTTTTGAAACCTGTGGAGGCTTCCTGAGTTATCAGAAATATTAGCTTCATCTAAACCTTCAACTTGTATGTTAGACCCAATCCCAACCAAATTTATTTAAGGAAGTGTTCCCTCTGATTACCAGCCCAATTTTAGATATGATTAATCTATCTTTAGTAAATGGATATGTACCATAGGCTTTTAAGGTAGCTGTAATTAAACCTTTACTTAAGAAACCTTCGCTTGATCGAGATGACTTGAAAAATTACAGACCTATTTCAGTTTTCAATCAAAATTCAGTTTTTTTATATAGCGCCAATTCACAACACATGTCGTCTCAAAAGGCACTTCACAAAAGTCAGGTACATGCATTACAATTAATCCAAATTATTGAACAGTGCAGTCAGATTCAGTTTTTTTATTCAAATTGGATAAAAAGTTTTTTCTATCTAAGGAAACCCAGCAGATTGCATCCAGTCAGTGACTTGCAGCATTCAAATCCTCCTGGATGAGCATGTAGAGACAGTGGACAGTCACTGGCGTTGACTTTGCAGCAATCCCTCATACTGAGCATGCATGTTGCGACAGTGGAGAGGAAAAACTCCTTTTAACAGGAAGAAACCTCTAGCAGAACCAGGCTCAGTGTGAGCGGGCCATCTGCCACGACCGACTGGGGGTTAGAGAGAACAGAGCAGAGACACAAAGAGAACAAAGAAGCACTGATCCAGGAGTCCTTTTCTATGGGAACGAAAAGTTAAATGTTAATGGATGTAGTTCCTTTGGTCGTTTTCACCTAGAAAGAAAAAACAGATAAACTCTGAGCCAGTTTTTTGGGGGTTAGAGTCTGAAAGAGAGCACATAGAGTTAGTTACAGTAAAAGCTCCGTCAGTAGCTATGTCTAGGAGGGTTAAACACTGAAAAGACAGGGCCATGTGGATCATCGGTAGAGGGTGAGCACCAAAGTTGTTTGCCAGCAGAAGCTCGGACGATGCCCCCCTCCCCCAAAACAGTTGTCACAGGTAGACACAGAGTCAGGCCGGTGTAGCTTCTAGGAAAGAGAAAAAGAAGAACAAAGTTAAAAACTGAAAATAACAGCAAATAATACAAAATTGAAGAGTAGTGTGAGAAAGTAGCGAAGAGGGTGAAAGTGGTCATTATGTCCTCCAGCAGCCTAAGCCTATAGCAGCATAACTACAGAGATAGCTCAGGATAACCTAAGCCACTCTTAACTATAAGCTTTATCAAAAGGGAAACTTTTTTAAAAACCCTAGCCTTAAAAGTAGACAGGGGTGTCCGCCCCACGGTTTTAAAACTGGAGCTGGTTCCACAGGGAAGGAGCCTGATAACTAAAGGATCTGCCCCCCCATTCTACTTCTAGAGACTTTAGGAACCACCAGAAAACCTGCAGTCTGAGAACGAAGTGCTCTTGTTAGGAACATATGGAACAATCAGCTCTCTGATGTATGATGGAGCTAAAATCATTAAGGGCTTTATATGTGAGGAGGGAAAATTTTAAAAAAATTCTATTCTGGATTTAACAGGGAGCCAATGAAGGGAAGCTAAAGTAGGGGAAAATATGATCTCTCTTTTTAATTTTCATCAGAACTCTTGCTGGGGGGGGCAGCATTTTGAATCAGCTGAAGGCTTTTAACTGCATTTTTTGGGGACATCCTGATAGTAAAGAATTACAATAGTCCAGCCTTGAAGTAAAAATGCATGGACTAGTTTTTTTCAGCATCAATCCGGGACAGGATATTTCTAATTTGGCAATGTTTCCGGAGATGAAAGAAAAAATCCTGAAAAACCTTTTTTTAATATGGGTTTTAAAATGACATGTCCTGGTCAAAAATAACACCAAGGTTTTTTTACTTTTTATCGGAGGTCAATTTAATGCCATCCAGTTTTAAGTGATTGACTAAGCAGTTTTTTTTTTAAAAACTCCGGTCCAAAGACGACAACTTCTGTCTTGTCTGAATTTAGAAGCAGAAAATTTTAAAAAAGTCATCCAAGTTTTTTAATGTCTTCAAGACATGCTTGTAGTCTATCTAACCCTTTTTTTGGGCTCATCAGGATTTATGGATAAGTAAAGCTGAGTGTCATCAGCGTAACAGTGAAAATTTTATTCTATGCTGCCTGATAATTTTTTACCTATTGGAAGCATATATATAGTAAAGAGAATTTTGGCCCAAGTACTGAACCCCTGTGGTACTCCACAATTAACCCTGGAGTTTAAAGATGATTTTCATTTACATGAAAAAACTGGAATCTGTCAGACAAATAAGATTTTAAAAACCAGCCTAGTGCTTTTCCCCCCCTGATCCCTACAGCATATTCCAGCCCCCTTTTCCCAAAAGAGATTTTATGATCGACTGTATCAAATGCAGCACTGAGATCTAACAGAACCAGTACAGACACAAGTCCATTTATCTGAGGCAATAAGAATATCATTAGTGACTTTCAGCAGAGCTGTTTTCAGTGCTATGATGAGCTCTGAAACCTGACTGAAACTCTTCAAAAGGTCATTGCTGTGTAAATGCTCACAACATTTTGGTTTACTAACTATTTTCTCAAGAATTTTAGATAAGAACGGAAGATTGGATATCGGTCTGTAATTTATTAAGTCATCTCGATCAAGCGAAGGTTTCTTAAGCAAAAGGGTTTTAAAATTACAGCTACCTTAAAAGCTTGTGGTACATAACCCCTTTTACTAAGGGGTAAATTTAAACCCTTCTAAAATTGGGGGGGTAATCAGAGGGAAAACTTCCTTAAATAATTTGGTTTTGGGATTGGGTCTAACATACAAGTTGAAGGTTTAGATGAAGCTAATATTTTTTTGTAACTCAGGAAGCTCCACAGGATCAAAAAAGGGCCAAACACAGATCAGGGGTTCTACAGTTTTTTCCAATGTTGTCCCAACTTGTTTTAGGATGAAGTAATCATCTCTGGGAGATTGTCAAAGATTTTCTTCTTAATAGAATCAATTTTAAAATTTGGGAAAAACCCCTAAAATCATGACTGCTGAGAGCTAAGGGAATGGATGGCTCAACAGACCTATGACTCTGTGTAAGTTTTTAGCAACTGTACTAAAGAGTAACCTAGGATTATTCTTGTTTTTCCCTTTTTTTAAAGGATGAGAAATAAGCTGTTCTAGCTTGGTGAAGTGTCCCCTTTTTATACAACAGTAGGCTATTTTTCCAGATTAAGTTTTGGAATCCTCTAGGGGTGGGAGAGCGCCATTTTCGCTCCAATTTTTTTAACATTGTGCTTTTTAAAGTACGCAGCTCTGAATTTAAAACCAGGGAGCCTGCCTCCTATGAATAATTTCCTTCTTTTTTTAAGGGGGCTGCATTGTCTAATGCACCACGCAATGATGAAGTAACACTCTGAACAAGAGAATCAATTTGTGAAGGAGAAGAAAACAAATTTTTGCCCTCCACTGTGTTTTTTTTGTGATAATGAGCAAATTTTTAAAAGTGGAACAGATTCTTTAAAGGTTGTTACAGCATCATCTGATAATGATCTACTATAATGAAAATTTTTTTTCAGGTGTGGAGTACTTTGGTTTTAAAATTAAAAATCAAAGGTTTTTTAAAAAATGGTCGGACAGCACAGGGTGGGGGGAAAAAAATATTTAATGTCTGTACACTCAATGCCCTATGTCAGCACAAGGTCCAGAGAATGGAAAGACAAACGTGGGTAGGTTTGTTTTAAAGTTTTGAGTAAAGCCAATTGAGTCTAAGATACCATTAAAAGGCTATATTTAGCTATCACTTTCAGTGTCAAAATGAATGTTAAAATCCCCCACTATAATAACTTTATCTGTATTTTAAAACCCAAATCAGATAAAAGGTCTGAAAAAATGATCTATAAATTGAGAGTAAGGGCTTTTGGTGGAAAGGTACAAAAAACAAAAAGAAATGGTTTTAGTGCTTTGCAATTTGGATGAGGAAAACTGAGGATTAAATATTTTAAAAAGTTGTAGCTATTGATTGGTCTGGGACTAGTCAATAAATCGGACTGAAAGATGGTTGCTACTCCTCCCTCCCCAGTATTTCCGAGGAATGTGAAAATTTAAATAATTAGTAGGGGGTTTGACTCATTTATAGTAACATAATCCTCTTGCTGCAGCCAGGTTTCTGTGAGGCAAAATAAATCAATCTGATTTTTCAGAAATCAGGTCACTAACTAGCAATGTCTTTTTTAAAGAGAGATCTTATGTTCAGTAAGCCCCATTTAATTGTTTTATTTTTTTTTTTTAGTCTGAGTTGTGTTTTTTTTTTATGAGATTTTTCCCATTTCCTCTTTTTTTTGATTATTTTTTAATCTATTTTAATTTTGGCCCGTGGGCGAGACACTGTCTTAATAGGGTAATGGGTGGGGAATGGGGGGTAGCAGTACAGAAGCTGCAGAGAGGAGTGTTAAACTACGACCCTGCTTCCTGGTCTGAACCCTGGGTTGTCAAGGGTTTTTGGAGAACTAATAAATTCGGCCAGATTCCTAGAAAGAAAAGCTGCTCCATCCAAAGTGGGATGGATGCCGTCTCTCCGGATCAGACCAGGTTTTTCCCCCAAAATGTTCGCCAATTTAACAATGTAGCCCCCATCGTTTTCTGGACACCACCTAGACAGCCAGCGGTTTTTAATGACAGCATGCGGCTAAACATGTCGTCACTGGTCAGATCGGGGAGGGGACCAGAGAAAATTACGGAGTCCGACATTGTTTTGGCAAACTTACACACCGAAGCAACACTAACTTTAGTGACCTCCGATTGACGTAACCGGGGGTCATTACCGCCAGCGTGAATAACAATCTTACTGTATTTACGCTTATCCTTAGCCAGCATTTCAGGTAGGATTTGATGTCGCCCGTTCTGGCCCCTGGCAGACATTTGACTATGGTCGCTGGTGTCTCTTTGTGCCAAAATTTTCCCGACTATGGAGCTGCCAATTCCAGAGTTGGCTTCTCAGCGGGTGTGTCGCTGAGGGGGGAAAATCTATTAGAAACGCAGACGGGTTGGTGGTGACCTGTGGGCTGAGATCTAAGACTATGCTTCCTACGTACCGTCACCCAGCCGGCCTGAGCCCCGGCTGCGGGGGCTCTGCCGGAGGACTGCTACGGGGACTACCCTCGGTGGCTCCGCGCTGGCTAAGGGGCCTCGTTTCTGCTGGTTTTTCAACAGCGCGGGAGCCGGGCCTCCAATCCGACACCCTCGCCTCCAAAGCTAAAAAAATGCTACATTTATTACACGTACCATTATCACTAAGGAGGCAGAGGGAAAACTGAACATCTGACACAGAGAGCAAGAGAGAAGGGAGACTCAAAAGAGAAACAGCAGAACGGGTAGCCATGGGGAGCTAAAGCTAACGCTAAGCTAGCGACCCCTTACCACTACTAGAAAAAACCGTGTAAACACGGAGAGTCGCCAAAACGTTAAATACAGCAAAAGAAAGTATGTGTTTTAACGTGCTTATGTATTATAACAAGTAAGAGATATCAAAGTAGAGAGAAATCAGATGAAACGAGAGAGCCTTCACACACCAAACAATCCACCAAGTGCAAAACAGGAAGTGACGAATACGCCTTACCACGCCTCCAACGCCTTGTTGAGAATACTACCTGCATGACTTGCATGATTACTTATGCATGAATCCTGATGAGCCCAACCAGTTAGATAGACTACAAGCATGTCTTGCAGACATAAAAACTTGGAAGTTATCACTCCCATAGAAAGTACTCCTGGATCAGTGCTTCTTTGTTCTCTTTGTGTCTCTGCTCTGTTCTCTCTAACCCCCAGTCAGTCGTGGCAGATGGTCGCTCACACTGAGCCTGGTTCTGCTGGAGGTTTCTTCCTGTTAAAAGGGAGCTTTTCCTCTCCACTGTCGCTACATGCATGCTCAGTATGAGGGATTGCTGCAAAGTCAACCCCAGTGACTGTCCACTGTCTCTACATGCTCATCCGGGAGGAGTGACTGCTACAAATCTCTGACTCGATGCAATCTGTTGGGTTTCCTTAGATAGAAAAACTTTTTATCCAATTTGAATAAATAACTTAATCTGACTGCACTGTTCAATGGTTAGGATTAATTGGAATGTATGTACTTGAGTTTTGTGAAGTGCCTTGAGACAACGTGTTGTGAATTGGCGCTATATCAATAAACTGAATTGAATTGAATTGGATGACTTTAAATTTTCTGCTTCTAAATTCAGACAAGACAGAAGTTGTCGTCTTTGTACCGGAGTCTTTAAAAAAGAAACTGCTTAGTCAATCACTTAACCTGGATGGCATTAAATTAACCTCCGGTAATAAAGTAAAAAACCTTGGTGTTATTTTTCACCAGGACATATCATTTAAATCCCATATTAAACAGGTTTCTAGGATTTCCTTCTTTCATCTCCGGAACATTTAGAATTATTTAGAAATATCCTGTCCAGGAGTGACGCTGAAAAACTAGTCCATGCATTTGTTACTTCAAAGCTGGACTATAGTAATTAGGTACTATCAGGACGTCCACAAAATGGAGTTAAAAGCCTTCAGCTGATTCAAAATGCTGCAGCAAGAGTTCTGATGAAAATTAAAAAGAGAGATCATATTTCCCCTACTTTAGCTTCCCTTCATTGGCTCCCTGTTAAATCCAGAATAGAATTTAAAATTCTCCTCCTCACATATAAAGCCCTTAATGATCTAGCTCCATCATACATCAGAGATCTGATTGTTCCATATGTTCCTAACAGAGCACTTCGTTCTCAGACTGCAGGTTTACTGGTGGTTCCTAGAGTCTCTAGAAGTAGAATGGGAGACAGATCCTTTAGTTATCAGGCTCCTCTCCTGTGGAACCAGCTCCCAGTTTTAGTCCGTGAGGCGGACACCCTGTCTACTTTTAAGGCTAGGCTTAAAACTTTCCTTTTTGATAAAGCTTATAGTTAGAGTGGTTTAGGTTATCCTGAGATATCTTCCTTAAATTTTCCCTCCCTCTTGGATGGAGTAAGGGGGAGTCAGGTTTAGCCCAAACCGGCTCAGTTATGGTTGAGGTGCAAACACACCCTCCATTTCTGCTACCAGTATGACCCCCTCTCTTTTCCATTGGTTATGGTCAATCTGACAGAGAGAGGTATCCCAATCGTTGTGGTTTTTAGTATAACAATGATCATCAGTGGGCTCTAGATGGACAAACTTTTAGGGCTAGGCTTAAAACTTTCCTTTTTGATAAAGCTTAGAGTTAGAGTGGCTTAGGTTATTCTGAGCTATCTCGCTAGTTATGCTGCTATAGGCTTAAGCTGCTGGAGGACATAATGACCACTTTCACCCTCTTCGCTACATTCTCAGACTACTCTCCAATTTTGCGTTATTTGCTGTTATTCCAGCTTTTCACGTTGTTCTCTCTCTTTTCTCTTCCTAGAAGCTACACCTGGCCTGACTCTGTGTCTACCTGTGACACTTTTCTGGAGAGGGGCATTGTCCGAGCTTCTGCTGGCAACAATTTAATGCTCACCCTCTACCGATGATCCACATGGCCCTGTCTTTTAGTGTTTAACCCTTTCTCTCTCCTACACATGGTGATTGACTGAGCTTTTACTGTAACTAATTATATGTGCTCTCTTTCAGAATCTATCCTTGAAAACTGGCTCAGAGTTTATCAGTTCTTTCTCTCTAGGTGAAACGACTAAAGGAGCTACATCCATTAACATTTACCTTTTCCTTCCCATAGAAAGTACTCCTGGATCAGTGCTTCTTTGTTCTCTTTGTGTCTCTGCTCTGTTCTCTCAAACCCCCAGTCGGTCGTGGCAGATGGCCGCTCACACTGAGCCTGGTTCTGCTGGAGATTTCTTCCTGTTAAAAGGGAGTTTTTCCTCTCCACTGTCACTAGATGCATGTTCAGTATGAGGGATTGCTGCAAAGTCAACGCTAGTGACTGTCCACTGTCTCTACGTGCTCATCCAGGAGGAGTGAATGCTGCAAGTCACTGACTGGATGCAATCTGCTGGGTTTCCTTAGACAGAAAAACTTTTTATCCAATTTTAATAAATAACTGAATCTGACTGCACTATTCAATGGTTAGGATTAATTGGAATGTATGTACCTGACTTTTGTTAAGTGCCTTGAGACAACATGTGTTGTGAATTGGCGCTATATAAATAAATTGAATTGAATTGAATTGACATATCTCATTCACTCAACAGCATGTCATTCCTGTCTCTTCATGGCATCTTCTAACATCTGTCCCTCTAGACTCTATGGGAATGGTCTGGCTAGCACCATTAAAGAAGGTTGTGGTGTCAGAAACCACAAAAACAAAATTTTTTATCATGCTCCTTTTCGGTTAGGAGTTCCTTTTATAAGAGGCCAGGTAACCATGTTTAATATACAGTGCCTTTCGAAAGTATTCGGCCCCCTTGAACTGGTCAACCTCTTGCCACATTTCAGGCTTCAAACATAAAGATATAAAATTCAAATTTTTTGTGAAGAATCAACAACAAGTGGGACACAATCGTGAAGTGGAATGAAATTTATCGGATGTGTCAAACGTTTTTAACAAATAAAAACTGAAAAGTGGGGCGTGCAATATTATTCGGCCACTTTACTTTCAGTGCAGCAAACTCACCCAAAAAGTTCAGTGAGGATCTCTGAATGATCCAATGTTGTCCCAAAATGACTGATGATGATAAATAGAATCCACCTGTGTGTAATCAAGTCTCCATATAAAGCACCTGCTCTGTGATAGTCTCAGGGTTCTGTTCAAAACCCCAAAGATCATGAAGACCAGGAACACACCAGGCAGGTCCGAGATACTGTTGTGGAGAAGTTTTAAACCAGTTTGGATACAAAAAGTTTCCAAGCTTTAAAACATCCCATGGAGCACTGTGCAAGCAATCATTTTGAAGGGAAGGTATCAGACCACTGCAAATCTACCAAGACCCGGGCCGTCCCCTCTAAACTCTCATCTCGAACAAGGAGAAGACTGATCAGAGATGCAGCCCAGAGGCCCATGATCACTCTGGATAAACTGCAGAGATCTACAGCTGAGGTGGGAGAGTCTGTCCATAGGACAACAATCAGTCGTACACTGCAAAAATCTGGCCTTTATGGAAAGAGTGGCAAGAAAAAGGCATTTCTCATAGATATCCAAAAAAATCTCGTTTAAAATTTGCCACAAGCCACCTGGGAGACACCCCAACATGGGAAGAAGGTGTTCTGGTCAGATGAACCAAAAATCAAACTGTTTGGCCACAATGCAAAACGATATGTTTGGCGTAAAAGCAACACAGCTCATCATCCTGAACACTCCATCCCCACTGTCAAACATGGTGGTGGCAGCATCATTTTTTGGGCCTGCTTTTCGTCAGGGGGGACAGGGAAGATGGTCAAAAAATCAATGGGAAGATGGATGGGCCAAAAACGGACCATTCTGGAAAAGACAACCTGTTGGAGTCTGCAAGAGACCTGAGACGGGACGGATATTTATCTTCCAACAAGACAATGATCCAAAAAATGAAGCTAAATCTAAAAAGGAATGGTTTTTCACAAATAAACGTATCCAGGTGTTGGGAAAGGGCCAAGTCAAAGTCCAGACCTGAATCCAATCGAGAAACTGTGGAAAGAGCTGAAGACTGCTGTTCACGAACGCTCTCCATCCAACATCACTGAGCTCGAGTTTTTTCAAGGAAGAATGGGCAAGATTTTCAGTCTCTCGATGTGCAAAAAATGATAGAGACAACCCCCAAGCGACTTGCTGCTGTAACTGCAGCAAAGGGTGGCGCTACAAAAAATATTAACGCAAGGGGGGCCGAAAATATTGCACCCCCACTTTTCAGTTTTTTTTTTTGTTAAAAAGTTTGACACATCCAATAAATTTCATTCCACTTCATGATTGTGTCCCACTTGTTGTTGATTCTTCACATAAAATTAGAATTTTATATCTTTATGTTTGAAGCCTGAAATGTGGCAAGAGGTTGAAAAGTTCAAGGGGGGCGAATACTTTCGCAAGGCACTGTATAAAAGCAGGAAGCTCTTTGAATTAAATATTCATAAATAAATTCTTCATGTAAAAAAGATGAAAACTAACTTATGTTGAAGTAGAATTCATCCCATTACTTGCAACTAAAGTAGAATTACATTTTTTTTAATTAATCATTGTGGTAATGTGGTAAATCGTCGTTATATGACAGCAGATTCTCATTATAAACATGATGTGAAATCTCTTCTGAGTTTTTTCACTCTCCATATTTCTATCAATAAATCAAACCAAAAATACAATAAATACATATTAGAGATAACATTTTTACAGGTGAAATAATCAGTGTATTTTGTTAAAAGCAACTAAATCACGGTATACAACTTTGTTTTTATACCCCAACACTGTGGCTCCTTATAAGCGAACCATGATTGCCTATTGCTCTGTCTATCATGAACACCATGATTGTTCGAATCAGAGACACTCATAAGACTCATTGCTCTGATGTTTAAAGTAGTTCTTTCCTCAAACAACATATTCTGCAACATATTGTTCAATAAATTAAAATCCTTGGAAAAAGTACTGGCATTTAGCTATATCAAGATTTCCATTTGCTATGAAATAAGCACTTTTGTTTAAAATAACCGGGAAATAATTCCCAAAAGTAAGATTTTTAGAATAATTTATGCTGATGCATCATTTACTTGTAATGTACATGTGCAATGACCAATAAAGATGATTATTATTACTTGCACCATCATCGCTATCTAAACCCCTGCTGTCCCAAAACATAAAACATTCAAATAGTCTAGTGGCAAAGCAGCAAAAATATATGCATTTTAAACTGTTAATTCATATTGTTTGTAGTGAACAGACTATGAGCATTGGCTTAGTTATAGTCAGTTAGTGATGGTTTTTACTTTAAATCAGTCAGTCATTAACCTGTTAACAAAAAGAAAACACTAATATATTAACTTCTTACTGTTAGTCAAGCAAAAACTTGAATGAAATAGTTTGAAATTATGAAGAAATTTGTTTTTGACCGATTTAAATATTCTTGTTTAAATATTATGCCATGCCGTTATTGCTACTCGGGAACAGAGTTGCTCTAAGAGGCAGGAGCATCTCAGTCTTTGTCAGGTTTGTGCTGTTTGGATGTAGAAACATGTTCAGGTCTGCTCCTGTTGTATGTTATGGGTCTGATTTTCAGTCAGTTGTGTTCCAGAATGGTCTGTAGGTGACTTCTAATTACTGAGATTAATGTGTGGTTTATGCCTGATGAACTTCTGGACTGGATATGATTTACTGTAACCCATAGGGAACGTCTAGAAGATTATAAGACTTCAGTTTTCTGAGATGCCTACCTGTATGGTTTTATTTTCTATTGCTTTCCTTGTACTTTTGGACAAGTGAACATTTTACATTGATGTATCAATTACTCAGGTGTTGTTTTGCCCGTTTTCTTTTCCTGATCAAAATTTCTCCAGGTTTCCTGAGGTTTTCTGCAGTTTTTCCTTCAAGTTTAACTGCTTTTACATTTATTTGCTATCGAGTGTGTGTGTGTGTGTCTGTGTGTGTGTGTTCCTGTTTTGGCATCACAGTGAGAACCATTTTCCCGATTTTATCATCAAATTGAGGACCGTTGGTACCAAAGTGAGGACATTTTGCTGGTCCTCACGACCTATTTTGCTAACGGTTAGGTTTAGGACTAAGGTGTGAATTGATTTTAGGTTAAGGTTAGGGTTAGGCATGCACTGGTAATGGTTAGGTTTAGGGTTATTGTCAGGGTTAGGGCATAGAAAGGGTTGAAAATGACTGAAAATCAATGGAAGTCAATGGGAGTCAACACATGGTCCTCACTACATATAGCAAAACAAGAGTGTGTGTGTGTGTGTCTGTTGTGGAGCATGACAGCAAATTGTGGAGAGAGTGTTAAAGGAAAGGGAATGTGAAGAAAGTGACAGTAGGAAAAAAAAAGTATATTCAGCAGATAAAAACGTGAGGTTGATATCATTAGACATGAGGCAGCTGACAGGTCTTGTTTAGTCACTTTGTTGCAACTAAAACGCAGTTTAATGTGAATTTTTTTTATCTTTGCCATTTCCTTAAATTGAACTCAAGAACTGATAATAGATTTTTATAATTATTGCTCTATATTGTTACAGTTACAGTTCATAAATAATGATTAGAATTGATGAAGGAACTCTTCTGTTTAATAATCATGTAAACTACCGGTATTAAGATTTTGCTGCAGTTTTTCTTGTTCTGAAGAAATTTTAGGGTAAAGTTCCAATAATATGATTACGTACCTTTTAGGTAAAGGAGCCATTCCTTCAAATGAGAAAATAAAAATAAAATAATCAGCTCCACAATTTTGTGTTATGTTTCTTAGAGGTAGAAAATCTCCTTCCTTGAAAACATCGTAATGAAACTCAGCAGTCGGCTACATGAAGAAAAACCCTCCCCTGATCTCCACACTTTTAATAACCAAGCCTTCACATTCATTGATGAAATTTCCAAGGCAACAACCACAAATGGTCCAGTCTGGGGGGGGGGACTTTTCTCATATAGAGACATGCCACACATCTTCTGTTCGACTTAAAGTGGTGGGTAGCTGTTAGGATCTACACAATAAACATTCATGAAAAACTGGAAAAATAAATGGATAGTTTTGAATCTGCACCTGTAGAATCATACATGTTTGAAAGATAGTTTGGGACTATTAATGTTACTGTTCTGATTGAAGGGTCTCTTTTGTAGGTATGGCTGAGTGGATCATCAAAATCAGAAAACTTAACTGTCTTGCATATGCTAAGTCAATATAACTGGTAAAACAGACCATCATCCAACACACAAACAAGGCGGCATGCAATATAAAAACGAGTCAAAAGTAAAAAATGTAGAACTGAAGCTGGAGTAATGGGTGATGTCCAGGATGGGTGGCATCTGTTATGATCCTTTGGACTCTGGAGGTCACGTGGTGTGATGAGAGGCAGGAGGCTGCTGGTTCTTTTCAGCAGACCCAGTCTTCATCGCTGACATCCCACAATGAGATGCAGTAAGTGAGGATGTTCTGGATGATTGCTCTGTAGAACCCAACACTTGAAATATATTACTCTGTGTTGAAAGGGGAAGAACTACACTCACCGGCCACTTTATTAGGTACAGCTTGCTAGTACCGGGTTGGTACTAGCAAGTCATTATTTGAGTTACTGTTGCCTTTGAATCAGCTCCAACCAGTCTGGCCATTCTCCTCTGACCTCTGGCATCAACAAGGCATTTGTGCCCACAGAACTGCTGCTCACTGGATATTTTCTCTTTTTCAGACCATTCTCTGTAAACCCTAGAGATGGTAGTGCGTGAAAATCCCAGTAAATCAGGAGTTTCTGAAATACTACACCAACAACCATACCACGTTCAAAGTTACTTAAATCACCTTTCTTCCTCATTCTGATGCTTGGTTTGAACTACAGCAGATCGTCTTGACCATGTCTACATGCCTAAATGTATTGAGTTGCTGCCATGTGATTGGCTGATTAGAAATTTGTGTTAGCGAGCAGTTGGACCGGTGTACCTAATAAAGTGGCCAGTGAGTGGATATCTCAATAAAAAGAGGAAACATGCCTTTTAGACCATAGTTCCACATCCTTTATTGACTCTTTAAAATAATGCTCTCAATATTGTAAAACTTACTCCTCGGATGAGCATTTTTCCCCACTGTTTTCATGCCTGCCATTTTGAAGCCCCATTGGAAGAGAAGAAAATTGGATGACTTCATGCTTAATCAACTTAGACCAATTTGAAACCTGCCTTATTGAGTAAAGTTTTAGAGCAGCTTGTTCTGAAGCAACTAAATACTCATTTCAACTATAACAACATTCCAGAAAAATGCCACTCTGGTTTTAGATCAATTCATACCCCAGCAACTGCACTACTAAACATTTTAAACACGTTCAGATCAGAACAAACCATCAGTACTGGTAGTACGTTTTAATCTTTATATGCAGTTTTTGGGACGGTTGCCATCAGAAGTCAGCCCAATATTGCATTGTCTCCTAGTAACCACAGAGCTGCTTATATGCTTTTTAACAGTGTTTTGGATATTAATTTATGGTTCACTGAGAATTTCTTTCAGCTGAATCAAGACAAAGCCAAAGTTTTAGTTACTGGCAAAAACATTCAAAGAGAGAAACTGAGAGCCCGACTTACTGGCAATGAATACTGGCAATGAATCATTCAGATCCGGTTTGATTCTTCAGATCATATTCGATTCAAACATAAGTTTTATAAACCACATTGAAAGGTTTGTACAGATGCATTTCATCTGTGTTGGCAGAGTGTGGCTGCTTCCTGCCAAGTCCAATACATTGACTTTAGTTTACACTGATGTTATTAGTAGAATAGAGTAATGTAACCTTCTGGTGTTCCTCTACAGCTCCATTACAGCTACTTCAGAACACAGATTCAAGGATGCTGATGAAGACTAGAGAGCAGGCTTACATACCACAGATTTAAAAGGCTCAGTCAAGGCTACCTGTTCACTTTAGAAATAATTTTCAGATGTTCTTACAATATTTAAAACGTTTAATGCTCTTAGCCCAACCTATTTATCAGATTTGCTTTTGTCCTACAGCCCCTCCAGACCCCTTAAGGGGTAAAATGAGAAGTAAAACACACAGGGAGGCGCCCCTCGGTGTGGAACGGCCTCCCTGAACACCAGAATTCACCGTATACGTAGAACCGTATACTCCTGGTAATATATTGTGTGTATATAATATACATATATATATATATATATATATATTTTATATATATTATAATATATATATATAAAATATATATATATAATATAGTACTTCCACAGTTTCTGCAGTTCCCCATCCCCTGAAATACAGTATATGGATCTTTCTCTTTTCTCTTTTCAGTCTTTTGGTTTTTCCATCTTTTTACCTATTTTGGTCATTTTTTGCTGTCAAGCTGAAGAAGAGTCCTATCGGCTGTGGTTGGCTTGTGGGACTCCTGAGGCGGCTGACGGGTACCGTGAGGCCAAGCGTGCTGCGGCCCGAGCTGTGGCAGAGGCAAAAACTCAGGCCTGGGAGGAGTTCGGTGAGGCCATGGAGAAGGACTGCCGGTCTGCCTCGAAGCGATTCTGGCAAACCGTCCGGTGCCTCAGGAGGGGGAAGCAGTGCTTCGCCAACACTCTTTATAGTGGGGGTGAGAGGCTGCTGACCTCGACTGGGGACATTATCGGGCGGTGGAAGGAGTACTTCGAGGATCTCCTCAACCCTGCCATCACGCATTCCCTGGTGGAAACAGAGGCTGGGGACTCGGGGTTGGACTCTTTCATCACCCAGGCTGAAGTCACCGAGGTGGTTAAAAAGCTCCGCGGTGGCAAGGCTTGGGGGGTGGGGAAAATCCGCCCTGAGAACCTCAAATCTCTGGATGTTGTGGGGCTGTCATGGTTGACAACCCTTTTCAACATTGCATGCGTTTGGGGACAGTGCCTCTGGACTGGCAGACCGGGGGGGTGTCCCCCTTCATAAGAAGGGGGACCGGAGGGTGTGTTTTCCATTTTACAGGGGGGATCCACTCCTCAGCTTCCCTGGTAAGGCCTAGGCCAGGGTACTGGAGAGGGAGAGTCCGCCGATAGTCGAAACCTCGGCTTCAGGGGGGGAGCAGTGTGGTTTTCATTCCCCGGGCGTTGGAACACTGGACCAGCTCTATTACCCTCTACAGGGTACTCGGGGCTCATGGGAGTTTGCCCCCGGGGTTCACATTGTTTTTTTGTGGACCTGGAGAAAGGCATTTCGACTGTGTCCCTCGTGAAGCCTTGTGGAGGGTGCTCCAGGACAATGGAAATCGGGGGCCCCTTTATTGGGGGGGGCCATCCGGCCCCTGTACCAGTGGAGCAGGAGTTTGGTCCGCATTGCCGGCACTAAGTCGGACCCTTTTCCCCGGTGCATTTTGGGGACTCCGGCAGGGCTGCACTTTGCCCCGGGTTCCCGTTCATAACTTTTATGGCCCCAGGATTTTAGACACAGCCAAGGGCCGGAGGGGGTCTGGTTTTTGGGGACCAGTGGATTTCATCTCTTTTTTTTGCAGATGACGTGGTCCTGCTAGCCCCCTCTAGCCAAGACCTACAGCATATCCTGGGGGCTTTTTTCACGAGTGAGGGAAGAATGGAGGGGAGATCGACAGACGGATTGGTGCGGCTGCCAGAAAGGGGGCGCTGTGCCGGTCCGTTGTGGTGAAGAGAGAGCTGAGCCGAAAAGCAAAAGGCCTCAAATTTCCCGGTCGGTCTACTTTCCCTACCCTCCCAGGCCCCATAAATTTTGGGTCACCCCGAAAGAACGAGATCCCGGATCCAACGGCTAAAAATGAGCTTCCTCCGTGGGTTTTTTGTTGGGCACCCCCTTTTAAAGATAGCGTGGGGGAGCTGGGCCTTTCGGGAGGGGCTGGGAAAGGTAGGGGCTCTGTCCTCCACATCGAGGGGGAGCCCGTTGGGGTGGCCCGGGCATCAAACCGGATGCCCCCTGGACCCCTTTCCTTTGGGAGGTTTTCCCGGCACGTCCCCCCGGGGAAAGGGGGCTCAGGGGACGGCCCGGGACCGCTGGGGGGACTATGTCTCTCGGCTGGCCTGGGAACGCCTTGGGCTCCCCCCGGAGGAGCTGGAGGAGGTGTCTGGGGAGAGGGACGTCTGGGTGTCTCTGCTGAGTCTGCTGCCCCCGCGACTCGGTTCCGGATAAGCGGAAGACGACGAGTACGAGTACGAGTATGAGTACGAGTACGAGTTGGTCATTTTTTTATGAGTCTCTCTATTAGTTTTATGTCTGTCCTATTTTTCTGGCTGCATGAAATGTGCTCTGTAAATAAAGTGTATTTCATTCATCTTCTATACCGTTTATTTCATAGTGGGTCGCAGGAACGCTGGTGCCTATCTCCAGCAGTCTACGGGCGAGAGGCGGGGTTCACCCTGGAAAGGTCGCCAGTCCATCATAGGGCAACACAGAGACTTACAGGACAAACAACCACTCACACACTTATTTACACCTAAGGGCAATGTAGAGAGACCAATTTACCTAACAGTCATGTTTTTGGACTGTGGGAAGAAGCCGGAATACCCGGTGAGAACATGCAAACTCCATGACGAAATGAGCTCTGTAAATAATTTAATTAAAGTTTAAGTGATCGATTAATTGGTTATGAACCTGTATAATGAGCCTCAAGATTGAAATCAGATTACCTTCATGATAATCTTATTTTAATAATAAGCACATGACATGTAATACTGAATCATGCACCGCTTTAAAATATCTAAAGTTTACCGTCAGCCTCTGGATATTCACAAGCCAAATAAATACAAAATCAGTAACAGGTGTAAAAATGCAGTTTATTGACTTGTCACTTGTTATATTTCTAAAACATATGTAAAGGTGGAATAATTGACAACTTGTAAAATTCACTTTCTAAAGAAATATACACGGAACAACTGACACCACTAATAAGAGGCGGAGCCTGCTTGCATCATCTAACATCATCCAGCTGGTGAGCTGCCATGCAGCTGCATTTCACCAGAAAACAACTATATTTACAGAAGGATTAACCAAACTGATAAAAGTTATTACAACATGGTCATATTACATTCTTCACTCAGTCTTCTGCAAAGAGACACATTTAAAAACATACTTAAACAGTAATTACATCTTGATCTGCAAGGATCACCAGTTTCTATGTAACAAGATTAATGTCAAGTTGTTATGTAAATGTTATTACAACACAGTTTCCTCAGGAAAAAGGAAGTGGTTTCATTGCCCACAGAGATGGTGCCAGTGAATCAGGTGAAACCTGCGGAACAACCAGTTTACAAGTGAATGGTGCACAAAGCTGTTCATGTTTCATGCTTAGCAGAGAGAATGTTTTGCAGTCAGAAGTGCAACAAGTTCCCATACAGACTTTCTTTATATTGTTTGGATAAACGAACACAGATCCAAAATCAGACAACAGTCAAGCAAATATACACATGTAATATGCAGCCAAGCTGTAATTGGACTGTTACAGTTACAGAAGATCTACTTCCGTCTCTTTGGTTGATTGCATCCATTACCTTCATTTTCGTCCATTACTTTGATAATTATAAATCGTGTGGTAATCCTATTTAATTTAAATTTTTTTTTATGTTTTCCTGAAAGCATTTCTAATCAAACAGCTCTGATAGTTTTAATGTTTGGATGTCATTTCTGTAACTGGAGTCACATCCTGTGAAATGGTCTGAAATAGAAACAGGATGTCGTATCACAGAGCTGCTTCGGATGTGAATGGATGACACCCTTTATTCCAGCTGATCTGTCCATACAATATCTTCTTACACAAACATATTTTGATTGTTTGACATTCAGTTTTGCACACACGATTCATAAATGTAATTAAGATAATTATACCATGGAAAAAGGAAACAGAAAATACAACAAATCTCCATCTTAATATTACAGTTTCATGCATCAAAACAAAATATACACAAGAAATTATAAGGCCAGTTATTAGTGACTAACTAATTAATGTGAGTATGTAAAGAAGAGTTCAGGGCTGGAAAAAAATATTAGGAGGATTTAAAACCAAAAGTTCAAGTTCAAAAGAACATTACAAAATATCATTAGAGCAGTAAAAATGTTTTTAATCCAGAAATGGAAAGATGTTCATGCTGGTCTTTGTCACTGCAGTTATCTTTACTAAGAACAAGAAAATAAAGAAGGCAGGTGGGGGTGCAGGCTTCAATGCATAATATGTTTTCTGAATGTATTTAGGAGAGAATAAGGCAAACTTTGTGTTATTTATATTATTTTGATTTGATGTTTATGCATATTGTTTTTGAATGTCTGTCACTAACTCCTTGCCCCTCCTGTAGATACTTAGGAGAAAAAAATCATCTGATTTTGGTATGTACGCACTGAAAACAGGAATTTCCAGGCTATTACGATATCTAATCCATAAGAGGGATAAGATTTGTCTTTTCTATTCAGACCTAAATGTCAGGTTTGGCCACAGCATCATCCATCCATCCATCCATCCATTGTCTGTACACGCCTGTCCTTTCTGGGTTTCCGGCATGGTTGCCTTGGCTACATACCAAATAAATCTGCTTTTGTTGGTTTGGTTTTTAGTTGACCCCTTCTGGCGACCCTTTCAAAACTTTCCGGAGGCAAAACATGAGGGGCTTAGCTAAGCAAAAACTGTGTTATTTTTATACGACTGCAGCATCATTTTGAGTTATTTAACAGTAAAATGAACAGGTGACGTAGCTGTTATTTAACATGGCTGCGAGGAAATGTGTCAAACCGTTTTCTCATGATCACCTGTTTAGATCTTGTGGTGTTGCATCTGTTTTCTTCTTATTTCCTATCTTTACTGAAGATCTCATAAAAACTTAGTTTTAGTGATAAAGGAAACCAATCATTAACACGTTTTATTTTTATTCTTGCTCAGATTTTAAGGTTTAAAGTGATTGTTTATGCTTTGACAGCTCACCTGCTGCTGTTTGCTGAGTAGTTTTATACCTTTTTCTTTTCACAGTATTTTTCCTTTAGATTTTCATTATTAGCTACTTTAACTCAATCTGTTTTTGTTTGCATGTTGTTTTTTTCAGTTCATCAGCTCTAACTTAAGAATACACCAGTCTTAGAAAAATGATGGAGCTGTAATTATTTTGAATCATCATACTGGAGCTAAATGCACGAACTGTTTTTAGAGTTTGTTTTCCTAAGAAGCTTTTGGAAACCATTGACTTAAACTGTCTGGATAAAGATCTCTTCTCCAGCCACACTTGAACCTTCTTGGAGGGAAATAGAACGTTTTACTCCCAACAGAGCAGAGAAGGCTGAGAAGAGTCCTTGCTCGCTCCGTTGCAGTCTGTCAGGTATTGCTGCCGTTTTATGGCAAGTCCTTTCAGATGTGTAATTTCAGTATTTTTACATGAGTTCTGATTACTGCTCAGAAAGAAATCACTGATAGCTGCCAAACAGCGAGGCAGCTTTTTTAAAGGTTTGGTTATAATACTTGATAAAACTTGTTTCACAATACAGAAACCAACAAAAATGTTGATAAACCAATTAGACTTTAAGGTCATATATAAAAGCTGTTTAAATACAAGCCGGAATTAAGAAAGTTGCATACAGTAAGTGAGCTGCAGGCACATCAGGTCGACGGACACTACAATTTAATACTTCTTGATAGCTTTGTGCTTGTGGAGTTCAGGCTGATGGTTGCACTCCGGTTGTGGTACCACTGCCCAAAGAGCTCCTTAAATTTTTTCTGGAAGTTTTTCCCAACAAATACGTAGAGAATGGGGCTGAGGACACTGTTGAAGAATCCTAAATAGGTGAAGATCTGCCCACAGATGTACAGATTTTTTTTAGAGCTACAGCCTGTCAGAATACCAACATAACTGAGCAGGGCTGGTATCTTGAGGAGATGGTATGGAACCCAACAGATCAGGAACGCCAGCAGAACAGCCAGAACCAAAATGGTAGCCTTGTGATCCGTTTTCTTTAAATTTGCGCCTTCCCAGAACCTGCCTTTCAGAGTTTTGAGAATCTTGAAAGTGCTGCCGGTGATAATTAAAATGGGAATGAAGAATCCAAACACAGAAATCATCAACTCATTTACGAGAAATATAGTTGTATCATTTTCACTACATGTTGTCATATTTCCATGAAGTGCCAATTCCCTGTTGATAAGTTTTGGAATACTAAGCAGGAAGCCCAGAATCCAAACCAGGACGCAACCAATTTTAGCAAATTTTGCCCGACGAATTGTTAAATGGGACATCGGGTGGACCAGAGCCAAATACCGATCTATGCTGACCAAAACCAGGAAGTAGATGCTGCAGTAGACGTTCATCAGAATGCCCACGTTGACCATTTTGCACAAGGCACGACCAAAAATCCACTTATACTCATTCCAAGCACTGACAGCCCAGAAGGGCAAAAAGGAGACCAGAACCAGGTCAGCTGCTGCCAGGTTGGTCAGGTAGATCTCAGCCACGGTGCAGGGCTTCTTGTGGAGGATGAAAACCATCAGAACAAAGATGTTCAGTGCAATTCCCAGCATTGAGATGGACATGACATACGCTGGGACAAAAGTGTAGGTCCAGTTGACAGATCCATATGAGCAATTATGGATATTTGTTTTGTCTCCATCTCTAGCCAATGAAGTCAACTTAGTAGGGATGCTGCAGAAAAACAGAGTGAGAAAAGCCACAAAATATAATGTTAAGTTAATTTTTAGAGATGGTGAAAACTGAATGCTTCAACATAAATTATATGTTGAAGTATTTAGAGAGTAAACAACAAATTTCAAAGTATTCCCAACTTGTCTAAATAGTATAATAAAAAATACCTTCTGAGGCTGTTTGTATAAATGTTTTAATGGCTCCATTTGCTAAGAACAAGTTTTCTCTTCATGTATGAAGGTCCACTTCACTATCAGGATCAGAATTAGCTTTACTGTTTGTACACACAAACAAGGGATTTAACTCCGGTACCCTTTGCTCTCAATAATAAGGCACTGTACATGAGGAAAAACATTACAATGTTGCAGTCATCAATTCTACTAAAGATGAATGCATGAATTAGTTTTTCAAGGTCCTGTTGAGACATTAGTCCTTTAATCCTGGAGATGTTCTTTAGGTGATAGAAGGCCGACCTTGTTACTGTCTTTATGTTCCTCTGAAGGTTCAGGTCTGAGTCCATCACTACACCCAGATTTCGAGCCTGATTGGTAGTTTTTAGCTATATTAACTGAAGCTGTGTGCTAACTTTTAAACGCTCTTCCTTTGGTCCAAAGATTATTACTTCAGTTTTGTTTTGATTCATCTGAAGAAAATTTTGGCCCATCCATGCATTGATTTCTTCTAAGCATTTACCCAGCGCTTGAATGGGTTCATAGTCACCTGGTGACATCGTAACGTATAGCTGTGTGTCGTCTGCATAGTTATGATAGCTTATTAAAATCTGAGCTAGGGGGAGCGTATAGATATTGAATAGAAGGGGCCCTAAGATGGACCCTTGGGGAACGCCACATGTGACACTTAAAAGTCCCTGTCCTTCAAGTAGGATTTAAACCAACTGAGTGCTGTACCAGAAAGGGCGACCCAGTTTTCCAGGCGCTCTAATAAAATGGACTGATCAACAGTGTTGAATACTGCACTAAGGTCCAATAATACCAGCACTGTGGTTCTTCCACAGTCTGCATTTATACGGATGTCATTGAACACCTTGACAAGAGCAGTCTCTGTACTGTGGTGAGCAGGAAGCCTGACTGGAAGACATCGAAGCGGTTGGTCATTGTTAGGAAGTTGTTTAACTGCTGAAACGCAGCTTTTTCAATAATCTTACTGATGAAGGGGAGGTTTGATATAGGCCTGTAGTTCTGTAGTAGCAGCTTGTCCAAGTTGCTCTTTTTCAATAGAGGTTTGATATTTGCTGGAGGAAAACACCTGACAAAAGGGACGTGTTTATTATTTGAGTTAAATCAGATGTTATTAAGGGCAAAGCTTTCTGAAGGAAAGCTGTGGGTAAAACCTTGAGACAGCAGGAAGAAGAGCTTAGTTTCTGTACGATTTCTTCTACGTTTTTGTAGTTTATTTGATGAAATTGGGACATTTTGTCAAAATCAGTTCTGGTCGGAGACAACTTTGGTACTGGAGCTGATGTGGATGTGCTGACTGCCCCTCTGATCTTTTGGGTTTTTTCAGTGAAGAAGTTAGCAAATTCATTGCAGGCCCTAGGTCAATGATCGACTTTGTTGTCGTATCATCAGGCCTTCGGCCGCATGTTTTGGACACTCGGGTGAAGAGAGGGGCTGAGTTGTCCACTGATCACCACCTGGTGGTGAGTTGGATCCGCTGGAGGAGGAGAAAGCCGGACAGACTTGGCAGGCCCAAGCGCATAGTGAGGGTCCGCTGGGAACGCCTGGCGGAGCCCTCAGCCAGGGATGTATTCAACTCCCACCTCCGGGAGAGCTTTGACCAGATTCCGGGGGATGTTGGAGACATAGAGTCCGAGTGGACCATGTTCTCCGCATCTATTGTCGATGCTGGTGCCCGTAGCTGCGGCCGTAAGGTCTGCGGTGCCTGTCGCGGCGGCAATCCCAGAACCCGGTGGTGGACACCGGCAGTAAGGGATGCTGTCAAGCTGAAGAAGGAGTCCTATCGGCTGTGGTTGGCTTGTGGGACTCCTGAGGCGGCTGACGGGTACCGTGAGGCCAAGCGTGCTGCAGCCCGGGCTGTGGCAGAGGCAAAAACCCGGGCCTGGGAGGAGTTTGGTGAGGCAGTGGAGAAGGACTACCGGTCGGCCTCGAAACGATTCTGGCAAACCGTCCGGCGCCTCAGGAGGGGGAAGCAGTGCTTCGCCAACACTGTTTATAGTGGGGGTGGGAGGCTGCTGACCTCGACTGGGGACATTATCGTAGCTGCGGCTACGATAACTCCGGTCCGGACCGGTGACCGGAGTCACCTATGGCCATAGGTGACCGGAGTGGTGGTCCCCCTTCATAAGAAGGGGGACCGGAGGGTGTGTTCCAACTACAGGGGGATCACACTCCTCAGCCTCCCTGGTAAGGCTTACGCCAATGTATTGGAGAGGAGAGTCCGGCCGATAGTCGAACCTCGGCTTCAGGAGGAGCAGTGTGGTTTTCGTCCCGGCCGTGGAACACTGGACCAGCTCTATACCCTCTACAGGGTACTCGAGGGCTCATGGGAGTTTGCCCAACCGGTTCACATGTGTTTTGTGTTCCTGGAGAAGGCATTTGACTGTGTCCCTCGTGATGCCTTGTGCGGGGTGCTCCAGGAGTATGGAATCGGGGGCCCTTTATTAGGGGCCATCCGGTGCATGTTGGACTCCGGCAGGGCTGCCCTTTGTCACCGGTCCTGTTCATAACTTTTATGGACAGGATTTCTAGACGCAGCCAAGGGCCGGAGGGGGTCTGGTTTGGGGACCAGTGGATTTCGTCTCTTCTTTTTGCAGATGACGTGGTCCTGCTGGCCCCCTCTAGCCAAGACCTACAGCATGCGCTGGGGCAGTTCGCAGCCGAGTGTGAAGCGGCTGGGATGAGGATCAGCTCCTCCAAGTCAGAGGCCATGGTACTCAACCGGAAAAGGGTGGCTTGTCCTCTTCAGGTTGGAGGAGAGTTCCTGCCTCAAGTGGAGGAGTTCAAGTATCTCGGGGTCTTGTTCACGAGTGAGGGTAGAATGGAGCGGGAGATCAACAGACAGATCGGTGCGGCTGCCGCAGTAATGGGGGCGCTGTGCCGGTCCGTTGTGGTGAAGAGAGAGCTGAGCCGAAAAGCGAAGCTCTCGATTTACCGGTCGGTCTACGTCCTACCCTCATCTATGGCCATGAACTTTGGGTCATGACCGAAAGAACGAGATCCCGGATACAAGCGGCTGAAATGAGCTTCCTCCGTAGGGTGGCTGGGCTCTCCCTTAGAGATAGGGTGAGGAGCTCGACCATTCGGGAGGGGCTTGGAGTAGAGCCGCTGCTACTCCACATCGAAAGGAGCCAGTTGAGGTGGCTCGGGCATCTATTCCGGATGCCTCCTGGACGCCTTCCTCGGGAGGTGTTCCAGGCACGTCCCACCGGGAGGAGGCCCAGGGGACGGCCCAGGACACGCTGGAGGGACTATGTCTCTCGGCTGGCCTGGGAACGCCTTGGGCTCCCCTCGGAGGAGCTGGAGGAGGTGTCTGGGGAGAGGGACGTCTGGGTGTCTCTGCTGAGTCTGCTGCCCCCGCGACCCGGTCCCGGATAAAGCGGAAGACGACGACGACGCCCTGGTAGAGTGGAGTTCAGATGCTACAGTTACAGGAGGGTTTGTTAACCTGTCGACCGTGGCAAATAATGCACGAGGATTGTTAATGTTTTTGCTGATGATTTTAGAAAGAAAAAGATTCCCTTGCATTTTTCAGTTGTAAATTATATCTGTAGAGTCTCTCTTTATAGATAATATAGTGAACCTGGTGTCCAGTTTTTCTCCACCTGCGTTCAGCTTTTCAACACTCCTTTTTTTCACTTCTGACTGTCTCCACGGAGACATTTTCTTCCCAGAAACGACTTTCACTTTATTTGGAGCAACTGAATCAATGATGTCCGAGATTTTAGAATGAAAGTTTTCTACCAGCTCATCTACAGTGTTACAGCGCAAAGTGGAGGTAGTAGAGTAAATCTGGTTAAATGTTTCAGCAGCACCGTCCTTAAAGATGCGTTTTCTTATCATGTCTCTTTGGCAAACTGAGTCATTGCAGATGATGCTTTCAAAAATAACAGATAGGGCAACATCAGTTACAGACACCTTGGAAATATTTAGACCCTTAGTGATGATCAAGTCCAAAATATGTCCCTGTTTGTGCTGTTTAACACGTTGAGTCAAACCAACATTTCTAAGAGGGTCACATAGATCTATTGGACTTCTGTCTTCAGGATTGTCTATGTGAATGTTGAAGTCTCCCACAATAATTAAACAGTCATAATCAACCCATATCACAGATAAAAGCTGATTAAAATCACTGAAAAAGTTTGTTTTGGACTTAGGAGGCCTGTAAATATTCAAGAACATGGTTCTGAATAAAGAATATCTTTTTAAATGTACATATACATACAATCAACTTTACAATATAATATAATGTGATATACCTACATGTTCAGCTCTCTTACATCATAAAAATGAATTTACAAGCTTTTAATCAGTTGTATTAATCATTAATCTCTTCCTTACCTTCAAGGTCATCTGTATGTTGCACTAAACATATTGAGATGAACACGGTCTGCAGTCAAAATGCTGACATTTTGAGACAAATTTAGAAAAACCTGTTTTTTAGCTAAATTCTCACAGTATGTTGTCAGTCCTGTGTTTCTATGTGTTGCAGTGTTGCACTCTGCATGCATTTCATAAAGCACATTACGTTGCACATTGCCCACTTTGCAAAACAGTAAATACTGTTAAGTTGTAGGTAACTGTTGCTGAGTTGTTAGAGATGAAATTAGATGTTCAATCAGTAATAAACAGCAAAGCTTCTGCATACCTTGTGGTGAACAGAGCCATTCTTCAGAGGAAACCAACAGCAACGCCCCTCAAGTCTTCACTGCTTAAGTCCTCTGTGTGACTGTTACCGGTATCTGCTGAAGGAGTTATGCTGAAATGATTCTGATGTCAGATATCTTTAAACATGAAATGACTTGCTCTATTCCCACCCACTTTCTTCAGCATGTCCCTCCCTCATTTTCCCGTCTACTGGTTGTTGCTGTTGTGTGTGATCATCCAGAAAAGAGCTTCTCTAAGCTGTCTGTAAATGTCTGTCTGTAAACCATGCATGAAAACCAGAATTAAAAAGCATGGGTTCTTAAACTTCATGTTCACATCCTAGGATCAACTGTGGATGAACAGTTGCCTCAAAGTGAAAGAATTGTTGGTTTGTGACTCTAAGCTACTTTAAGTTTTAAGAGTAAAGCGTAATGATCTCTAAAATTATAAGAAATTGTAACTCAAACTTCCATCCATCCATCTATTGTCTTTCCTTTATCTGAGATCAGGCATCGAGGCCAACAGGTCCAGGAGGGAACGTCAGACACCCCTCGACATCCTGTTTGTGTTTCAAAAAAAAAAAACTCACAATACTTTTTGAACTACAGTTTTACTGTAAAACTAGAGTAAATGTGCGCCACAGAAAACACACCAGGCTGGAGTGAAAAATGCCAGTCTGCCCTTAATGACCCCGATCAAATTTATTTTATGCTTTGTTTTTGAAATTCCATGATGGACAAAGCAAACACATTATTTAATCGTATGAAGTATCTCATTAAATGGTTAAAAGCAGTTAAGTGCAGCAGCGTAGAGCTGCTACCCCAGCAAATGACAATTAGAGCTATGTCACATTATAAAATGAAAACTTTATTGCAAAATCAATTAACTCTTCCGGTTTGAACAACATAGTAACACTTTTTTACAGTATACATATGTACATTGTATAAATGTGATAATGTATTGTGCAAAATCAAAAGATATAATTAGAATGCCACACTTCATGTTCACAAACGTCCATCAATTGCTTTATTATGCAAATTCCAGACAGCTTCAGTTTGTCATAGGGACCAACATGCCATAGTAATCTGGACCAGAACTATCTTTGCTCAGCCCTGTATGGGTCAACAAAACCTGCCTGAACAGTTTGTATCCATGGAGCTTCCCGTGCCCCTCCAGTTGATCAGTGAGAACTGCTGCTACCTCAGTTGGATCAGACTCAGTGTTCCTCCTGTACAGAACCACAGGTTTAAGGTCCTTCTCAGTGTACACATGGTAAGCATAATACTGTCCAAGCTGCTCAATAATCTCTCCATGGCTTAATCCAAGCATGAAGTAGAACTTCATCAGTTCAACCACTTATTGACACTGTCATTATCTTCATTATGTTAAAAGTTAAATATTAAATATGTTGAAAGGTCTCATGTTTTAACGTGAAAGGTTTATGGTTCGCAGAATATGTATGATGTTCATGTTACTACAATATAATTATATTATGAGAATAAGAACTTTTTGCTATGACATAAATATTTTTATTGTGTAATAATGTGATATTATATTGTGCAAACATGAAAAGTATGTTGTTAGAACAATAAAGTTTGTATGCTATAAGGTGATATAGATCTATTTTTCTTTGCCTGGGTGGCGGCTCTACTGTATTTTTGTAATAAAATTATGTTATAAAAACAATTTCAGAAAAGAGCTTAAAATCTGTTCCGAATTTCATCAGACTGGCTGGGTTTTATTGTTCTTTTACTGCAAATGTTCTTTTTCAGATTGCTGTCTGAACAGACCTGCCGTTAGGTCTGAATCTGGACCGGGGTCCTGACATTAAGAAGGTAACAAATAAATTCTGAAAACAATGGCAGCGAAGTATCTGATTACCCTCTGGGCTCAACAGAACTGTTCTGTTTCTAATTTAGTGCTCAGCCTCTCCAGCTAAACACCAAATAGGGGTACATTGGTTTCAGTAGTTCTGAATGCAGAAGGGAGTGGTTCTGCACAACTAAAACAACAGAGTGTACTTTGCCAACACATGACTACGGACTGCAGCAAAGAAAAAGAAACAGACAACATCGTTTAACCAAGATAATAGAATATCTACATAATGCAATGTGACTGTGTGTATTCTGCATGCTGATTCTTGTCAAAGCTCCTGTAAAGGTTTGCCTGCTCAGTTTGTCTTTTATACTAAAAGTCAAAGGCTATAAACAAAAGAGACGTCAAGTTCTGTTAGTTTGCTTATGTGGAATCATTTGGTGTAGACATGGTCTACTGAGTCTCACGTGACTGTTTTATCTAGCCCACAGCTTTCCATGGAAGAAACTATGCTTTACTCAAACACTGGAACACCTCTGGCAAAAAACAGGGAAAAAAATCGGGAAAGCTGGTGGTGTGTGTGAGAACAGCCCTTAGCCAACTCTTCAAGAACTGATCACCTGACCCATTGCCAAACATGTTGTCCCATGAGGAAGTCTGGTAACCTAGTTTGTCAGAATGGCTGCAGACAGTAAAAATTTCACTAAAAAAGTAGTTTGGTAGTGGTTGAATGCTAGTGGAAAATTAGAAATGTCCTGTAAGAAGGCCTGGATCTGTGGTTAATCTGCTGAACATACTCCATCCAGAATCAGTTGCTCAATGATCAGGAAACCAGTCGGAATATTTGCCCATTTCTGAAAACAACTGTGCTGATTGCAGTATTTATCATTATTTATTTGGGAAAGTTTAATGTAGGTGGAGTCCGCTCATAATATCCTCCACACTATTTCCTCCCAAGCTAATGGTTTACCAAGAAGAAAGCCTGAAAAATAAGCAGGGCTCTGAGTCGTCATACAGAAAACAGGAATCAATCGTTTGACACATTTATGCTTCGTATTACTGGAAACCATGTGGAAAAGAAATACAAAACATAAAAACAAAACAGTGTCATTAAAAACAGTTTTTAATGGTTGGGAGGGGACAATTGCATAACAAACAAAACTAAAAAAACAGTGTGACCAAGGTAGAATTTATGGTGGATTTTCTATAATCCAAAGAATATAATCAGGCTACATGTACAGGGGTTGGACAATGAAACTGAAACACCTGGTTTTAGACCACAATAATTTATTAGTATGGTGTAGGGCCTCCTTTTGCGGCCAATACAGCGTCAATTCGTCTTGGGAATGACATATACAAGTCCTGCACAGTGGTCAGAGGGATTTTAAGCCATTCTTCTTGCAGGATAGTGGCCAGGTCACTACGTGATACTGGTGGAGGAAAACGTTTCCTGACTCGCTCCTCCAAAACACCCCAAAGTGGCTCAATAATATTTAGATCTGGTGACTGTGCAGGCCATGGGAGATGTTCAACTTCACTTTCATGTTCATCAAACCAATCTTTCACCAGTCTTGCTGTGTGTATTGGTGCATTGTCATCCTGATACACGGCACCGCCTTCAGGATACAATGTTTGAACCATTGGGTGCACATGGTCCTCAAGAATGGTTCGGTAGTCCTTGGCAGTGACGCGCCCATCTAGCACAAGTTTTGGGCCAAGGGAATGCCATGATATGGCAGCCCAAACCATCACTGATCCACCCCCATGCTTCACTCTGGGCATGCAACAGCCTGGGTGGTACGCTTCTTTGGGGCTTCTCCACATCGTAACTCTCCCGGATGTGGGGAAAACAGTAAAGGTGGACTCATCAGAGAACAATACATGTTTCACATTGTCCACAGCCCAAGATTTGCGCTTCTTGCACCATTGAAACTGACGTTTGGCATTGGCATGAGTGACCAAAGGTTTGGCTATAGCAGCCCGGCCGTGTATATTGACTCTGTGGAGCTCCCGACGGACAGTTCTGGTGGAAACAGGAGAGTTGAGGTGCACATTTAATTCTGCCGTGATTTGGGCAGCCGTGGTTTTATGTTTTTTGGATACAATCCAGGTTAGCACCCGAACATCCCTTTCAGACAGCTTCCTCTTGCGTCCACACTTAATCCTGTTGGATGTGGTTCATCCTTCTTGGTGGTATGCTGACATTACCCTGGATACCGTGGCTCTTGATACATCACAAGGACTTGCTGTCTTGGTCACAGATGCGCCAGCAAGACGTGCACCAACAATTTGTCCTCTTTTGAACTCTGGTATCTCACCCATAATGTTGTGTGTATTTCAATATTTTGAGCAAAACTGTGCTCTTACCCTGCTAATTGAACCTTCACACTCTGCTCTTACTGGTGCAATGTGCAATCAATGAAGACTGGTTACCAGGCTGGTCCAATTTAGCCATGAAACCTCCCACACTAAAATGACAGGTGTTTCAGTTTCATTATCCAACCCCTGTACATACACTCCTACCACATACCAACCAACATGCAGAGAAACCAGACACCGTCTGCATTCTGAGAGATTGGAGGACCATTTCCAAACCACTCACAGGGGCATGCTCTGCAGCTCTTATGGAGAGAACACTGATTGGCCTAATAACTTCTGTGTGGACAGCATTGTGCCAAACCAGAAGGCTAGGTGCTTCTCCAACAACCATCCCTGGGTGACCCCTGAACTTAAGACCCATCTGAACCAGAAGAAGAGGGCTTTTAAGGGGACAGAGAGGAGCAGAGGAGAGTTCAGCACGAGCTCCAGTGGAGGATCAGGAGGTGTAAGAAGGACTACGGGAAGAAACTGAAGGAGCGGCTTGCGCAGAACAACGTGCGGGACGTGTGGAGAGGACTTGAGAACATTTCTGGATTTGGAGCAAGTGTCAGAGGGACAGCCAATGGAGACCATTTAGAGAAGGATTAAATTGCAACTGTAATTGCAAAGAAAGGTTTCTGTACCAAATATTGTGTTGTTTTTCTGGTATATCAAATGCTAATGTCATGCAACTAAATGCAAATTAATTACTTAAAAGTCACACAATGCGATTTTCTGGATTTTTGTTTTAGATTGCATCACTCACAGTTGAAGAGTACCTATGATAAAAATTTAAGACTTCTACATGCTTTGCAAGTGGGAAAACCTGCAAAATCGGCAACGTATCACATACTTGTTCTTCCCACTGACGGGTGTTTCAGTGTTGATTAATCCTGCATGAAAATATTCAGACATGATTTTCTGTATCATTCCGAAATATCTGACGCTGTCAGAAATCCAGAAGTTCAACTTGTTTATTCTTGCTTTAAAAAGGAATATTTGGACTTAAAATAAAAATGAGAAGAGAGACAGGTCTTTCTGGTTTGCTCTTTGAACCTGGATGTGTTACATAATGCAGATGGTTGTGGTTTGGTGCCAAACAGGACATTTCATGCAAGCAAATAAATAAGAATGGAGAAAAGTTTTAAACCCTTTCTATTCTTCTCTGGATATTCTTTGTCACTCTTTCACTTTTTGTTTCTTTCGTTTTTTTCTTTGAGGAGGGTTTTCCCTTAAGTCTCGTCCTGAGCTAGTTATCTGGATTTATACCAGAAGAAGACAACAATAAACATTTTCCACTGCAGGTAAGATATTAACTACTTGTAACATAGTACTAGAGTGCTGTGGAAACATTTTCTCTCCTGAAGATTAATTCTGGTTTTGATTTCTTTTTACACCTATACATCTCAGATCATCAAGGTAATTTTAATAGACGAAGGTACCCTGATTAAACACAAAAGCAGTTGATGATTTCATTTTCAAGGGAAAAAAAACTCTCGAACCAACCTGAAATGTGAAACTCTTTGTGCACTCTGGTAAATTGTGAATTATCTGTGATTAGCAACATTGTTTGCTACAACAGCACAATTCTTGCACTGAAATAGAACCTGTCTGATGACATGAAGCAGGCTTAAAGCTCTCAAACAGACATCATGACCCGATCATAAGAAATCCAAAAACAGATGACAAACGGAGTCATTGATATTTATCAGTCTGGAAAGCTTTACAAAGTCTTTTCTGATGCTTTGGGAGAACCAAAGTGAAAAACGTCATCCAAGAGGTCACAATTGAACCCAGAACAACATCGAAGAACTTTTGGGGAATTATTTTCTAGGCTGATCGCACAAGAGTGGAACCTTTTTAGAAAGTATACATCTCATAAAATTTTGGTGTAAATTTAACATAACATTGCAGAATAAGCGCAGTCCACATGGTGGTGGTAGTGTGATGGTCTGGGGGTGATTTACTGCACTGGGCGGCTTGCTGTAATGAATTCTCCTCTCTACCAGAAAACCCCGAAGGAGAATGTCCACCCATCAGATCCTGACCTGAAGCTGAAGCACACTTAGTTTAGGTAGCGGAACAAAATACGGGGGACAAATAGGGGACAAAATACGATCCCATTAATAGACGCCTGGTGATGCACATTTTGTATGGCTGTTATTCCATTCATCGGTGCTGAACTTGACTTGGAAAAAACCAATACAACTTATGTTTGGTATGTTAATCTATTTATTTTCCAACAGAATTAAACGAACATTCATTGTTAAGTTATAAGCTTCCAAAGAACAAAATGCCGTCACACATAGAGTTGCACAAAATCAGGAAAAACATCCAGCCGCAATATTTTTCTGAATATTGTAATGATTTTGTTAGCTGGAACTGATCAAAATTTAGGATGTCCCAACCACTCTCTGAGTGCTCCAGCATGATAGCCACTAAACTCAATCAAGTGAGGGCATCAAGTATAGGATGAAGAGCATAAATCCATTATGACTGATCAGTCTACAAGACTACAAAGACACATTTTGCTTCTGATGTTCACCTTTGAAACATCACAAGCTAGAAAACTAAAAACATTAGGCCAAGGAAACAAACAGAAACACAAAGTATGTCCACAGTTCCAGACACAGGTGTCGCGGAGTGAATGTAAAGGTCAACTCTTTATCCATTGTCTCCCCAAAGTGAGGAATAAAAGATCATCTCACAATGCTGCATAAGCAGGTAATGCCATAATTTTTGTGTTAAGTGGTTTAGCAGCTGTGCCAACCTGCCCATTGCTTTTATAAACAGCAGACAAAGTGCAGGGTAGGATGTCATCAGAGTCCTATTTGATCTTTAGGATTGAAAATCACCACTGGCCTTATTTGCTCTGTTCTGTTGACATGCGTTGACACTACAGATCGCTGATATATAGTCATGTCTGATCCTCTGCGCTGATGCCTAGCCATTCTGTAGACGGCACTAACCTTCCTTCTAAAGTATTGTCCAGAGCAAACGTACAGCAGAGGGTTCAGCATGCTGTTGAGAAAGGCCAGATATACAGAAACCTGCTCTCCAATGCTGAGAGTGTGAGACCAGAGCACTCCATCCAGCACTTTCACATCACAGAGCGTGTCCAGGAAGGTTAAAATCTGGAAGGGACCCCAACACAGTAAAAATAGCAGTGTGACGGCGTATACGAGCACCGTGGCCTTTGTATCATTGAAGTTATGAAAAGCTTCATTTTCCGTCCTCTGAGCGAGAGCCTTGGTTATGTTCCAGCTGCTGAAAACAATGATGAGGAGAGGAAGGATGAAGCCAAACATGTTCATCAGAATCTGATGGGCAAGCTTCCAAGAACTTTCATGGGTGTAATCTAAAACACAGGAAGTTGTATTGTACTCCTCAATGAACTTTACCTTTCTGTTAATGATGGTTGGCAGACTGAGGAACAGCCCCAACAGCCACAGAATGAAGCACATTATCTTAGCATACAGGGTCCGTCTCAACCACCTCGCCTTCATGGTTTTCACAAGAGCTAAGTAGCGATCAATACTAATCATGACCAGGGTGAAGATGCTGGTGTAGAAATTGATGACTATATTGGAGTTGATCAGTTTGCACAAAGCATCTCCATATGACCAGTTGAACCTGTTCAGGATGTACATCGCCCAGAACGGGAGGCCACACAGGAGGAGGAAGTCCGCCAGAACCAGGTTGCTCAGATATATTTCTGCCACAGTCAGTCGGTCCTTGTGGGCCACAAACACTGCTAGGACGAAGCTGTTGAACAGAAGTCCAAACAGCGACAGGATGAAGATGTAAGGAGGAACAATGGTGTGGATCATCTGCCAATCTGTGGAGTCCGGAGACTCTGATGGGCCCAACTGGAGAAACGTGCTACTGTTTTTAGGCCACGCTGAGGATGTAGGTGCTGGCAGAATCTGCTCCATGAGCTGAAAAACAAAGAAATTAATCAGAACTTGTCAGCAAAATGCCAGTAGGTGTGTTTAAAAGCAACATCTGCACTAATCACACATGCCCATTCTTACACGCACCTTGGCAGAACAGGTAGCTCGTCCATCAGAGACACGTCGGACAAACAGCCACACGCATGGCAATACAGGCAATACAGAGAGGCTAAATACCCTACCCTACCCTATATATATAATGTATATATAATATTATATATATATATATATATATATATATATACATATATATATATATATATATATATATCTTTTCAACATCTATAGCTGGAACAAAAATTATTCTAAAGGACTAAAGGAACTTGGGAAGTTCTTACCTTCAGCTTCATTTGAACGCTCCTCATTTGCTCAGCACAATGATGAAAAAATGGCTCATTTGGAACTGGTCTTAGCTATGTACAACAGACTTCATGTAGGCGTATACAGTAATGAAGAAGGCAGATTCGCTGCAAGCACTTTTGTATACAACTGAATTCTTCCACACCCTTGGCCAAGGAGTTTAATATATCAACTTGTTTAGGAAAGAGTCAAAGTTTGTTCTGTTACCTCATGTAGGAAGTCAGCCTTAACCGTAGAGTGCATCATGTGCTAGAGAGAATCCTAAACCGCAGTGTGCCAGGATTTCACCGCAGAAGTGATTTGTTTTCCCAAAACAGATTTCTTTGGTTTTTGCTTTTTTGTCACAGTTAAATGTTTTAAACCAACACATTTTAAGATCAAATATAAACCAAGTAAATAGTAAAAGCAGTTTGCAACTGGCTTGCCCAATGTGAAAAAGTGAAGGCCCCCAAAATCTAATAACTGGTTGGATTACCCTCGTCAGCAATGGCTGCCATCAGCAATTTGTAATAATTGGCAGTTAGTCTTTTATATCCCTGTGGATACATTTTAACCAAATTTTCTTTGCATTTGAGGATATTCCACCAAGACTGCCCTATTTAATGTCACGTCAGACACATGGGACACACATCTGCAAAAAAGTTCCACTTTCGTCTCATCAGTAAGCAGAATATTTTCTCAAAACTCCTGGTAACGGGCCATTGTGTTCTTTCGGGTCAGCAGTGGTTCTGGTCTTAAAGCTCTCCCATGGAGGTCATTTCTGCCCAGTGTCTCTTTCTTATTGATGAATCATGACCTTTTACTCTAACTGAGGCAGTGAGGCCGGCAGAGCTTTAGATGTTGTTCTGGGCTCTTCTGTGACCTCCTGGATGAGTCGTTGATTAGCTCCTGGAGTATTTTTGGTCAATATTAGTTAGTTCTAATATTTACAAACTGGCTGAGTTGAGAAGATGACATAACGTGAAAAATCTTTGTACAACAGACACGTTTGAACATTTCATGATATTTTTCCACCTTAACAAGAGGATTATGTATAAATACGTCAAACTACATAGCTTATAGTTAGAGTGGCTTAGGTTATCCTGAGCTATCTCTGTATTCATGTTGCTTTAGACTTGGGCTTCTGAAGGACATCATTACCACTTTCCCTCCCTTTTCTAAATTCTCCTACTAATCTCCAATTTTGTATTATTTGCTGTTATTTCAGCTTTTAACTCAATGCTCTCTCTCTTTTCTCTGTCTAAAAGCTACACCTGGCCTGACTCTGTGTTTAGCTGTGGCACCCTCCTACAGGGGGACATCAGCTAAGCTGCTGCTGCCATCAACTTAATGCTCACCTTCTACCTTCTACACTTGCCCCTGTCTTTTAGTGTTTAACCCTGGTCACTGTCGCTACATGCATGCTCAGTATGAGAGATTCCTGCAATGTCAATGCTATCAGCTGTCTACTGTCGCTACATGCTCATCCAGGAGGAGTGAATGCTGCGAGTCACTGACTCCATGTAATGTGCTGGGTTTCCTTAGATAGAAAAACTTTTTAACCAATTTAATGATAAACTGAATGTGACTGCACTGTTTGATAACCAGGATCAACTGGAATATATGTATTTAACTTGGAATCTGTATGATTCGATTAATTTACTATGTAAAGTGCCTTGAGACATGTCTTGTGAATTAGTACTATATAAATAAACTGAATTAAAAAACAGATTATCGTAAAATTGTGTAGTTGTGTTATCATAATCTTTCTTACCCCGTATGTTGACCTATTGTTTATAGGAAACGTCTCTGCGATGTAGGAGTGCTTGTCTGTTGCCAAGCTGGTAAACAGTATTTTATGTGATATGGCGCATGCGTGTTTACGTTTGCTATCTGCATTGAGAAATGTGACTTTATGAAATGGAAACTAATGACATTGTATCTGATTTGACTGTGGATCATTTTAACCTGTGATTTAAAAGTCAATTTTGAGTCTGTTATAAGCAGACAATATTTTTGTTCTGGTAAAACTTGTGTTCTTTCTCTTGATACTCTTGTTTCAGGATGTGCCTTTGGTATATCAGTGTTTATTTGTTAGAAGCTCAGATACTCATATGTAGAGGTTTAGTCTTAAATACAACAGTGGGATGGTGGCACCACCCATCCAGGATGACACATTTGTGTGGTTGTTTTATGTCAGAAAGAACTCCTCTTTGAAGACATAAATTACGATACAGACTGGTGCTTAAAAATGAGGGAACTAGATAGATAATAAGTTAGTGTCTACATATTTTAAATAAAAGATAGTTACAATAGTTAGAATATTACTGCTTCTGTATAGAGTGTACAGTGAGATCTTTTGCAGGTGGATACATGTCAAGAGGAAAACATGATTTGCATATTTGTCTGGGCCTCTTTAAGAAAACACTTTGATGTGCTGAACTACAGGGTTCCTGCTCAAAGTTAGCCGCCAGTTGTCGACACTCAGTGAGGAGTCACAATACATCCATCATCTTTTTAATTCAAGTTTTGCCAATTCACCAGTCATGTGCATAGATATTTTCTTCTGAACTTTTGAACCAAACTCTGAAGAATGTTTTTTTTTTATTTCACTCAACATAATGGGCTTCAAGAGAGTTCACCACTTCGCAAGTTCATATCACAATTTCATAACCTATGCATTCACTGCCATCTCGGTCCCTGCATGAACAACACAGGACTAATTTGATCTACATGGACAAAATGCTCCAGACCTTAAAGGTCGCATGAAGAACAGCTGCTGGAGAATGGGATAGCTGGTATGGCCTGCACTTCTCCAGAACTGAATCCTATGATTTCTTCATCAGCTGAGTTGTCTTCTAGAGGTTCGGAACACTGTAACCTAGAACCTCAATGACCTGAGGACCGGTCTTTATGAAGAGTGGGCTGCAATGCCTCAGCAGGCAATAAGACTTGTGAATTGCATGAGACGTCATTGTCAAGCTAGAATTGGTACTTATGGGCACATTGGCATTTTTGGTTGTGGTCTACCGTTGTTGGCTTTTTTAAAATGAACTGTTTGAAAAAAATCACCACTGCATGCTTCTACCTACTTTCATCATATAATATCACTGTAGCGTAACCATTTTATGTTTCCCATAAATTTAACCCATAAGGCAAATACCATCACCAAAAATCACCAACTCTTTGTGATTAGTATATAGATAAATGGCTACATACAACTACATCTATATATCTATTTATAGATATATAGATGTATAGGTATATACATATATCCAGATATACTGTATATACACATGTATATACAGGGGTTCTTGAGGACCATGTGCATCCAATGGTTCAAACATTGTATCCTGAAGGCCCCTGTAAATATATATATATATATATATATATATATATATATATATATATATATTCTACCCGCAAAGGTTTTAGAACGCCTTTCTCATTTAATGGTTTTATTTATGTTTATGACTATTTCCATTGCACGCAGATATTTTAGCCGCCCTTTGCTGTGATGACTGAAATATTAACCTTTGACCTTCTCTCCATGAACCTCTGGGAAGTTCTCTCAACACTCTTTGGAAGACCGTTCCAGGTGACAAACTCATGAAGCTCATGGAGAGAACATCAAGAGAGCAAAGCAGTCATCACAGCAAAGGGAGGCTATTTGGAAGAATCTAAAATATAAAAACGTTTAGAGTTATTTCACACTTTTTGTGTACTACATAATGTGTTCATTCATAATTTTGTTGTATTTGAATAGAATCTACAATGTAAATAATCATAAAAATAAAAAAAGTGTATCTAAAACCTCTGACAGTGTACGTCAATATCTGGTTTTGAATGTATAAATGAAATATACTTCACTTCAGGTAATTAATCTGAAAGAACTTAGAGGGGTTATTTAAAAGGCCTTTACTTTTCCATTTTTTTACATTTACATTTATTACCTTCCATTATGGTTGAATAATCCTACATGAATAACAGTGTCTTGAATATAAACACGTCACATATTTTATGTTGTTCTTACAATGTTGAAGTCTGTTTTTTTCAGGATACTGAGGAGTTTCTCACATTTCACGCAGAGCATGCACGAGCCAGTTTCACAGGAGGTGAGCCAAGTATCTCAACCCATAGACCTGAAAAACATGATCTCTGAAGCAGGAAGTAGAAACTCAAAAGAAATTTAAAAAGATGAGGTCTGGTCTTCCAGATAATTAATGCCATGTGAGAGCAGTCACCAACTCCAGAGATCTCCCAAAATGAAATCAGAGTTGCATGTTTGTCGGTAAATTATGCGACTTGACGTAATTACAGCTGATTCCAGGACAAGTTCCAAAGTTTACAAAATATCAGTGTTGTCAAGTTTCAGATGAAAATATTTGTCTCTGTTTATTCACTGTACAGTTATAAAATCGGTCTTTCTGCTTTGTTAAAGTTAACAAAGTATCACCTTTCAGGCATGTTGTGTCATGCTTCTTGACTTTACAAGCACAACATGCTGTGTTTTCATAAAGGAGGTTAAGGAACCTGTTTTTTGTATTGTTTAACAGCATAGAAACTAAAATTCTTCAGTAGTAAAATGAATTGCTTGTGAGAGACACTAAAACTATCTGCCACCTGAAGGGCCATCTTAAAGCAGAGATCTTAACCATCTGCAAGCATTTCAGGCTGAGCCCTGTCTGATGGATGAGTGCCAGTTTTGTAAGGGGATTGGAACGGATCAGTGGAACAACTGTGACAACACAGGTTTAGTTTCTCAGTTATGCAGAACATGACAACCCTAATCACTCACATAAAAAGTCGAGCTGCCTTCTAACGAAACTCTGAAGACAAAAAAGGGTGGGTATGATGTTCTGGGATTCATGTGCTAGCAGCAAGAGGGAAGGACATACATTTACATACTTTTGGGTTTTTGATCTTTATGTACGTTCACAGTGTCTCACTGAGGCATTTAGATCCATTAAAAGGATACATGGTTTTCATTTTTTACATTTTGACAGTTTTTAAATCTTTTAGCTCCACCCATCAACTCCGTTAGCTTCCCTGTTTCTGCTTAAGAAACGCCCTGCGCAGCATGATGCTGCCGCCAACAGTGAGGATGGTGTGTTCAGGTTAATGTGCAGTGTTTATGCATTGCATGTAGGCTAAAGGTGTTACTGCTGGTCTAATCTGAACATAGTACCTTCTTGTAGGTTGCTGTGTTCCCGTCCAGGATTTCTTTCAACAGTAGCTTTCTTCCTGCCACTCCCCCATAAAAGGCAAGTTTGTAGAGTGTATAAATAATAGCTTTCCTGTGGACAGCTTCTCCAAAGTTAACATGGACCTCTTGGATTGTTACTTTCCTTCCCTGGCCTGGCATCGAAGGTGGATGACCGTGTCTTGGTAGATTTCCAGATGATGGATGGACCAGAGCTCTGTGAGATGTTCAAGCGTAGGATGTTGTAGCACCTAACCCTGCTTTCAACTTCTCCACAGCTTTCTCCATGGCCTACCTGCTGTGTTCCTTGGTCTTCCTGATGCTGTTTGTTCTCCAATTTTCTAACAAACAGCTGCATTTATACTCAGATTAAATTAAACACAGGTGGACTCTGATAATTAATTTTGTGAACTACAAAGACGTTCCGTTTGCACTGGATTTTATTTAAAGGTATCAGATTAAAGGTAAGTGAGTACAAATACTTTTTAGTCCTTGTTGATCTATCACATAAAATCATGATGAAAATATTCTGTGGTTGTAATGAGAAAAATAAGAACATGTTCAAGGGGTGGCAATACTTTTTGCAAAGCACTGTAGGTCAGTACTGCAGACAGTAATTGGATGTTCATTAAAGTCAATTGTAGCATTTTATTATTCATAATTTATTCATGTACCGAGTTTAATTTGACATTTAAATTATGAAACTTCTTTAACTGCTGCATTTCCTCTCCTGCTGATTCCCACAATTACACAGGGAAAAGAACAATTTGTTAGAGCCTGTATAAGTAGAAGAGGCTGCCAATATTCAACAGCTCTGCCCTCTAACATCCTGATGACATCTCTGAGTGATCTAGCATGCCCAAGAAGAGATTCCAGGCTGCTGACACAAAAGAACACTCCAAGAATAACAAGCAAGCCTTTATTTTCCACATTTCCTGCACTCCCTCCTCCATGTAACCTTAATAACTAGGGGGCTAGACAAAGGAAGCAGAACATTAAACTTGTGCTCAGAGTCACGTACCAGTCAGGGATCTATGAAGGCGTATACTTGGTAGCACGCATTAATTCACAAAAAAAAAAAAAGAATTTTAATGAGTGAAACAGAAGCACAGAGAAGCTGGGAAAGACCTAAGCAATCCAGCTGTGGCAGGAAAACCTACGTGTACAGGTTTGTTCAAACAACACTGTCAGCCTATGAGAATATTGATCCAATTGCAGAAATCAGCTCAGATGTCCGCTAATTGTCAGCAGCAAGCACAAAGAAGGCAGCTCATTATTATTCAGGACACTGAATGATTAAAGGCTAAACCAAGTGAAGAAAGGTGCTGATTACTCCCAGCAGACACGTCCATCTCAGCTGGGAGTAATCAGTTCTCTAAACTAGTTTATATGTGCCTTCATGCGATGCTGTGCAGAAGTGTTCTTACTTGAACATTTTCCCTTTTTTCTCATGTTTGGTCTGCTTTAAACTTCTACACAATCTATACTGATTAGATGACTTCTGAAGACAGTTGGTTGCACAGGATTATATTTAGGGTTAAAAGGGTTATGCAAACCACACTTTTCAGATTATCATTTGTAAAATAATGTTAAAAACCATCCATCATTTTCTATCTACTTCTTAATAATTCAAATAAACAAAGAACAAACATTCCACAGTTTACACAGCTTAAAATCTCAGGGCACATTTCTGCTGACATATGATGCAAGCTGAGCTCCACCATTTATCTCAACTACCTGACTGGAAAGTAGGCTGTCTGCCATTCTCCTCCTTGCCCACCCTGGTGTCTGTTTTACTGCCAATAAAAGTCTTGAAGAAAGAAGCTTTAAAAACATATAAGCTGTGCCAATAGAAGGTAAAATGCCTGTGTTGCTTTAATGGTCTCACAGATTGAATTTTAAGTGTGAAGAGATAAACCACAGAGGGGATAATGGTGCCGTGGCAACCGATAAAGACATAGTCAGCATCATGTAAGTCATACAGAAACAGAATACTGCTTTATTATTGGCATCACATTTTAATTTACTCTTTTCTGTTTTGCAGCAACAATAAAGTTGAATAAATTGTTACATAATCGACTCAAAGATCAAAACATTTTCCAACTTCCAGAGTAAGATGTAAAACTGTAAGTGAGAATTCTAAACAGTGAACATTAATGGAGATTCAAGGTCTTATGCTGCTGGACTCTCAGGTGGTGATGGCAGCATACATCATCAGCCTGCAAGGAAAACATCTACAGAGCTTGTTCAGTGAATTTTAGATCAGATGTTCACACTACCATGTTGAACAGAAGATGAAGGCATCCGTCAGATGTGGCCTTAATGCTCATGGTTGTGATGCTTTTCACAGGCAAATCTATTATAGATCCAAAACAAATTTGAGAAGAGCCTCCTATTTATACTCAGCATCTTAAAGGTCCTGTGAGGTGTGTTTTAATGCTGTCAGCAGGTGGCAGTAGCAACAACCCTTGGTATGCATACTTGTTTTCTTATTTATCTGACACAGAAACCAGTGTGAAGATACAAAATGTACAGTAAAAATGTTGAGTCTTTAGTGTCTTCCTCAGGTCTGAAGGTTAAACTGGATGAACAGAAGTAGAAAATGATCGAACAGGATTTTTTTCCTCATTGCTCTATCTGCAATCTGAGGTAGTTTGTCCTTATATCTACAGTTGACAGAAAACACCAACAGTTTCAAAGTTTAGCAGCTTATCCAAACTTTGTTGGCCCCATTAAATGCTTCATTTTGTCTTGTTTAGACAACCATAGAGGGGACGTAAAAATGGTGAGATAAACAGCCACAACCAGCTGATTTTACTCAGTACAACAAAGATACAACCAGCCTGTCTGTTAATATTCACATCAGAAGAACAAGTTGACACATTTGTAAATAAAAGCTTCGTAATGTTTTAGTTTATAGCTTTTAAAAAGAGCAGTTATTGAAACTCAACAGCTCAGGCAGAGGCACCTGTTTTTGTTGTGACAAACAGAGAGAAACAAAGCCTTATTCTTGTCAAACCATGCGCCTTATGTTTCATTACAAAAACCTTAGCCTGGCCAAGAAGAAGGTTCCGGTCTGTGGAAGACCTCTTGTCTTGTTTCAGTACCAAAGAAAACTCACCCATCAGTCCTCGCTGCCTATGGACCTTTTGCCCTGACATATCATGAAGGTCCTAGAGAGACTCCTGTTGGTCCGCCTGAGTACAAAAACAATAAACTATCAGGACCTCCTTCAAATTGCTTATTGCCGTGGAGTTGGAGTTGAAGATGGCATCATACACCTGCTTCAACAAACCCACTGTCATCTGGACAAAGGATTTTTCATAAAAAGAATAACATTTTGGAGAACCCTGAGCATCCTCCTAATGAGAGTGCTGTACAACAACAGAGTGTCTTCAGTCAGAGGCTTCTTCAGATCTGCTGTAAGACAGATGCTACAGGAGATCCTTCCTGCCCACAGCCATCAGCATCCACAACAGCTCTTTGAAAAAGCTTTGGATGTTATGAGCTACAACAACATTGTTGTAGCTCATAACATTTTTCCCTTTGGGATGAATTAAGTATTCTTTAATTGAATTGAATTGAATAATCTGTTCAAGTTTAATATCTTTCGTGATCAATGTTTTGCGCAGGATTCTACTTTCATTATGACTTTATTACTTTCTTTTTTCTCCATGTTACAAGGTGCCGTGCATCTGTGTTCTTAGAGGCAAGCATAAGTTCTGGGTTTTATCCAAACCGGTGGTTATGTTATGATTTATCCTGGTGTGCTGCTTCTGGTCCAGCGCTCTGTTTTGTGGAAATATCCTGTGTTTCTTTGTTCAGCGTTGACCTCCTCCAGTCTTATCACTGCAACCTCTTCCTCTGTGAAATTCTAGTGTCTTTCCTCATCGCTAATAGTGACAGGAGGTCAAGAAAAAGATAAAATTTGGTTTAGTTTGTTCCCTAACAAATGTTCAGTGACAGTAAAAAGTGTGCAAGATGCAAGTTGTTTTTAATCAAAGTTAACTGTAGAAAATTCAGGTTTTTGTGCAAAGATGTTGATGACATCACAAGAGGCAGAGGAATCTAGCTGATCAGAAGATTTTGGAAAATATTCAAGTGGATAAGTGATTTTTGACAGAACTTGACGTAGTTCCTGAAGGTTTTGAGTTACAATATTTGCCTTCCATGTATGAGCCAGAGATTGTCTCCGGTGACCCCTGCACCAAGATTTAGATTTAGATTTTAATGAGGGCCCGATTAGCTTCTGACCGGATACAGGAGCTGTTCTGCCTGGGGTCTCCTTCATTGTTATTAAAAATAAAATAACATACACAGTTATACACACACACACACAAAATGGGGTACTGGGAAATAATGCAAGATCTGAGCTTACTGTTTTGATGAACAGAGGCTGACATGGAGGAATTGTCTGGAGGAATTGGTATTGAGGGGTCAGCTGGAGATTGAACCAAATTAGGTTTCTTCTGAGCTTTGAGTACTTAGGCTGAGGCAGGATCCAAAACTGAGGACTTTGAGCCAGAGCTGAAGGTCGCAAGAGCATGAAACCAGGACTTGAGGATTCCTGAGGAAGGAGTACAAAAAAGGTAAGACTTTGAACATAAACTATGGACTGAGAATACATGGCTTGGCCATATGAGTTACCAGAGAAGTTAACATTCAGGCACTGGAGTGCTGACAGCTCCACATTCTGATACTCCTCCAGGTTGATGGAAATGCGGCACACCTGTTACCCTCCACACCTGAGGATCTTGGCGGCATCTAGTGGTGAGTGTTAGCAGCAGGTAAAAATACGGGGTGCCGTTTAGGACAGAAACTATTTTTTTCTCTCACACGCGCCACTAAAACCGTTGCATACATTACTATAGACACAGTCACACACACTCACAACATTAAAATCACACACATGTACTATTAGAATATCACACAAATAACATTAAAAGCATGTACACATATAACTAAAACACCTATGCCTGTTTGAATGAGCGGTCAAATCTGTGTGTGTGTGAACTAATACTAGGCTGAATGAGGTAATTTGTAGTAGAATGAATGAATGACAATACACGTAAGCGTCAGAGTTCATTGTGCTGTGAATGAGAGGCTTGTACTTGTCTGTGTCAGAGGTAAACTTGTCACAGAAGAGGCGGGGTAAAAGTTGGCTCACGCATGCGTGGATCCCAAACTGAGCGACATTGCTTCAATACAGAGCGTCCAATAGGTGGCAGCGAATTATCGGCCAATAACCATGAGCTCCAGAGAAGAATGCGAAACATGGCTAATGGTAACGTGAGTAAAGACAGAATAGGTCAAGCAGCCGCAATTTTAAATAGTATTTTATCATCACCGGATGCAACAAGCAGTGTGACCTGCGCCTTAAACGAAAGAGCTTCTTTGAGCGCCCGCAGTGATTCGGTTGAGACAGAATTAGCATCTCTGTTTCGCGCTGGAGCAGCTAGCCGAAGTTCGGTGGTGTCAACAGTAAATCGAGGTAAAAAATATTGTTTTTTCAACAATAAATTAAGGTAAAAAATATTGTTTTTTCAACAGTAAATCAAGGTAAAAAATATTGTTTTTTTCCGGGTTTTTTTTATTACAGTAAAGATTTCGTTTTCTAAAGAAATTGGACATTTTATTAACCCGGCCATCAAATCCCGACCTAGCTTAACTGTGGTGTAAACACTGACAAAAGTATTGCTCTCATGCTCCTCATGCTGACAACTCTTCTACCAACACAGGACCAAGTTCGGTGGCTCCTGTAGCTCCACGTTTCCAAGCCCAGCAGTGTTTTGGACCTTGGACTACTAACAGGAGAAGAAGGTAATATTTTTGTTGGTCTTCATTTAGATCGCTAGTACAGATTGTGCATAATATTTGTTGTTCCTGATAAGAGAATGTAGCTAACTCTGTCTGGATAACTGGCATAACTTACAAATAATGACACTGTCTGTAGGATAAGTGGTCATTACACTGTGATGGTCTCCATTACACTGTAGAACTCATTGATTTAAATTTAAATGCTCTCTGTTTCAGATGCATAGTTTCCTTTGTTGATCATGGGATTTCTCTTCAGTTAACCATGTACTCTGTAAACGTCTAAAGTCTGATTCTCTCTTTTCCCCGATCCACAGGAGTTTTTCCTGGCTTCAAGAAATCCTTCTGAACTGAAGACTGGAAACAGAACATCTCTGTTTAACATATCTGAGCCAGCAAATTCAGTCCCAATGCAACTTTCTGTTATTCTTGTTCTGCTGCTGCAACTGTCTTTTCTTACTTCCTTTACATTAGGAGTCAGTGAAGGTGATGTCCAACAATTCCTTATGGATGTGCTACATTGTATAGAACTAATTCAAAGGGAAAGAACAGGTGACATAAGTAGCCCGGATAGGCTTTACAGAGAACTTGCTGATCACACCAGACTATATCTACAATCCTGTCATTATCACTGTTTGATGAGCTAAGATACCATGCATATAGAACAATGATTGAAGACTTGTATACCTGTTTTCAATCCATTTTAGAAGAATTTGATGCTATGCTAAGATCTCATGAATTGACCCCCAATAAAATGGACTGGTTTTCCAGGGCGCCACAACGATATGACATCACATCATTGCAAATTTCTCACTGCATTTCAATTGGAATGAACTGGCAGCAGATTGCATTTGCCTTTGGTATTAACCGTCAAACTCTCTACAGACATAGACAACACTTGGGAATCCAACCTTTACAATACACTGTGCTGACAGACCAAGAGTTAACAAGAGTTGTGACTGACATTCTACAGAGGACACCAAATGCTGGTGAAATGTGTGTGCTTGGGAGCCTTGCATCCAGAGAAATGCGTGTTCAGCGTTGGCGTTTCAGACAGTGTCTACAAGTTAGTGGCATTAAAGAAAATTTTATATTCACAAATATCATATCAATATTCTCCTTATGTTCACTATTCTAATATTTTGACTTCATAAACAGGAAGTTGATCCAATTGGACGGTCATTTTGCAGGAGGCGTACCATACGCCTACGGGTTTCTTATGTTCAGACTCCAAATCGACTATGGTAGGGTAACAATTTCTTTATTTGACACAAAAGTATTATACATTGTTTTGCATTATACTAGGTAGCTTATTTAACTGTTCTTTAATGCTAATGTTCAGTCGCCAAAAGGTCGTGTTGCAAACGTAAGCCTTATTGTTTACTTTTAGAAATACTTTTGTAGTATCCCAGTTTTAATGAGTGTAATGAAAATGCATTTCCACAAAAAGAATGGATGTTTAATGGGTGTTCATTTTTCTAGAACAATCTCTTTTTTGATACTTGGTTTAATCTTGGGCAAACTGTCTTGACCTGTTCCCACATGTGTGTAAGCATTAAGATGCTGCATGGGGTTTCGCTACCTTTATGTTTGTGATTAAGGTTAGGTAAATCTGAAGTACGGTGAACAATAAGTAGGAATACTGATTGTTGAAACAATTGTTTATGTTGTTTCTTTTAAATTGTGCTTTTTCAGGCATTTTGACTGTAACCACTGGCTGGTAAGATGGCGAATGGCTGTTCATGGCTGTGTGGATGGCTTTAGTCGAACTATAATATATCTAAGATGCTACAACAACAATAGAGCCTCTACTGTGTTGTGCCTGTTTGTAATGGGAGTGAATCATTTTGGTTTGCCTTCAAGAGTAAGGTGTGATCATGGAATGGAAAACACACTTGTGGCTCGTTTCATGTTGGAAAGAAGGGGGCTGAACAGACGTAGAGTCACTGCAAGCTTGTCAGTACATAATCAGCGCATTGAAAGACTGTGGGCAGAGCTCAATAGGGTGGTCTCCAACCATTTCATAAATCTTTTTAGTTTCATGAGCAGCATGGTATCCTTGACTCTTTAAATGAGATTCATCTATTTTGCCTACATTTTGTCTACATGCCAAGAATTGAAAGAGCAACAATAGAGTTCAGAAGCCAATGGAATAACCATGGCCTCTCCACACAGAATGGGCAGACTCCACTTCAGTTGTGGCACACAGGTGTCATAAACAACATGGTAGATCATGGGGGGCCATTGCCCGATATTCAGACTAGAAATAATGTTGTTATTCCAGATATTGATGTAGGCATAAATGACACGGCACTTAAGTTGATGCACCAAACATTTGATTCACTGCAAAATGATGGAAACTATGGCATCGATTTATTCTGCTCTTTAGAAACTTCTTTGAACAATGTCAGTTGGAATCTACAGAATTTAGTTTTTTTGAGCAAAATTTGAATTTTGAAAGTGAAGATAATCACTAAATGTTTAAAACTGAAATGTTCTGTGACTTTGTGAGAATACATTTCCAGTAATAAGATTTAAATGTGTATTGTATTTTATTGGAGATTTAGAATGTATGTAAAGCTGAAATAAACAGTACTGACAATACATTACTCAGTCTGTCTCTATTCACATTCTGGAAGGAGTACATTTACAAAACGAGAAGTACAAATTTCAAGAGAAGATAAACATAAACCACCAGATTGAACTGGTAAGCACAAGAAAAAGATGTATGTATGGTATGAAAATAAACTAGATGTTGTGAGGTGATTCTAATCCTTTGAAAATTAGAATGGTACAAAAAAAAACTCACTCCAACTAACATGCCGGACTGTATATATAAGGCCCAGCAGGTGGCACTAAAACAAAGATATGAGAAATGAAGTTGCCATATTCATCTGTTTAATTATATGCAAGTATGTCCAGCCCTCCAAACTGTATAGGAAAGAGATTGGTTCTGTCTTAAAGAGATTAACGTGTTTTGATCTGAAATGTCTGTATCAAAAGACAGAACAAAAGCATAAGACCTAATGAAGAAGGGGGAAGTTTGCAAATCTCATAGCCCCATCCCAAATTTTGAAGTATGTGGGTGGCAGCATCACATGTGGCTGCTTTCCAGTAGGAGAAACAACAAAATACAGCAGTCTATTCTGCACATCACAGAATAGATTGAAATACTGGAACATCTTAAATCATCACACATGATGTCAAAGCTTAGGCACAAATGGGTCTTCCAAATGGAAAATCACTATGCAAAATAATTCATGAATTGGCTTAAAGACAAGAATGTCAAAGTTTTGGAGTAGCCATCACAAAGCCCTGATCTCAGTCCCACACAAATGTGTAGGCAGAGTTGAAAATGTATGAGGAAGTAATATTAAATAAATGTGTATGAACTATGAATTTAAGAACAGTTAAAGAAAAAACAACAACAACAAATCTAATTGTAAATAGATAACAGATACAGTTTTGGTAACCCTAACTAAAATAGGAGGAGATGTTTAATCTGATTTTAATGTCAGACAATGAGGGAAAATAAAGTTTATTTTATACAGTGTATGAAAATATCTGTTTTCGACTCTATACATTGTTCACTTGAAGGAAATCTTGCATTTATAGCACATTAAATTCTTCATACTGGAAAGAAATCTTGCAGATTCATAGTGTTGTTTACAATTCAAGATTTTTTTTTTCAATTTTTAAAATAAAAACAGGAAAATTTGGGCTTTGAAAAATGCTATTTGACAATATTTTTGTTTTATTATAGTCTCAGAATCTTTTGTTTAATTACAAACCAAATGTAATGGTTTTCGGATATGGGCCACTGATCATACTTTCAAATGATGTGTGGCTATTTTGAGAGATACGTTAATGAGTAACAATCATGTAATATTAATAACAGCTACAGACAAGATGATAATATTTGCAAATTACCTTCTGCATCTTGCAGATAATCTCTCCACAAAGGAATAACTGCATCTTCTGCTCTTCTTTGGTTACTTCCTTTGGGCGCAAGCTGAGGGGTGAAAAGGTCATCCATCATGTCAGCAGTTAATCGGTGTGGCTCATGGCAGAACAAAGAGCGAAAACTGTCTGGATGTTGCTTAACAGCATCTAAAACTCCAAGTGTCCTTCTTCAAACCTGTACAAAAATAAATAAGCAAACAAACATTTACTCCCAGTCTGATTGATAAACTGGGTGGAGCCGTTTTTGTATCATGTATTTAAAGAAATATTAAAAACAAACTACACCTTTTGAAAGGGGCCTTGGACCCGGTGAACAACATGAAACATCAGCAGGTCACGCAGGAAAAGATCTCGATCACTGATGGTTGTTAAGGGTCTGACACAACCTGCATTGGTCATGTAGTCTAAAAGAGGATCCGTGGCTCTCAGAAGCTCCTCCAGAGTGGAACTTTCAGATACCTAACACAGCTTAACACAAGGGTAAACAGACAAAATCAAACAGGGATATGTTCTTATGTAAACTTAAAAGTAATATAATTTGTAAGTGGATTAACCTTTTTCAGTTTTTCATGGAGGTCTGCATAAGTTACATCTTTTAAAGTAGGGCAAGCCGCATTTGGACCTCCAACCAAGCTAGCAAAAAGGACTGGAGAAAGGAACCGTGGAGATGGACCTCCGTGGACGAGGCTAACAGCAATTGCCCTTCCAGCCAAAAAGTACTTGTCCTCCCTCATGGCTGTATAGGAAAAGAAAAATTCTACAAATATGATTTGAAACATAAAGATGTTGAAAAGCAATACCAGAAACTGAAGAATCAGAACGAACCTGTACTATTCATAGCTGAATGTTTGCTTTCGTCTGTGCCTTCAAACATCGGAGACATGGACGAGGCTTCAATGAGCAAACGCAAAAATTCTCTGTGGGCCACCCAAATCAATCGCCTCTTCATTTTTTCCAAAATCATCAGAGAATTTCACATTCATTGAGAAATGTGGATTGTATGACACCCTTTTAAATCCACGCATGGCTCCATCTAAAACTGCTGAACGACTGACATTGAATTTGCAGTGCATTGCAGTGTTAATATTTTGGGACGGCTCTTCCAGTGTGACCTTTACAGGCAAGCTCTTGGAAGAAGTTTCAGATCTGAAGGATGAGGAGAAAAAACATGGCTGGTCACTTATTTAAAGTACTCTCCAATATGTTTGCAAAGCCTCAACAAGGTTACTTAATGCATTTTCATGTAACCCCAAATATTTAAAAAGCCCCAAAATATCTTATTCACCAATGTCTAAATATTCTATAATTTAAAATTACAAACTTGCTAAAAAAATTAAAGTGACCATTTATCCAGTAGATACTCACAGTATCAGTGAGTTTCAATACTGGCCAAAATGGCATGATTCATTTCTTCATCATCAGAAGACAGATCAGAAACATTTGACATCACTGACAAATAGGTTGTGTAGTTGGAGCTTGCGTGTGCTGTTGGTTCATCTTCGCAGAGTTCAATACTGGCAGAGGGGTTGGAGTCTGTAGCAGATGACCTGGTGCTGATGGAGGTAGTTGACTGAGTTGTAGTTGTAGCAGAAGGTGGGATATTTGGATTGCTGATGTGAGATGGGCAAAAGGTTGGATGGTGTCCTCCTGGCAATTCTTCATCTGCACTCTCCAAGTCATTGTTGTAGAGGAGGGCGTTTTCTATTGCAGTGAGCTGTTTACTTCTTGCCATGGCTCTTGTTGTCCGCGGAGATATTTAATATGCAGTCACGTTTCTTACTTCAACATCTTCCTGTAAGATTTAAAAAAGGCACGACATGTTTATTTGGAAACCAAATGTTTTGAAATAATATATTTATTCTTAACTCCCAATGTTTCTCTGTAAATTTATCTTTGTAACAGAATATAGTAACGTTTATTTCTAAGCCATCTAAAGGGTCAATAACAATGCTTTAATAACCAAATGATGGAGCTAGGGTTGTTCTGCAGCAAAAATATTACTAGATGTCTTTAACATCCTGAGAAGCTCTCAAATGTTTTTAATATATTAATATTATTATTAAATGTAAATTAAAGTATCAGTGTGTCCATAGACAAAACTACAGTAATATTTTTTACCTTGATTTACTGTTGAAAAAACAATATTTTTTACCTTGATTTACTGTTGAAAAAACAATATTTTTTACCTTGATTTACTGTTGACACCACCGAACTTCGGCTAGCTGCTCCAGCGCGAAACAGAGATGCTAATTCTGTCTCAACCGAATCACTGCGGGCGTTCAAAGAAGCTCTTTCGTTTAAGGCGCAGGTCACACTGCTTGTTGCATCCGGTGATGATAAAATACTATTTAAAATTGCGGCTGCTTGACCTATTCTGTCTTTACTCACGTTACCATTAGCCATGCTTCGCATTCTTCTCTGGAGCTCATGGTTATTGGCCGATAATTCGCTGCCACCTATTGGACGCTCTGTATTGAAGCAATGTCGCTCAGTTTGGGATCCACGCATGCGTGAGCCAACTTTTACCCCGCCTCTTCTGTGACAAGTTTACCTCTGACACAGACAAGTACAAGCCTCTCATTCACAGCACAATGAACTCTGAAGCTTACGTGTATTGTCATTCATTCATTCTACTACAAATTACCTCATTCAGCCTAGTATTAGTTCACACACACACAGATTTGACCGCTCATTCAAACAGGCATAGGTGTTTTAGTTATATGTGTACATGCTTTTAATGTTATTTGTGTGATATTCTAATAGTACATGTGTGTGATTTTAATGTTGTGAGCGTATGTGACTGTGTCTATAGTAATGTCTGAGCTACCGCCCCCTGTTGGCGGTCAGACGCCTCGGAGCTCCTCCGGTACTTGGTCCCCATGAAGCGATCATACACTATCTAAAGACTCTTAAAGGAACGACTCTCAACCAGTTTTTAACTTTTAGCTCCTTTAATCTAACTTCAGGCAGAGGAATGTTTACAGAGATCAGCACTGAGGCTCCCGTCTCGGACCGTCGCGTTTGTTAGAGGATGACGAAGAGCCTCGATAGAAGGTCACATACAGTTTTTATATCTGGCACTCCAATGCAATGGATGTGCTCTCCCTCAGTGATTATCAGTAGACTATGGGTCACCATTGTGGTGTCTATCTGTTAGATTGTGTAGTAGCGGGTGTCCATCTTTAATCTAAGTGTGCTGTAGCTTTCTAATCAACCCAGTTATAGCAGCTGCTCCACTATCTACCCCAGTGCCCCAGCTTCAGGTCATTTATGACAAACCTTGGGCCATTAATCCTTGTACTGTATGTTTATGAGCATTCTTATCCTCTTGTAACAAAAGGGAAACATTAGAACTTATATTTTATTTCACTTTAGTATAAATGGGAAAAACAGCTATGAGCATATAAATAAAGGTTATTCCTAATAACCCCCCTGATGAGGTGTCATTTAAAGGCACCTCACTAATTTAGATCAGTTAACCCCCTAGGCACTGGGTAGTGGACCACCTGCAACTGGGTACCCACTCCCCGAAATTATCATTCAACCCTGTATGTGTGTGCTCGTACTCGTACTCGTCGTCTTCCGCTTATCCGGGACCAGGTCGCGGGGGCAGCAGACTAAGCAGAGACACCCAGACGTCCCTCTCCCCAGACACCTCCTCCAGTTTCTCCGGGGGGAGCCCAAGGTGTTCCCAGGCCAGCCGAGAGACATAGTCCCTCCAGCGTGTCCTGGGCCGTCCCCTGGGCCTCCTCCCAGTGGGACGTGCCTGGAACACCTTCCGAGGAAGGCGCCCAGGAGGCATCTGGTATAGATGCCCGAGCCACCTCAACTGGTTCCTCTCGATGTTGAGGAGCAGCAGCTCTACTCCGAGCCCCTCCCGGGTGGCCGAGCTCCTCACCCTATCTCTAAGGGAGTGCCCGGCCACCCTACGGAGGAAGCTCATTTCAGCCGCTTGTATCCGGGATCTCGTTCTTTCGGTCATGACCCAAAGTTCATGGCCATAGGTGAGGGTAGGAACGTAGACCGACCGGTAAATCGAGAGCTTCGCTTTTCGGCTCAGCTCTCTCTTCACCACAACGGACCGAAACAGTGCCCCCATTACTGCGGCAGCCGCACCGATCCTTCTGTCGATCTCCCGCTCCATTCTTCCCTCACTCGTGAACAAGACCCCGAGATACTTGAACTCCTCCACTTGAGGCAGGAACTCTCCTCCAACCTGAAGAGGACAAGCCACCCTTTTCCGGTCGAGTACCATGGCCTCTGACTTGGAGGAGCTGATCCTCATCCCAGCCGCTTCACACTCGGCTGTGAACCGCCCCAGCGCATGCTGTAGGTCTTGGCTAGAGGGGGCCAGCAAGACCACGTCATCTGCAAAAAGAAGAGACGAAATCCACTGGTCCCCAAACCAGACCCCCTCCGGCCTTTGGCTGCGTCCAGAAATCCTGTCCATAAAAGTTATGAACAGGACCGGTGACAAAGGGCAGCCCTGCCGGAGTCAAACATGCTCCGGGAACAGGTCCACCTTAGTGCCGGCAATGCAAACCAAACTCCTGCTCCGCTCGTACAGGGCCCCCGATTCCATACTCCTGGAGCACCCCCCACAGGGCATCACGAGGGACACAGTCGAATGCTTTCTCCTGGTCCACAAAACACATGTGGAACGGTTGGGCAGACTCCCATGAACCCTCGAGTACCCTGTAGAGGGTATAGAGCTGGTCCAGTGTTCCACGGCCGGGACGAAAACCACACTGCTCCTCCTGAAGCCGAGGTTCGACTATCGGCCGGACTCTCCTGTCCAATACCTTGGCGTAGGCCTTACCAGGGAGGCTGAGGAGTGTGATCCCCCTGTAGTTGGAACACACCCTCCGGTCACCCTTCTTATGAAGGGGGACCACCACCCCAGTCTGCCAGTCCAGAGGCACTGTCCCCGACCGCCATGCAATGTTGAAGAGGTGTGTCAACCATCACAGCCCTACAACACCCAGAGATTTGAGGTACTCAGGGTGGATCTCATCCACCCCCGAAGCCTTGCCACCGCGGAGCTTTTTAACTACCTCTGTGACTGCAGACTGGGTGATGAAAAAGTCCAACCCCGAGTCCCGAGCCTCTGTATCCACCAGGGAATGCGTGATGGCAGGATTGAGGAGATCCTCGAAGTACTCCTTCCACCACCCGATAATGTCCTCAGTCGAGGTCAGCAGCCTCCCACCCCCACTATAAACAGTGTTGGCGAAGCACTGCTTCCCCCTCCTGAGGCGCCGGACGGTTTGCCAGAATCGCTTCGAGGCCAACCGGTAGTCCTTCTCCATGGCCTCACCGAACTCCTCCCAGGCCCGAGTTTTTGCCTCTGCCACAGCCCGGGCCGCAGCACGCTTGGCCTCACGGTACCCGTCAGCCGCCTCAGGAGTCCCACAAGCCAACCACAGCTGATAGGACTCCTTCTTCAGCTTGACAGTCTCCCTTACTGCCGGTGTCCACCACTGGGTTCTGGGATTGCCGCCACGACAGGCACCACAGACCTTACGGCCGCAGCTACGGACAGCAGCATCGACAATAGATGTGGAGAACATGGTCCACTCGGACTCTATGTCTCCAACATCTCCCGGAATCTGGTCAAAGCTCTCCCGGAGGTGGGAGTTGAATACATCCCTGGCTGAGGGCTCCGCCAGGCGTTCCCAGCAGACCCTCACTATGAGCTTGGGCCTGCCAAGTCTGTCCGGCTTTCTCCTCCTCCAGTGGATCCAACTCACCACCAGGTGGTGATCAGTGGACAGCTCAGCCCCTCTCTTCACCCGAGTGTCCAAAACATGCGGCCGAAGGTCTGATGATACGACAGCAAAGTCGATCATTGACCTCCTGCCTAGGGTGTCCTGGTGCCAAGTGCATTGGTGGACACCCTTATGTTTGAACATGGTGTTCATTATGGACAATCCATGACTAGCACAGAGGTCCAATAACAAAGCACCACTCAGATTCAGATCGGGGAGGCCATTCCTCCCGATCACGCCTCTCGAGGTGTCACTGTCGTTTCCCACATGGGCGTTGAAGCCCCCCAGCAGAATGATGGAGTCCCTGGGAGGGGCACTATCCAGCACCCCCGTCAGGGACACCAAGAAGGCCGGGTACTCCGCACTACCGCTCGGCCCGTAGGCCGAAACGATAGTCAGAGACCTATCCCCAACACGAAGGCGCAGGGATGCGACCCTCTCATCCACTGGGGTAAACCCCAACACGAGACGGCTAAGCTGGGGGGCAACAAGCAATCCCACACCAGCCCACCGCCTCTCCCCGTGGGCCACTCCAGAGTAGAAGAGAGTCCAGCCCCTCTCAAGGAGATGGGTTCCAAAGCCTACGCTGTGCGTGGAGGTGAGCCCGACTATTTCTAGTCGATATCTCTCGACCTCCCACACAAGCTCAAGCTCCTTCCCCCCCAGCGAGGTGACATTCCACGTCCCTAGAGCCAGTCTAAGCATCTGGGGATCGGGCCGCCGAGGTCTCCGCCTTCGTCCGCCACCCAATCCTCTTTGCACCAGTCCCTCACGGTTCCCCCTGCAGTTGGTGGGCCCACTGGGGGATGGCCTCGCGTCTCTCGTTCGGGCTTGTCCCGGCCGGGTCCCGCGAGGAGCAACCCGGCCACCAGGCGCTCTCCGGCGAGTTCCGACCCCAGGTAATAATGTTGGCCTGGCTCCACCCTGGAGCCAGGCCAACATTATTCATTAAGTCACAAAAATCACTGTAAAGGATATCGGGTCAGACGGCGGGCCCTTTTTTCACTGTCAATTCAGTGAGCCTGATCACGGCCCCTTCTTTCTTACATCCTTGATTTGAGGGGCCCGTCCCCTTAACTATTTGCATCTGACAGGCGGTTGGCACTCTCAGTCCCCCTGAGTCCATGGTTGTAGTTATTCCCCTAAGGATGAGAGCCTAAAGGATGTCATCCTCTTGTATCAGTTTATCTTTGACTATGTGTTGCATCTTATTTGAAATCAACAGTTATGTTGTGTAGCTGTAGCAGTGAGCGGTGCGGCAGATAAGCAACAAGGGCAGATATATTTAATTAAGGCAGCAAAGAGATGATTAGAAAAGGCTCCAGAATCATACATTCATAACAATCCCCCTGTTGAGGTGGGAAAAACCCACCTCACATCAATGAATGTGTTTGGTGCATATGAACCTAAGCTAGAATATGGCAGGCAGCCCTCAGTGTGTACCCCCTCTGTTTCCCATTGAACAGACCTATGCTGATGTGTGTCTGAAATTTAAATGATTAAAACATTGCAAATAGATAATAATGCCCTGTTTAAAAATTTAAAACAACAAAAATAATAAAACCCTAGAAGCACAGCGGAAATGAGCAGCACAATGTGTATCAGTGTATTCTAGACCCTGAATCGAGCACTTTGGTTTGGTTCCATGAGATCCACATCATCACTTGTGCTTAAATATTCAGTGGACAACATCAGTGTGCTCTGGCACCACATCCATTTGATATTCTGGTAATCTCAAACCTCTGGTATCACTGGAACCAATCGGACGATCAATACTCCTGAGGATGAGAGCTGGAATACACGTTGCACAACAGCAAACACAACCTGCAATCACCACAACAGTCAATGAAGTGAATATACTCACCAGTAGGTTTCCCCATTTTCCAAACCACGTCTCAAACATTTTCTTTTTTGTGAATTGTTCATAGATTCCTGAGTGCGATTTTAATTCAATGGATAATGATTACAATTCATTTAGGGCCTTTGTTAGAGATCTATCAGGTGCTGTAATTGTTGGGAATAAAAGAACAACAAGCCTCTCCAAAAACACACAAACATTTTTCTGTCTTTTTTTTGTAAGGATAATATCCAAAGATTTTCTGATTTGACAAGAAATAATTTCAACATCCTGTTAACACAGCCTTCAGCTGTCTCTCCTGTTTTGCCTTGGTGTCATTTAAAAGATTAGAATCGGTTCTAACAGTTCTAACTGTTTTTGTGAACAGCGCTCTGTAGCGTCGGCCTGAAGGCAGAACTCTAAACAGTTTATGTGCAGGGTGTGTGGGGTCTGCAGAGATTTTAGCAGCAAAAAAGGAGGGAAGGTCAGCCCTGATGATTCTCTCTGCAGACCTGATTGTTCGTTGCAGTCTGGACCTGTCATCCACAAAACAGGACAGGTCCAGACTGCAACGAACAATCAGGTCTGCAGAGAGAATCATCAGGGCTGACCTTCCCTCCATCCAGGACTTATACAGGTCAAGGGTCAGGAAAAGAGCTGCTAAAATCTCTGCAGACCCCACACACCCTGCACATAAACTGTTTAGAGTTCTGCCTTCAGGCCGACGCTACAGAGCACTGTTCACTAAAACCAGCCGCCACAGAGACAGTTTCTTCCCCCAGGCTGTTTCTCTGTTGAACATTCAATAAAATACAAAACAACAGCATACAGATGTTTCAAATGCACCTTTTTATTTATATATGTGTATATTGTACATTGTAAATATGTATATTCTGTAGTGCAAAAACAAAACCAAAGAGCAAAGTGTACCGGAGTCAAATTCCTTGTTTGTATGTACAAACTTGGCAATAAAGCTGATTCTGATTCTGATTCTGATTCTGATAACAGGAAGCAGTTTGTATTCTAGCAGACATATCAAATTCAAAAACACATTTTCTGAAAGGTTCCCCCTGACGAAGTAGGCTAATCGGTGTCAGGGCATCCTGGATGGAGAGGGAAACCAGGGCACATCTTTCCTGTCCAGTCAATGGCAATTATTATTAATCATTAAAGCAATTATTCCTCATAAATCAGTTCTATTCAGCAGCAAGTTAAAGTTCAAGGCCTTGTATCAAGTAAATTTACAATCTAAGTTACAAACAACATCATCTATGAATAAATAACTCAGAAGCACATGAAAGTTATAATTTCTATTCATGAAGATATTTGAATTGATTAAATAGTTGAACACTCCTTTAATCCTTCATGCACATTATTCCACAATTTTCCACATTCACAGAAGTAAACATTTGTTTGTACATTATTCACACAGTTTTACTTTAGAAATCCTTCTCTGTGATTTTTGATTTTGTGACCTATTAAATTTACCAGGACATACTCCTTCAAGCTTTAACCCAACAAATAGAATATTTATTGTTTATTTTGTTATCACGTTCCCTCTGTTGAGAGAGAAAAAGTTATCATATCTAAGGTTCTACTTCTGGAGAATCACATAAACTTCTGGTGAGCTGGTTTTGGCCCGCGGGCCTTGAGTTTGCCACATGCAGGGTAGAGTTACAATCTTTATCAGAGCTCTTAGCAGAGACAGGCTGCTGCTGTTTGCAGAAGTTTTATCTTTGTTTTCAGGCAGCTGCATGTCTGTGTCAAGTTTAATGCTCCAGTCATTTCACAGAGCTGAGGAGAGAATTTAACTTCTCTCAAAAGAGGAAAAATCAAAAATACACACAATCTGGGTCAAATATGGAATTATTTCCCTGTAAAATGAATCTTCTGCATGTTATTATAGTGTCGCTGGTAGAGTAACACCATAGAATGATTTTAAAGCACCTGTTTCACCTTGTGGGAGTTTTGATTGGTTTTTGGCACTGGCCTGAGTTTTAGGTTCCTCCTCTGGGTAATTTGGAGCTACCTTGGTGTTCTGAACTGGGATGAGTGGCAGTCTGTCCCCTTTTTGTTTTAAGTTTTCAGTTAAGCTGAAAGTTCTGCCACGTGCTTTTCAACTGGGCTCAGCATTATGACTATGTTAGTTAAAGGCTGCACTCGCTGTTCTCTGTTCTTTCATTTTCAGTCTAGTCTGACACCATGCTTGAGTAGACTAGGTTTGTTTCGTGAGTTTTAACAGAAAGCAGGGGAGGCGCACACTGAGTTATAAACTATTTTCTTCGCCTGTTATTTATGAATCGCCGTACCACGGCTGCTGTATGACAGAGTGGGAGAAAATTATTTACCTATAAAATCTCCATGAATTTCCAAAACATTTCCACAACCTGCATGTATTTGCACCAGCTGTTAAGAGTCCAATTGTTGTTTTGTGGTTTCAGCTGGATTTACGATTCCGTGTTTGCTGTTTTCCAGCAGTGCCTCAAAGGATGCTGGTGGATAAAGGCTTTTACTCTCATTCATACTCACTCAGTTTCTCATGGGGCCGCCCCCATGACTTGCTTTTTATTCACAATACTCAGTTCTGGCCAACCGGGACGTATGACACGGTATGTTCCGAGCTCCCGGTCCAATTGAAAGCTCTCTTATTGGCTTCCAAGACACCAGAACACATTCACTCCACCGGAGTATGGATTCAGCGTGCAGTCCTTGTTATCACCGCTAGGTTTCCAGACTACACACTTCCTCAATCCACTGATCTCTTTCACACAGTACAACAAGTTAGGTAAAAACATCATCATTTACAATAGTACTGTTTACCGAGGCGAGCCTGTAAAAACAGGTGGGGACTTATTTTGTATAACTTCGTACGCAAGTTTCCCGGAGTGTCAAGATCATTGAGTCATCTTCTCACCTTTAACCCAAAAATCATATTTATATTGTAACCCAGTTAGTTGCTAATTTATTGTCTGTTAACATGTTGCCAAAGTTAGATATGTTCAAACCATTATTTTCCATAACATTTTTTAAATCATCCTCAGAACAAAGTATTCGCATCATTTACCCTGAAGGTGTCCAGTGTTTTGGACAACCTACTTTTCAAGCGCATTGATAATTTGATCATATCTACCTAAATTAGACCTTTAGGGTCCTTCCCCGTAACCTCTACCCCCAATAGTAGATAAAAGTAATTTGCATATTCTGTACACCCTTAATTATACCATTATTTAGTTATTTATCCCTTTAGAAGATTTGATCACTATAACCAGTCATTTTTCCCAATATATCCATTTCCATTTATCCATCCTATGATTATTATTTCTTTTTGTTTTCTCTGAAGTCTAAAGGTTAGTCAGACAAACATTTGAGACAAACATTGAAACAGAAATTTAGACAAACACTTAAGACACACAACACATGCTGGCTTCAGCCTCCCCTCTTAAGGAAGTTAGGTCGGCCAAATCTTTAACATGAAGTTATTCAACCAGAACACCTATGGCAGAATGACAGGTTCTATTCGGTTCTGTTCCCATCCCCAAGATAATTTTATTTCCAATTTCACCTCAAGAAAATTCATTTTGGTAAATTTAAGTTTTCACCCTCTGAACCTAAAACCCAGAAAATTGTTCCAACTTGCGAGCATCTGAACACATATAGGGAACACCGACCTTAGAGAAAAACAATTCAATTCTATTCAGTTTATTTATATAGCGCCAATTCACAACACATGTTGTCTCAAGGCACTTCACAAAACTCGGTACATACATTCCAATTAATCTTAATCATTGAACAGTGCAGTCAGATTCAGTATTTATTCAAATTGGATAAAAGTTTTTCTATCTAGGAAAACCCAGCAGATTGCATCCAGTCAGTGACTTGCAGCATTCACTCCTCCTGGATGAGCATGTAGAGACAGTGGACAGTCACTGGGTTTGACTTTGCAGCAAACCCCCCATACTGAGCATGCATGTAACAACAGTGGAGAGGAAAAATCCCTTTAACAGGAAGAAAACCCCAGCAGAACCAGAACCAGGCTCAGTGTGAGCGGCCATCTGCCACAACCGACTGGGGGTTAGAGAGAACAGAGCAGAGACACAAAGAGAACTAAGAAGCACTGATCCAGGAGTACTTTCTATGGGAAGGAAAAGTAAATGTTAATGGATGTAGCTCCTTTAGTCGTTTCATCTAGAAAGAAAGAACAGATAAACTCTGAGCCAGTTTTCAAGTTTAGAGTCTGAAGAGAGCACATAGAGTTAGACACAGCAAAAGCTCAGTCAATTGCCATGTCTAGGAGAGAGAAAGGGTTAAACACTAAAAGACAGGGCCATGTGGATCATCGGTAGAGGGTGAGCATTAAGTTGTTGCCAGCAGAAGCTTGGATGATGCCCCTCTCAGAAAGGTGTCACAGGTAGACACAGAGTCAGGCCAGGTGACGCTTCTAGGAAGAGAAAAGAAAGAGAACAAAGTTAAAAGCTGAAATAACAGCAAATAATGCAAAATTGGAGAGTAGTGTGAGAATGTAGCGAAGAGGGTGAAAGTGGTCATTATGTCCTCCAGCAGCCTAAGCCTATAGTGGCATAATTAGCGAGATAGCTCAGGATAACCTAAGCCACTCTAACTATAAGCTTTATCAAAAAGGAAAGTTTTAAGCCTAGCCTTAAAAGTAGACAGGGTGTCCGCCTCACGGACTAAAACTGGGAGCTGGTTCCACAGGAGAGGAGCCTGGTAACTAAAGGATCTGCCTCCCATTCTACTTCTAGAGACTCTAGGAACCACCAGTAAACCAGCAGTCTGAGAGCGAAGTGCTCTGTTAGGAACGTATGGAACAATCAGATCTCTGATGTATGATGGAGCTACATCATTAAGGGCTTTATATGTGAGGAGGAGAATTTTAAATTCTATTCTGGATTTAACAGGGAGCCAATGAAGGGAAGCTAAAATAGGAGAAATACGATCGCTCTTTTCAATTTTCATCAAAACTCTTGCTGCAGCATTTTGAATCAGCTGAAGGCTTTTAACTGCATTTTGTGGAGCATCCTGATAGTAAAGAATTGCAATAGTCCAGCCTTGAAGTAACAAAATGCATGGACTAGTTTTTCAGCGTCACTCCCGGACAGGACATTTCTAATTTTGGCAAAGGGTTCGGAGATGAAAGAAGGAAATCCTAGAAACCTGTTTAATATGGGATTTAAATGACATGTCCTGGCAAAAAACACCAAGGTTTTTTACTTTTATTACCGGAGGTCAGTTTAATGCCATCCAGGGTTTAAATGATTGATTAAGCAGTTTCTTTTTTAAAGACTCCGGTTCAAAGACGACAACTTCTGTCTTGTCTGAATTTAGAAGCAAAAATTTAAAGTCATCCAGGTTTTATGTCTTCAAGACATGCTTGTACTCTATCTTAACTGGTTGGCTCATCAGGATTCATGGATTTAAATAAAGCTGAGTGTCATCAGCGAACAGTGAAAATTTTTTCCTATGTTTCCTGATATTTTTAAACCTATTGGAACGCATATATATAGTAAAGAAAATTGGCCCAAAATACGAACCCTGTGGACATCCACAATTAAACCTGGAGGTTAAAAAATGATTTATCATTTACATGAACAAACGGAAACTTCAACAAAAAGATTTTTAAACCACCTAGGGTTCCTCTGATCCCACGATATTCCAGCCTTTTTTAAAAGATATTTGATGACTTATCAAAAGCAGCGCTGAGATCTAAAAGAACCATACAGACACAAAGTCCATTTCTGAGGCCCCCTAAGAATATATTAGGACTTTTACAACGTTTCAGGCTATGATGAGCCCTGAAGCCTGACTGAAACTCTTCAAACAGATCATTGCTGTGTGATTGAACTAGATTCTGGTCAACCACTGTGGAATAAATTTCCTACAGTGTTTAATGGTGCCCATACTACTTCCCATTTCCTGCAGTACATCATTAATTTGACTGGTCCATGATAATTTAGAGTCCACTAACAACTTGCTTGTTCTGCTTGTTCAACTGCAGTATTTCCTAAAGTCATGTTTAGCATAGTTGTCATTTGTAGGAAATGTTTTGAACTATTTACCATGCATGCAGTTTTTCAGTATTAATAACTAGTTTGTTGGATCCAATCCATTGTATGACTGAGGGAGGGCAATTCCTCATTTAAAATTATATTCAATTGACATGCTGTTTGTGCAGATGCAAATAATGTGGTGTCATCTGCATATATAGCCATAATTGTATGTTTTAATCCCAATGGCAAACCATTAGTAAAATAAATTAGAAATTTTCTTTTTTTACAATTTCGTTGCCCGATGGCAAACCCCTCCCCTACTTCCTATTTTTAAAAGGGGGATTTTGCTAAATCCAGCTCTCCCCCAAGGGGGTCCGGACCCCAAAAACCCCTGAAATAGTCTTACTCAGTAGTTTCACTGAATGGGGGAAGTGTCTGTTTTTTAAGCTGGTATTGGGAAATGACTCGCCAGCCGCTGAAGCCTACATCCAGAAGTCCTTCGCCTTCTTCAACGTAGTTAGGACGACTGAAGTAGCCCAGTCGTTCACAGTCCGACAATCACTCCTGTTAATGGCCGTTCTAGCCACTAAGATCACAAATGGCTCTTGTGTATCTGGGCTAGGTTTATTTTGTGGGCCTCGGCACGACCCCAAGGGCGTTGTTTAACAACTTGGCTAAGGCTAACCTAATAAACCTCCTATATATTTCTTAGAACCGGCAAACAAGACTTTTTTCACGCCAAATGAAATAACCCAATATAAATAGGTGACTCAAATAATTAGAATTGTCCACGATGTACTAGCATTTTTATCATGCTTGCCCTTTATAGTTAGTGCAAAACAGCCTTTTGCAGGGTTAGTGTATACTAGCTTATTTCTCAACACAATATCTACACAATAGAAATATAAATCAATCAACTCACCCTTCTTTCTCCTGATGCTGAAAACCTAGTCGAGTTGGAGAGGCTTGAGCCGGAGCTCGTCCATGCAACCGATGGGCTGTTCGTTAGGGTAACTAACAGCGTGTTTTCTTCGTGAGGGGATACGACTGGATCTTCAGTTTTCCTCCTTTAAGTGACGGGCTCTGATGCTCCCGGCTTCGATGGTTTAAACAGAAACTTTGTCCTGACACATGTCTCAGGGACAACGCAGTCGCAGTAGGCTTAGTGAGTTTCAAAGGAAATCCCCGGGGCATAATTTTCCGGTTGACTCAGGACTTTTCCAGGAGCCTGTGTGACTTGGGCAATCAGTGTTCACCGATCAAGTTCACTTCTGTTGTCTGGATAAAAAGGATGAAGATGAAGTCAGATTCTTAATTTTGAAGCACAGTCCTCGGGCTCACGGTGATCCTCTTTTTAATGCAGTCGTCACAGGCTGTTGTCTCTGGTACTTCTTCCCATCTAAGCATCTTTTCTTTTCTCCGTCCGATTTTTGTTCACTGGTCCTTCTGCGGGAAACAACCCTGTTCCTCCCCTCAGCTTTTGTTTTTTTATAGTGCTTGACGCTTTCCACCGTCAACTCCTTATTAGGCTTGTCCAGTTATTGCTCAATCTATTCAGCTCAAACTTCTTGGTCATTGGCACAATACTTGATTCATGGTCATGGTGACCTACTGGTTTCCTGTTTGTTTTCGCCTTGGAGCCTGTTTGCAGTCACATCCCATTCCTCCCATTGTCCGTCAAGGTTCTCTGTCAGCATCAGCCGGCTTCTTGTAACTCTTAGTCATGCCTTGTACTTCTCTCCCTAATCTGCTCAGTTTGTCTTATCTTTACACAGTTTATCACACATTCCATTCCTCAGCGTTATACATTTACTTCAAGACAGACAGTTATAAAAGCGTCCTTCATTCTTTTTAATATCCATCACTATAATCAACATTTCTCTTTCATATATGGTTGATTGCGAAATTTAAACCTTACTGTTTTTGTATTCATTATCAGTTTATCAATCATATTTCGCAATGCATTGTATGTTTCTAACTTGAAATAAAAGATTTCTCATTTCTCATTAATACTTGTCATAAGAATGGAAAATCACTCATACACTAATTTCGTTGGATACCCTTGTTTATAATTCTGCAAAAGATAAGACAGCTATCATATTTATCCCACACAGGCCTCTCCAGTCTCTCGCAGTCTCCAGAATAGACAACCGCCTGGTTTCACTCTGTCACGTCTTCAACTGTATTTTTTTAATATTGTTGCATGGATTACAACAGAATATCTTCTACTTGTAATTTTTATTGGATTTATACTGTAAGTATTTTCATGAAATGCTGCATGGATTACATGGCATGATCTCACCTTATTTTATCGACAAAATTTTGGGAGTCTGAACTTATAAGGACTATTTCTGTGGAGCGGTGAGATGCTACTCGTGGGGATCTTTCCTGGGTATAGTGAGTGGCGGGGCGAATCGCAGGAGGAGTACCATTTCTACTGGCACGAAAAAGCTGGGTCCCGCAGGTTTGTTAAAATTGTCAGTCAGAACTGGTTACTGGCGTTATTTGCTGTAGCATTTAAACATTATGTAACAAAGAATTTGTCCCTTATTAATGTATACACACCATATGAGTGTCCTCAGATGAAGACAATTTATTTGAAATTACGTGCTTTTTTTAAACTCTTTTATTGATGACCATTATTTTTACCCTCTGTCGTATGTATAGTGATATAATGCAGTGATAGACTATGACATGAATATTCTTCATTTGCTAAACATACTGCATCAGTTTTTGTGATATAACGTTTCTTATTGTCCAGTGAGTCCTGCTACCTGCCAGAAACTATAACTATATAACTTAATGTCTTGCTACCCAACGTACCATGGCTTGACCATTGCATTTAGCTCTGCTGATGTCCATGTTAGCTGTTGGTTACAAATCAATAGAAATCTTATATGAGTATTCTATGTCAGTCAGCTCCGATTTTCCAAATTATGCAAGATATTAAAGTCTTCCAAAGTTTATGGGAGGGGGGGGTGGGGGGGGGGGGGGGGGGGGGGGGGGGGGGGGGGGGGGAGGGGGGGGGGGGGGGGAGTGGGGGGTGTGGGGGGGGGGGGGGGGGGGGGGATGATGCCCCAACATTTAGGTTAAAAATGGTCTAACCATGATGAATAACTGATCTTTCTTTTGTGTGAGTAAACTATACTCTTCCTCTTCAATCTATTATATCTCAGATATTAATTGCTGTTGACATTTCTCACTGTGATCTGACCTTCATGTCCTATTGGATATTGTGTGATGTGGCACTGTGTATGTCTTGTATCGTCTGAGAGTTACAAGACCGATCAAAACTTACATGCAGAACAGGCAAATAACATAATGGCCATGTTGGAATAAACATGATCGCAGGATAAGTCATGCTAGAAGGCTAAACAGCATATAATATGTGGGTACAAGGCAGGGTAGACCAAGAATGGGGACTCTCCTAGATTATAAAAAAAACTCACCAGAGTGCAAAATTTACATAATGCCTCATTCAATAAATTTCTAAAATGTGTTACAGAACATGAGAGCAGAACTCCATGGCTGCAAAAACTGCTTTGTAATAATCCCATTGGCTTTTTGGAATGATATCAGAGCCGTAAAACATGTCTGCTTGCAATTACTTCCCCCATGTCCGAATATGCTGAAATAAGGACGGGTGCATAATCTGGCTTCATACTGTTCGCATCAGATACTACTTGTTTGAACTGAATCAGCACTAAGTCTGCCACTATTTTACTATTTCAATTGTGTAAAATCGTTAACTCCTATGGACTAGGTAAACATGCTAAGAGAATTAACTGCAGAGTTTTACTAACCCCTAGTGAAAAACTCCAGCAGGCTTATGTGATTTTGTGTGAGAAATGAAGGCAACAGGTTCTGATAGCAACTAGCACCAGAACATGCTAAAATATACTACGCCAAAAAGTGGCTGTGCTGCGTGCGATGTGTTGTTTCGTGGTTTATGACCCAATGGGGCAGCAGGAGGGAAAAGTTGCCTGCTTGCCTTATTAGTAGCACACATTCCTCTTGAAAAAAGTTGGCTTCGGTGTCCGGTAATCTAAGAAAAAAGACTAGTAACCGGGATTGGTATAGCCGTTAATAAGAATGTTATCAACCTAGATTAGCTTTAGCTAGGTGATGGTCTAAAGTATTGAAAAAATCTTTGCTTGGTCGGCCTCAATCAGTTTCAATTTAGTACAACAGGATACATCAATTTGGTTTTAAAACGGCCAAGCTGGGGCATCTAGACAATATTCTGATGATTCTATACTCCTGAACACTGTGTAAAGCCAGCGAAGAGCCTTATCTTAAGGAAAATGCTTTCATCTGTGTGTGTACAGATTGGGTGTTTATTGATGCCTCTAAGGCCTTGTGATGTTATCACAAGCATTTTATTGTTACTGGTCTATCTAAAACAACTCAGATAATTGGCATCTAAAATTGGGGCACTACCATGCCTCGGCTTCCTCTTAGGTGTGAGTTACAATCGTGTGTTACGCGTATCAGGGATGGACTTCATTTCGCCTGAGGGCCATTCGTTGAAAACTGGTACATGGAGGTCTCGGTCAAATTAACTGTCGAACTCTGCAAAACCTGGATGTCGAAATGGGTGATACTTTGGGTCATCACTTCAATGTTGCTGATGACGCTCTGTCCTCATCACAAGACCAAGTCAACAAACGACCGCAAACAGCCTGCGCAGGTTTTCCATGTGCTCTAGTTATTCAACATCGGCCTGATGAATAGCAGGGGTGAGGGGGGGGAAATGGGGTGCAGGAGATGGGGTGGTGATGGAAGGGCAATCAAACTAAAAAAAAGTAATACGGGTGGGACCAAGTGTGTGAGGACTATACAATGTCCAGACAAACACATGAAACGAACTTTGCGTTGCCACTGAGATTTTTCGGGCTGGCTCCTCGGCAAATAAGGCCAACAGTGACAAGGTGTATTTGTCACACAAAACAATAATATGTTATTCTGGCGGCTTTCTTTTCTTACTGGTCCACTGAAAAAACTACATTTAGCTAGTTCGTCAACCAGCTCTTGGATGACGATGTGACATGTTTGAATAGCAGATGGTCGCTGCAGGGCGATGTGGTAATTCTGCACCAGGCAACACAGTCTCTCTCTCGTGGGCAGGAAATTCCATATGTGCCCTGATCGAGGTTTAACACAAAAAAAATAGCCCTGTTTAAAGCGTACTGTACGATTCACTTGTAAAACATTAACCAAGCATGCCCTTTTGTTGAGTGTAAGATTTAAAAAAGGCTCAAGTATGAAGAAGCTTAAACAGGGTTGTCTTTATAATGCTTCTTTGAAAATTCTGCTCAGAAGACAACCCAGGTGTCCAGCCTACAAGTTAAAGAGTGTTTTTGTTTTTTTTTAATCACCATGTGTCAGGAAAACCTATCAGGCACGTTTGTGAGAAATCTGATTCGTATCATTACTAGTCTTATTGGAGTGTTACGTTTGTGCAAGACCTCATTGTAACAATCCAATCTTACAGGGAGTGATTTGTATTGTTGTGTCACTCAAAAACCCATCCCCATCTCTTTACTGGGGGGGGGGGGGCAGCTAAGATAAAACCAGTCGGCTCGGTGGAACAGAATTGGTATTCAAGTCTTTTATAATTTTTTTTTTTCTCCATCTCTTCTCTTGTTTTTATATGTAGTGTTTTCTTGTGGACCACATGAGTACCTGTTTGAAAAATAAAGCTGAAATGAAAATATAGATATACTACATAAACAGCGTATATATCAATATATATGGGCCTTGTTATTTGACAATATACTAAGTTAGAATAAAAGTATATTATTAGTCTTATTAATCTAGTCTAAGGATATCCATGATAGCTGCGATCGTCCATAGACGACAAGTCTATACAGAGCAAGACAGTTGAAGAGGATATACAATATTAGGTTCCCTTTGAGTATTTTCACAAACAACAAATGTGGTCTCCGTTTTCCTGTTCAAGCATTTGTAGGTCTTAAAAACAAGGCCAACCAGACTAGAATGGTTTTTATAACAAGCTGACTGAAAATGATCAGCGAAGATCTTTGATGATGAAGTGTGGCCATTCCAGTCTGCCCGCAGCTCATAATCTTCACAAAACCTCGCTTCATTCTGTCATTAAAAAAACGTGCGTCTTGACCCGAGATAATTTTCTCTTGTAAAATTCCATAAGGTGCTCCCACATATTTATTTAAAATCATGTAAAAACGTTTTGTGTTTTTTGGTGAGAGGAGGGGGAGAGGAGGGGATCTGTACGGCACTGAAAGAATGTTACAAATAAAATAGAGATTGGTTTGTTTAATTTGAAATACAACAACATATAACCAAAGATACAGAAAATAAATACACATCTAAATCTAACAACGTAAATTTTGTGTTTGAGTATTAGGGTGCAATTTATTACTGATTGATTTGTGCTTAACTCTGACAGCTAGATGGCAACAAAGTCCTTCCCGCCACTGATAGCATCCTTGGCAAGCTAGTAGGAATATGCATCAACAAACTACATTCATGGACGCTTAATTCACATCTCCTTGCGCGTGCTCTTTTCGTCGAGCTAAGTTACTGAAAAAGTTGCATCGTCGAGACTAGAGAGTGAGGAATTTTGCACCCACGAAGCACGAAAACGGGAGCGCCGTCATGTCGACAGGGTTAGTGGAAAAATTTGTCTTCGTCAGAAAGCGCTCATGAAAAAGTCGCAGTTTTAGAGACGCGTATTTGTTGACAAACAATTCTGGGTGGTAACATATGTGCCGTTGAGCCCTACAGTTGCATGTTTTGAATTTTGAAAAGAAATAGAAAAGATATAGAACTGTCACTGAGGGTACTTTTTTATTAAGATACTGTCCTTTCCCAAAATCCTTAGTAACAATCAGATGTCACATTGCGCCCTATCCGGCCGTGTGCGAGTTTGTGATAAGTTATTATTTTTTTTGTGTCGTGAACTATCCGTTTATTTATTTATTTTCCACAATTTTTAAAAACATTTTGGTGGCTTCAGCTACGCATCAAATCGATTGGTAGTTCCAACAGTTTTTTATAGGTTTCTGGTTTCTTGTTGCCCTTTTGCCCTTGGGCGGCAGCCCAACGCTTGTTTAGTTTACCGAACACTGCCATAACGCCTGAATGTGATGAGCTACCGTCTTTGTACGTCACCCCCCCCTGTTTATAAAACCCGAATAACATTTTTTTCTATTTATTCTTGTTGAACCACCTCCAGATGTGTCATAGGTAGAGTCTCAGTGCCTTGCTTGTGAAATGTAGAACGTTTTCCTTCTGTTCTGGATGAAATTATCTGCAGTCCACAGACTGAGGCTGTTTTTCATCTCCTCTCTGCTGTCATTTGAGTCACTAGGTAATGTAAGCGCATCAGGAAGAAAAATTTTTTGAAACAAGTGTTGCTATCATTCAATGTCATACGTATAATGCAGTTCTGATCAGGAAGGCATGAAGTTAAAACTAACACAGACGATGAACGTACACATAGAAACCATTAAATATGGCCCTAAAACAGCAGTCAGACTTAAATACAGTTCAGTTTTAGCTTTTACAGAAAAGAGTTAAAAATATGGTTGCAGATTCATAAAAGGTCAACAAAACTGACATGAGAAGACAAACTCTGCATATTATGAAAATATTTTTCCGTTTGAGGTTTTCTGTCTGAACATTTTTTTTTATTCTCTCAACTATTGTCATCCGTGGCACGTGTGGTGAGGCTTGCCTTCCTTTTTGCAAAACTTTGTCTCCATTTATAAAGTCAGCAAAGGCTGTACCCTCAACCACAGCCCACAATAAGTTGACACTGCGCCGTTAGATGGTTGTGGGGATAGAAATATAAAATGAGACGGTCGATGTCTGTGCTGACCACAAACTGGCATGCTTGAGTGTCACCGCTGGAAAATCTGTTGTAATTGCAGAAAGAGTGAGTCAGAGACACCACAAAGCCTTGGCAAGCTGTTGTTGTGTCAGTCTCCATACCTACTTTAGCCATTTAAAGCCAGAATGGATTTTCCATTAGTTTTAATTTATAATGCATATTTTATTTACTGCTTTGTCAATGAGGAAAACAACTTTTTTTAGTTTGAAATTTAAGTAGGAAAAGCATATTTACAGACATTATTTCACAGAAACTGTTTACAAAACACAACTATCACATATACAACTTTAATATTTGCAACACATGAACAAATTTTTAACACAACAAAAAACTGAATGGTAAAGAAAGCTTATGCTTTATAGTTTATATAAGTGAAACAAAATATCTGACTGAAACAATATCCTGCAAGTTAGATCCAAACCAGATGCATTTTAATAATAAACATGGTGTCTGATTTAAATACTATCTCTGTACAGTCATCTTTCTGTAAAGTCCATCATTTGACAGATATTTCAGACTAAAGTCTTGAGTGTGGAAGATAAATTTGAGCGAGTGGACTCAGATGTTGTTGTTCTCTTAATGCTCCACTGCTTCACGAGTTCCCGAACTTTTTTCCTGAAGTTCTTTCCAACAATAACGTACAGGACTGGGTTGAGGACGCTGTTGAAGAAGCCTAGGTAGGTGAAGATCTGGTTGCAGATATCCAAAGCAGACGTCAGGTGACACCCTTTCAGGACCTCAGCTTGCACCAGGATGTTCAAAATGTTGACGAGGTGGAACGGCACCCAGCAAACGAGGAAGGCCAGGAGGACCACCAGCACCAAGATGGTGGCCTTCTGCTCTGTCTTCTCAGCGTTGAACCTCTCTATTGACTGGTTTTTTAGGGCCCGAATGATCCTCAAAGTGCAGAACAAGATGATTAAAATAGGAACGATGAAGCTAAGGATCAGCAACATTCCATCATAGAGCATCTCAACAGTGAGGCTTGGGTATTCCAGGTAGCAGGCATGAACTCCATACTCTGGAAAATGTCTCACTTCCCTAAAGATGAATGTGGGAATGCTGAGAAACAAACTGAAACCCCACGTCAGCAGGCAGCCTAGTTTAGCATATTTTGGCCTGCGCATTCTTCCATGTGACAAAGCATGCACCAGTGCCAAATATCGATCTATACCAACCAGAACGAGGAAATAAATACTGCAGTAGACATTTATTTTGATACCCACATTGACAATTTTGCACATGAACTGTCCAAAAGGCCAATCGAAATTATTGGCAATGTTTACAGCCCAGAAAGGCAAACAGGACACGAGAACTAGATCCGCAGCAGCCAGATTGCTCAGGTAGATCTCAGCGACCGTACAGTGCTTCTTGTGGAGGCAGAAAACCAGCAGGACGAAGAGGTTAAATAGGATTCCCAGGACACTGATAATCAGAATATACACGGGCCCACTGATGTAGATCCATTCCCAGGCCTCTGGGTCAGGACAGTTAGTATCATTGGTGTCTTTATGGTCTCCATACCATGCTGTGGTGCTGAAGTCAGGGATGCTGTAGAGAACAATAATATACAGCACATAATGTTTTCCATTTGCTTCGTATATAAATAGATTTTAAAGCTCATTAGCATTCTGTCTAGATTGAAGCTATCGCTCCAGATGTTATCCTTAAAAAACATTTTCACATTTTGTTACATCTCAATCACAAAAGTCAATGTATTTTAATAAGTCAATGTAATGTAAGCGCATCAATTCAATTAATTGATAAACCAAAGCAAAGTAGTGTATAAATGTGAAGTGAGAGGAAAAGGACACGTGGTTTTCACAACGTTTATAAGTAAAATTCAGGGCCATGCATTTGTTTTCAGCCTTCTTTCCTCTGACACCTAAAACAAATCACACAAGCTCCATTCAATCCATCATCTGAACCTGCAAGACGATGTTACAACTGCAATCATACCGACACATGACCATACACCTAAACTGACAGGCCGAACAAGGACAGCATTAATCAGAGAAGCAGCCGAGAGGCCGGTGGTCACTCTGGAGGAGCTGCAGAGATCCTTAATGGATGTGCATACCCCCAAAAACTTCAAGCTGTAGCTGCAATGAAAGTTGGTTCTAAAAGGGTAGAGGGGACTAAATACAAACTCCCATTGCACTTTTCAGATTTTAACTGTAAATAAATCATCTGAAACCTTTTTATCATTTACCCTCCACTTCACAGTTATGAACTACTTTCTGTTGGTTCAGCATATAAATCCCCCCCAAAACTACACCAAGGTTGAAATGTGACAAAATGTGAAAGAGTTCAAACTTTTTCTTAAAGATAAATGTGGGTGATTCTGATATTTTTAATTGTATTAACTTCAGCAACTAATCTGAGTGTGTGCTGAAATGGTGCCACAGCTTTCCAGACGAACTTTGCACATTTCGATTATACAGTCCAGTGATGAGATCTGCTGTGGCGACTTTTTGGGAGGGCCTCTGACCACTGTGGAAATGTATATTACAGGGCGAGTTCATGGCCTTGACAGAACAGTTGCTGAGGACAGAGCCTGCAGGGCTGCTGTTTTTGGTGAGGTAAACCCCCCTGGGAGCAGACCTTCTCTCTTCCTGTTGTATGTAAACCTGTAAGAACTAAACTGATTACTGCTTCCTCTGCTACAAATGGAAAATATAACTATGTCAGTCACATGCCATACATAATTGTTTTACCTGATTGTGAGTCATGAAGTAGAAATTGCCATATTGCAGTAACGAGCAACAGGCTGGGTGTGTTTGTGTTATGAGATTCTCCTGCTTCTCTTTCAGTTGTTCGATGTGTTTGTAACATCAAATCTTTGTTAAATAAAATATTTTTAACTGAATTGCATTTTAAGAGGGAAGAAGAATCTAATGTTTGATCTTTTTTTTAAAGTTTTCTTCTACTTTATCCACAAATTTTAGTACATTTGTTCAAGACTTTGTATATAAAACATGAATTTTTTCAATTAAAATGGAAATTCAAATAAAAAATGTTCTATCTCAATATTTTACTGACTATAAAATATTTCACAACTGATAAATTTGGACAAAAGTTCTTTCCGTACATGAGCACATTTTAATCAAGCCAAACATATTTCCTGATCTCCTTATCTCCAACAGAAACAACATCTTCACAGCTCAGATAAAACGTTTTAAAGCTTTAAGATCTTGTACCTTGTAGCCGAAAGAGTCATTTCTCCTGGGTGTCCAGATGCTCTGCTTCCCAGTCACAAGCAAACTGTCTCACTCTGCTGTGTCTGTCAGTGACTCGCTCCCTTTGAGTAAACTGCAATTAGTGTGATGTCAGCCAAAAAGGCAGACCGAGTTTATAGTTTAGTCAGCGCTCTACAGGACTGATGATTGGCTCTCAGCTCTTTCTCTGTCAAAGTAAATGTTAATGGATGTAGCTCCTTTAGTCGTTTCACCTAGAAAGAAAGAACAGATAAACTCTGAGCCAGTTTTCAAGGTTAGAGTCTGAAGAGAGCACATAGAGTTAGTTACAGTAAAAGCTCAGTCAGTAGCTATGTCTAGGAGAGAGAAAGGGTTAAACACTGAAAGACAGGGCCAAGTGGATCATCTGTAGAAGGTGAGCATTAAGTTGTTGCCAGCAGAAGCTTGGACAATGACCCCCTCCAGAAAGGTGTCATGGGTAAAGACAGAGTCAGGCCAGGTGTAGCTTCTAGGAAGAGAAAAGAGAGAGAACAAAGTTAAAAGCTGAAATAACAGCCAATAATGCAAAATTGGAGAGTAGTGTGAGAATGTAGCGAAGAGGTTGAAAGTGGTCATTATGTCCTCCAGCAGCCTAAGCCTATAGCAGCATAACTACAGAGATAGCTCAGGATAACCTAAGCCACTCTAACTATAAGTTTTATCAAAAAAGGAAAGTTTTAAGCCTAGCCTTAAAAGTAGACAGTTTGTCCATCCCCAAATAATAATTGTGAAGTGGAGAGTTTGGTCTAACTAAATAAGTGCACATTAAAGTTTGCGGCAATAACATGAAAATATGAAAACGGTTTGCAAGGCTCACTAAGTGTTAAAAAACCTTTCAATAAAGAATTTGTAGTTGAATAATTTAACAGATCAAGAAGATTCCTAATAATTCAAGATGTTTTCCAACGATAATTTCACTCTGAGGCCTGACCATGATGTCTTCACACAACATGAGACTAGATTCAGCTTTCATCACTTGGAGAGACAGACAAATTCAACACAAACTTCATGTCTTTAATTTGGATTTTATGTGAGAGAGCAACACATTGCTCTGTATAATGATAATGATCATAAGAATAATGATATATGATCATAAGAATGACCAATACTTTTTAAAAAGGATTTTTACAAAATAAAATCTGAAAAGTGTGGTGGTAATTTGTATTCAGACCCCCTAAATCAATACTTTAAAGAAACACCTTTTACTGCAATTACAGCAGCAAATCTTTAGTGGATTATTTCTGCCAGCTTCAAATATCAAAACACAGACATTTTTACCCATTCTTCTCTGAAAAGCTTGAACTCTTTTAAACTGGACATGGAGTATCTGTGAACATCATATTTTAATTCTCAAATAGATTCAGGTCTGGACTTTGATTAGGCCATTCAAACACATGAATCTGCTTTGCTCTAAACCATCCCATTCTATCTCTGGCTGTATGTTTAGGGTTGTTGTCCTGCTGGAAGATGAACCTCCACCCCAGTCTCTAGTCTCCTGCAGCCTCTAACGGGTTTTTCTACAGAGCTGTCCTGGATTTAGCTCCATCCATCTTCCCACCAACTTGTAAGAGTTGATGAGAAGAACAGAGCAGCTTCTTTCACATGTTCATTGCGTTCTCTACATGGCATGGTTTAAACTGCTAACAGGACTTCTTATGGCTTCTTCAATAAAAGCAAGGTTTGTGGAGAGCAGAGCTAATAGTTGTGCTATGGACATATTCTCTGACCTGAGCTGTGGTTCTCTTCAGCTCCAGAGTTGGCTTGGGTATCTTGGCTGTCTCACTAATAATGGCTCTCCTTGTCCAGCCTGTCAGTTTTGGTGGACGTCCATGTCGTGGTAGTTTTGCAGTTGCTCCATCCTCTCTCCATGTTGGATTGAACAGAGCTCTGGGCCCTCTTCTTATCAGAAATGGTAGATTTCATTTAAATAGGTTAGTTTTCTTGCACAGACATGAATTTTAAGCATTGATCAAAAATCTTTGAAAGGGGTGAGGTCATGGCCATTCCGGAAGCTAAATCTTACTTTACTCATTCCAAACCAGTTTGCATTAGTATTTAGGATTATTCTCCTGTCTGAACACCCAGCTGTGTCCGTTTCAATTATCAAGCTGTTCAGTGATGTTCAGAGCTTGGAATATTGTTGTAAAACCTAACCCTGCTTTAAACCTCTCCACAGCGTCCCCCCTGATCTGTCTGCTATGTTCCTTGGTCTTCATGATGCTGTTTGTTCTCTAATGTAACTTGTTTTGCTCTATCACATAAAACCCAAATGAAACACATTTAGGTTTGTGGGTTTAAAGTGAAATGTGAAAATGTTCAGTGGGTATGCAAGTACTGCATGGGACTACGTCGCCTAGTGATGATATTTGTCAGTGTGACAAACACCAACTGCAGGCATTTATTGGACAGTTGATAAAGTTCTCACAGTGGAACATTTATCATTTTATTGTCGGCAGACAGAGACAGTCTTCAAGTTTAAAAGGACATGTATTTTAACAGGCCAAGTGTTCTGCTTTTCAGCAGGCTCTTCTTGTAGACAGGAGTGGGCGGTATGTACGTAAAAGCAAACTGATGACTCCAAAAATTTGGAGTGGAAGATGATTTCCAGATGGTAACTGGAGCAAAACCCCAGAACAGCTCTTAGACACACAAGAACTATGCAAGACTAGAGTGATATCACCAAGAAAGGACAGGAAAAATGGATGTCTACCATTTCAACCTTCTTCTTGAATGATCTGTCAGGAAGGTGGTGTGTTTTTCCTTTAGTGAAGTGAAGATCAAGAGCTATAGTATCTCTAAAGCCTTCAAGGAGGAACCTGCTTTATCAAGTTCGGAGATGCAATGTCTATGGAGTATCCTAGCTGTCATCTAGGGAGAGGTGATCTGGGTCAGATCATCGGTCCATGAAAAGTCCAAAACAGAGAGGCATGAGATCAGCTGTGATGCACACAGATTTATTTCCCTTAGTCGAGGTGAATATTTCAAAAACAATCCAGAAAGTGAACAGAGAACATTTAGTGGTGGTAATTCATACTTTGTTCTATTTAACTCTGCGTTGGAAAATTCATTTTACAAACATTCCCTTAAAAAGGTTGGGCTGTTGTTCTCCTTGGACTTTGGTGTATTTTTGTCACTGAGGCTGGTCTGTATAAGGATTATTCTTTTTGTGTTTTGTGTTCTGTTTCAGATTCTTATTTTTGGGGGATTTTAAGCCTTTCATTCAGTAGATCTCTCTATGTCCTCCTTAGCTTTCCTGTGCTTTCAATCCATGTTCATTAGTCACCTCCCCACAGCTCCTGACTCCTGCAGCACAGCACTGCACCCCCCGAGCTAATTGTCATCTCATTGAGTAACTCACCTGTTTTAACATTCCGGTAATGTCCTCTCCTCCATTGTAAGGTCTGGAAAAAAGATAAACTACATCCTGCCAGAACACTTCAGCCCTATAAATTTTATATAAACTGGTAAAAAGAGTCTTATTGATAAATAAATGGTTTCTAACGGTGCCCAATAATCCCCCAAATGTACCCATTCGTCATAGCAACACTAAAAACTATACAACAAAATGTTTCTATCACATTTATTTGTGTTTAAGTGAGAGTATGTGTTTTATTAAAGGGAGGATGCATTGAGGCAATGAAGACATGCGTACCTGAGACCTGACACCAGCAAAGTAGAGACACATTAAACCTGTTCTCATGTATTTCTTCTTCTCTTACATATTTCTAATGCTTATTTGCAACAGTTTGTTTAAAGAAGAAAATATCATGTTAACAGCTGTGCTGACTCTCACCTGAAGGCAACCTGGTCTAGCTAGTTGTTGTAATAAGCAGGTTTTTGAAACGTGAGGAATTCAATACCTAGCCGTGATGCAACAGAACCAACAACCAGATCCACCTTTTTAAAGTATTTTACTTGACTCCACACCATCATGGGCCTGCAACAGCAGACTTCGCATGTGTCAAATAGAACAGATAATTGGTTTCTGAGAAACCCAAAGAACACATTTAACCTTTTAGTAACAGTGACCCGTTTGTTGTACTGTGTTGGATGTTTTCCTAGTAAGGATTTGGTTGCACTGAATAGTGCAGATGCAGCCCTAAGTGCAACCTGCAATCAATGCAAGTGCATTGAGGACCACACTCCTAGCAGGAAACCACTGTGAGGTAATATGAAACCATCTGATGTTCTTGCAAAGCTTGCAGTGTTATGTGATTATCTGTTCCAGGTTTATGCCTGTTGTCAGGATATTTTGATAATTGCTCTTTTCAGCTGATGTGATCATTTGTTCCTAGCTCTGTTATTTTGTCTAGTCTTTAGGATTATATCTCAGAACACATCCTTTACTGTTTAGGCTTTGGGATCACGTGTAAAATAAAAGACATAGGTTTCTCCTTGCTGCAGTTGATTTTGTACATGTTCTATGGCTAGCTAAGCCATCTCCAAAATCACAAGTCTTCCTCTGAGTAACCAGCCAAAAATCACTAAGCATCACTGTATCTTTCAGCCATGTTTGTGTCTCACCTCCTCAGGTTTGCTAACCATGGACTGTACATCAGCAAGCTTCTGGCATATTTCTGACAAGAAATATGCAATTTCTTGTCAGAAATGGAAGAGTTCATTTGAATAGGTTGGTTTTATTGCACAGTCGTGAATTTTAAGCTTAGATCAATATGTTCCAAAGGGTTGAGGTCAGGGACAACACCGAAGCTTACTGTTAGCCTACTTTAGTCATTCCAAACCAGTTTGTATATGTATTTTCGATGATTGTCCTGTTCGAACACTCAGCTGTCCATTTCAATCATCAGGCTGTTAATTGCACGTGAAACTGAAGAACTGGATGTACTTCTCCTTCTTCATTGTTCTGTCCACATTGTGCAATGCACCAGTATTGCTTGCGGCAAACAGTTCCTTAGCATTATGTTGCCACCATCATACTTGACAGTAAGTCCTGTACTCCTTGATTTGAAAGAGGACATTCTGGTTGTCATTGTCACCAAACAGTTCAATGTTTGTCTTCTCCGACTATACAACCTTTCTTCAATAGGTGACTGCAGAGTTGTTAAACATTGTTCTCTTGCAAAAAGTTTAGTGATTCAAACTTTGACATGGAGTTTGTATCTTCTCCATGTGCCCTTCAGTACAAAAACATGGTTAATGTTGTGTTAATTGGTCTCTCTAAACTGCCCTCAGGAGTGAGTGGATGCTTGCATGTTTGTCTATCCTGTGTGACTGTGTCCCACAGTGATGGACTGGTGACCTGTACAGACTGTAACTCGGCTTTCATCCAGTAACCCCTGCAAGGAACAGCAAATGGGCAACGATCTCTGTCACACATAAAAACTGGTTTTAGAATGGATAAAGTTGGCTAACATTAACCTGTAGGAATGGCCTTGATCTCAACCCAATTAAAACCTTATGCTTAAAAGTCTGTGCCAGGAAGCCAAATATTCAACCAGAAATATACCAGAAGATTGTTGATGGCTACAAAAACCGTTGATTCACTATAACTTTCTAACCAACATTTAACCAAATATTGGTGGTATGTCCTGTTTATATCTGATCCATCTTATTGTTAAAGATCATTGCCTTATCCATTGTTGTATCATCATCCCCTAAAAGATAATTTCTCAAAAGCATCACTAAAAGCCCAAAGTTAACATTTTAGGATGGCGAGCTCTGTTAGCCGGTTGCCTTCTGAAAATACTTTTTAACATGCTCTTTAGGACATTGGCCAGGTTAAAGATTCACAGTTGTGAAAGACCTAAACCTATTTTTATCAGGCGAAAGGATGCAACTGAAGAGGCGTTTCAGGGATGAGTGGATGAGGTCAGAGTAGGCTGCAGTTTGTTTTGCTCATACAGTGACTCATATCAGATGGCAAAAACTGATCTAATCTACAATCAGTTTCTGGAAAACATTTTAGAAAATTTTTATTATAAAAAATGTGATGACTACCAGCAATTCAAGAATATTTACAGTTAATGAACACATTTGGCTGATTGATGCATGCAGTTGTGTGTATGAAAATGGGTGTGTGAGTGTGAGGAAGGATGAAGGTTAGTAAGACAAACTAAAATCCCTGAAGTAAGCCTGACAATTAGTCACATAACTAAACATGCTTTTTAAACTGTGAATTCCCAGATTACTTCATTACTCAAGACCAAGGAAGAAGAGTTGTTACACGCAGAAACTCTTCATCAAGACAACTTTTAATATGAAGCAATTTACACTCTGGGCATGCTATAAGTTTGAATGTCCTCCCCAAGAGTGTATCAGCAGAAAGAATGGCTGTGGACTCAACTCCTGACCTCCCAGTTAGAGGATGATTTTGCCCAGTCTGTGGATGTAAAGTAAGCACAAAGCGTGAGGAAATAGTGTTTGGTCAATTTTCTTTGCTGGTTTGGATGGACAATTCCTCCCGAGCTGTGGATCTCTGCAGCTCCTACCGAGTTACCATAGGTCTGTTGATGGTCATGTATTGGCAGGTTTGCAGTTAAGCCTTGTCTCTGCATGTTCAGATGATGGATTGAACAGAACTTTGTGAGATGTTTAAACTTGTTTGCATTGTTCCTTGGTCTTCATGATGCTGATTGTTCTCTGCCAAACATTGTGGGACTTCACAGAACAGATCACGTTGTTTACTAAAGACTAACTCTATTTACTAATTAGATGACTTCTGAAGGCAGGGCTATAACCTAAAAAATGGTGGAAGGTTTGTGTACCACATGTTCCTGAGGGCTATGGGACATGAAATGTCACCTCTGGCAGATGACGAGCCAGAACTTTTGTGTGAGGTTGAGCGTTACCAGCTAGATATAATTGGACTCACCTCTATGCGAAGCTTTGGCTCTGAAACTCAACTTCTGGAGAGGGGCTAGACTCTCTCCTACTGCGGGGTTGCCTAGGGGGAGAGACGTCAGGGGGGGATCGGGATACTCACAAGCCCTTGGATGAGTGCTTCGATTTTGGAGTTTTTTTCCGGGGAGCAAGAGAGTGGCCTCTTTGCAACTTCCGGTTGAAGAGGGAATGTTTTGACTGCTTATGCATCAATCAGCAGGTTAGCTAACCCAGCCTTCTTTGAGTCTTTGGATGGTGTCCTGAAAGTGGTGTAATCCTGGGATTTAGTGGTGCTCCTGGGGTACTTCAATGTCCATATGGGAAACGACAGCTCTGGTGTGAATAGGAAGAGGCCGAACTGAATCCGAGCGGTGTTTTGGTGTTGGATTTCTGTGCGAGGCACGGAATGTCCTTGGCAAACACCATGTTTGAGCACAAGATGGTTCATTAGTGTACTTTGTACCAGGCCACCCTGGGCTAAAAGGTTGATGATCAATTCGTAATCATATCATCTGACCTGTAGCATTACGTCTTGCACACTCAGGTGAAGAGACTGACAGAGCTGTCAACCAATCACCGCTTGGTATTCAGATGACTGTGATGACAGGGGAGGCTGCCAGACAGACCAGGTAAACCCAAACGGGTTCAATTTCTCTCATGTCCTGAGGGAGGCGGGGAATATGGAATGTTAATGCACCATGTTCAGGACCTCTATTATGGATGTGGCCTCCAGGAGCTGTGGCCTGAAGGTTATCGGTGCTTGTCGCAGTGGCAAACAAAGGACCCATTGATGGATGGATGGATGGATGGATGGATGGATGAATGGATGGGAATTAAGGATGGTTGAATACAAATGTAAGACACATTATCTTGGTTGTTATTTGTAACATATTTAAAAACCTTGTTTGTATTTTCTTCCACAGAAGTTTGTTTTTGTAATGTGAAAAAGGTGAAAGTTTTCAAGGTGTGTAAATAGTTTAGCAACAGACTGCATGTGTTAAATCCTAAATACCCCAAAATCTATGTACATTTTTAATTAAGCTTTGATTAGTGGAGCTACATCCAGCATCAGGCTGTTGACACTTTCATTGGGCTGTTTGTGGCCAATAATAACAGAAGTAACGTCTCTAACTGTTGCACTACCCAAAACAATAAATGATTATTATTTTTGAATGATGCTGCAGAGATAATCATATAAGACCCTTCCTCTCAGCCTGATAACAGTTTTAACCCTCCAGTGTATTTCTGCACCAAATCTAATGTCCCAGTATTATTAGATTTCATGTACTGTGCTTCATCATCAAGCCTCAAATTCAAAACTCTTATCTGAGGACTTCATTTATCTCAGATAAACAGCAAAACCAATAATATGCCAAACCAAAGGAAATGTCTATTTTTAAGTTTACAAACATGGGGACTCTATAAATAAAATTAGACAACTTAACAGTATGACACGGTCTTATGATTATTGAGCAATGTATGCATGACTATGAGGAAGTTGATGGCTAAACTGGTACTTTGTTGTAAAAATAATGTTTTTGTTGGGATAATGATGCAATGATATATTTAAATTTCCCATCTCACAGTGCATACAACCACAGGTTTGTGTTGCTGGATGTTGGGAAAACATCATGATAACCTTCACAGACTTGTAATCTGATTTGTGAGTAGTGGCTTCAGAGTGACCTCCTAGAGTGTTCAGCGTAGAGCTTTATGATTTTTCTGCCACTGGTTCTATTGTCTTGCGCACCATCAGTGCAAGGATTGCTTGATGCAGATAAATAGTCCAATCAAACTGAAGGAAAAGGACTTCCTTTCTTTGTCTTTTTCTAAAAGAAACAAATGGAAACAATGTGCCATGTTTGATGAATGTTTTTCCTCTGAGGCAAACAGTTCCAATGAAAGGTTTATTTAAATGTAGTCACAATAATTTGGGTCTTTTTTTATCATTATTTTAAACAATGCTTTGTAAAGATGAAATGATCAAAAGCCCCCTCTATGTGGGCCCACCCAGTGTCGTAAAAACAACAATTAGTTGCACATTAGAAGTTCATGACATCAGAAAAACACAACTTGTTACTGTTTAACATTGCAATTAAATTTGTTACTCTTCCTAGCATCACAACAACCTTACCTCCATCCCTGAAATGCAACATCTTGCTCAGTACGATCTATGGTGGACATAAAAACCCCTACAAGGTTTTAAGAGATTTCAGTCTACCCTGGAGGTCTTCTTTAAAGAAAAGCCTTTTAACCCTTCTCCAGGAGAAAGCCTGTCCTAACCAAAAGGTCCTGCAGCTCCATCTGTGTTGTAGTTGCCTTTTGGCAGGCTTGCTGACCTGTTTCAGTCTCACCTTTGAATAAATTTTAGAGTAATGTGTAATTTTAGTAATGTCACTGCTGTTACATATTTTAATGTGGTATGTGGCATTCTAAGTAAAAGTGAATTTTTTTTGTAGTCCTCCCCTAACTGATACGTTTTAACAAGGATATCACTAAATATTTAAACGCTTTATTTCTTGTAATTTTGATTATTATGGCTTTCAGTAAAAAAAAATAAAAAATTCAGTGCCTCAGAAAGTTAGAATATTAAATAAAATGAATAAAAGAAAGAAAAGTTGAACACTGGCTTTACCACAGCCAGTTTTCCATTAGAATGTCCAGGTTTCAACCCAAACTAACTTCGACAAATGAGGGAAATTGGTTGAGAGATTCAGGAAGAACCACAAAACACTGAAGGGTACTATGAACTGAGAACTGTTGGAACTCCATTATGAAGATGTTTCATTTGGCCATGGACAGAGAAGATGTAGACCAAGAAATTACTCAAACTCACCTGGAATACACAGCTGCCCACATGGACAAACTAAAATCCTTTAGGAAACATTTTCAGAATGAGGCAAAAACTGAGCAATTTGGTCCCAGTGACAAGAAGTATTTTTACAGGAGTCGACACGAGACTTTCAAACAAAAGAACATTGCACAAACTGTCAAGCATTGAGGTGGAAGCATCATCCTGAGGGACTGATTAACTGCCAGTGGTACAGGTGCATTACACTAGAGGTTCAGAGAATAAAGGAGGGCTATCTTTCACATTCTTTAACTTCACCTCAAATCAACAGCTAGATGTCTGTAACTTGGACACAGTTGGGTCTTCTAAAAGGGCAATGATTCCAAACAAGTAAAGTGGCCAAATGTCCAGCCAGAATGGTGCCAGGAGCGCCCTGGAAAGTAACAGGTCAAATAAATGATTACGTCCAGGAGTAATATGACATTCATACCTATGATCAATACATGCAAACTTCTGACCAATGCTATAAAAACTGGTGAAGACATATTTAAAAGAGATTTATTCTTTTAATACCAAATACTTGGCATTTTCATACTGCTGTACATTTTAGACAAAGTCCTTATTCCTGTGCAAATATCTGTCATTTTAGTGAGGTGAAACTGTGACTTTTTTGTGTTAAAAGCGTCTTCCAACTTAAAGAAACATTTTACATAGAAATGATTCAAGAAATAATGTAGCACGTGAAAAACAAGTCTTCTAGCATGTTATTTGAACCAAAGTAAAAATATGGATTTGAGTTTACCCTTTCTGTTTAAAATACTGCTTTACAATTTGTTTCTCGAAATAATCAGAACAATAAAAATAGGCTGAGATTCAGTTTCTGTTTTATTATTTTCTCCAAATTTAAGGGTTTACATACATTTTCAGGCTGCACATTGGCACAGTTGGTAGCACGGTTGCCTTGTAGTAAGAAGGTCCTTGGTTCAAATCCTGGGTTAAGTCACCACCTGGTGTCTTTCTACATGGCCGTGTTCTTCCCATGTTTAGGTTCTCTCCAGGTACTCCAGATACTTCACAGTACCTAACGGTTTCCCCAACAGTCCAAAAACATCACTGTTAGGTGAATAGTGTTCTCTAAAATTCCCTTAAGTGTGTGTGCATGTGTGTGTGTTCTTGTACTTGTTGCTGAGTGTGAACCTTTTTTTGTATTTTTATCGCAAAGTGAGGACATTTTCCTGGTCCTCACTTTTCCAAATTCCGTTCCTGGGACAGGGGTTAGGTTTAGGACTAGGGTATGAATTGAGTCATGGTTGGGGTCAGGGTTAGGCACTAAAAATCAAGGAAAATGAATGGAAGTCAATGGAAGTAACTGAAATGTCCTCATAAAGATGGTAAAACACAGGTGTGTGTGTGTGTGTGTGTGTGTGTGTGTGTGTTTGTGTGTGTTGTCCTGTGATGGACTGGTGTATATATTAAAGATGTTTGATCTGTTTATCTAAAAAGGGTAAATTAGCAGAAATTAAAATTAAGTGGATAAAGATAGATAAAAATATTTTCATACACATCTTTCATATTGTAGGATTTATGTACGCAGAGGCAACGGGTCAAGGAAAAAAAAACTCATTTTTTTTGGAGGGCAATAATTTTGTTTCTTCTCCTTCACAAATTGATTCTCTTGTTCAGAGTGTTACTTCATCATTGCGTGGTGCATTAGACAATGCAGCCCCCTTGAAAAAGAAGGAAATTATTCATAGGAGGCAGGCTCCCTGGTTTATTTCAGAGCTGCGTACTTTAAAGCACAATGTTAGAAATTGGAGCGAAATGGCGCTCTACACACCTAGAGGATTCCTACTTAATCTGGAAAAATAGCCTACTGTTGTATAAAAAGACACTTCACCAAGCTAGAAAGCTTATTTCTCATCCTTAATAGAAGAGAACAAGAATAATCCTAGGTTTCTCTTTAGGTACAGTTGCTAAACTTACACAGAGTCATAGCTCTGTTAAGCCATCCTTCCCTTAGCTCTCAGCAGTCATGATTTTATGGGATTCTTCCAAAATAAAATTGATTCTATTAAGAAGAAAATCTTTGACAATCTCCCAGATGATTACTTCATCCTCAACAAGTGAGACACACATTGGAAATAACTGTAGAACCTGATCTGTGTATTTGGACTTGGTTTTGTCCTGTGGAGCTTCCTGAGTTATCAGAAATATTAGCTTCATCTAAACCTTCAACTTGTATGTTAGGACCCAATCCCAACCAAGATTATTTAAGGAAGTGTTTCCCTCTGGGGGGGATTACCAGCCCCATTTTTAATGTATGATTATTTATCCTTAGTAATGTGGATATGTACCACAAGCTTTTAGGTAGCTGTAATTAAACCTTTGCTTAAGAACCTTTTGCTTGATCGAGATGACTTAATAATTACAGACCGATATCCAATCTTCCGTCTTATCTAAAATTCTTGAGAAAATAGTTGCTAATCAAATGTGTGAGCATTTACACAGCAATGACCTGTTTGAAGAGTGTGTCAGTCAGGTTTCAGAGCTCATCATAGCACTGAAACAGCTCTGCTGAAAGTCACCAATGATATTCTTATTGCCTCAGATAATGGACTTGTGTCTGTACTGGGTTCTGTTAGATCTCAGTGCTGCATTTGATACAGTCGATCATAATATTCTCTTAGAAAGGCTGGAATATGCTGTAGGGTATCAGGGGAAACACAGCACTAGGCTGGTTTAATCTTATTTGTCTGACAGATTCCAGTTTTGTTCATGTAAATGATAAATCATCTTTAAACTCCAGGTTAATTGTGGAGTACCACAGGTTCAGTACTTGGGTCCAATTCTCTTTACTATATATATGCTTCCAATAGGTAAAATTATCAGGCAGCATAGAATAATTTTCACTGTTACGCTGATGACACTCAGCTTTACTTATCCATAAATCCTGATGAGCCCAACCAGTTTAGATAGACTACAAGCATGTCTTGAAGACATAAAACTTGGATGACTTTAAATTTTCTGCTTCTAAATTCAGACAAGACAGAAGTTGTCATCTTTGACCGGAGTTTTTAAAAAGAACTGCTTAGTCAATCACTTAACCTGGATGGCATTAAATGACCTCCGATAATAAAGTAAAAAACCTTGGGTTTATTTTTGACCAGGACATGTCATTTAAATCCCATATTAAAACAGGTTTCCAGGATTTCCTTCTTTCATCTCCGGAACTTGGCCAAATTAGAAATATCCTGTGGGGGGGGGGGGGGGGGGGTGGGGGGGGGGGAGGGGAGGGGGAGGGGCGGGGGGGGGGGGGGGGAGGGGGGGGAGGGGGGGGGGGGGGGGGGGGGAGGGGGGGGGGGGGGGGGGGGGGCGGGGGGGGGGAAGGGTGGGGGGGGGGGGGGGGGGGGGGGAGGGGGGGGGGGGGAAGGGGGGGGGGGGGGGGGGGGGGGCCAGGATTGATGCTGAAAAAACTAGTCCATGCATTGTTTACTTCAAGGCTGGACTATTGTAATTCTTACTATCAGGATGTCCACAAAATGCAGTTAAAAGCCTTCAGCTGATTCAAAATGCTGCAGCAGAGTTCTGATGAAAATGTAAAAGAGAGATCATTTTCCGCCTACTTTAGCTTCCTTCATTGGCTCCCTGTTAAATCCAGAATAGAATTAAAATTCTCCTCCTCACATATAAAGCCTTTAGGTATTTAGCTCCATCATACATCAGAGAGCTGATTGTTCCATATGTTCCTAACAGAGCATTCCGTTCTCAGACTGTGCAGGTTTACTGGTGGTTCCTAAAGTCTCTGGAAGTAGAATGGGAGGCAGATCCTTTAGTTATCAGGCTCCTCTCCTGTGGAACCAGCTCCCAGTTTTATCCGTGAGGCGGACACCCTGTCTACTTTTAAGGCTAGGCTTAAAAACTTTCCTTTTTGATAAAGCTTATAGTTTAGAGTGGCTTAGGGTTATCCTGAGCTATCTCTGTAGTTATGCTGCTATAGCTTCTGTAGCTGCGTGAACATATGACCACTTTCACCCTCTTCGCTACTTTCTCACACTACTCTTCATTTTGTATTTTTTGCTGTTTTTTCAGCTTTAAACTGGTTCTCTCTCTTCTCTCTTCCTAGAAGCTACACCTGGCTGACCTCTGTTTCTACCTGTGACAAACTATCTGGAAGGGGGGCATCGTCCGAGCTTCTGCTGGCAACAACTTGGTGCTCACCCTCTACCGATGATCCACATGGCCCTGTCTTTCAGTGTTTAACCTTTCTCTCTCCTAGACATAGCTACTGACGGAGCTTTTACTGTAACTAACTCTATGTGTCTCTCTTCAGACTCTAACCTTGAAAACTGGCTCAGAGTTTATCTGTTTCTTTCTTTCTAGGTGAAACAACTAAAGGAGCTACATCCATTAACATTTAACTTTTCCTTCCCAATAGAAAGGACTCCTGGATCAGTGCTTCTTTGTTCTCTTTGTGTCTCTGCTCTTTTCTCTCTAACCCCCAGTCGGTCGTGGCAGATGGCCGCTCACACTGAGCCTGGTTCTGCTGGAGGTTTCTTCCTGTTAAAAAGGGAGTTTTTCCTCTCCACTGTCGCTACATGCATGCTCAGTATGAGGATTGCTGCAAAGTCAACGCCAGTGACTGTCCACTGTCTCTACATGCTCATCCAGGAGGAGTGAATGCTGCAAGTCACTGACTGGATGCAATCTGCTGGGTTTCCTTAGATAGAAAAACTTTTTATCCAATTTGAATAAATAACAGAATCTGACTGCACTGTTCAGTGATTTGGATTAATTGTAATGCCATGTACCTGACTTTGTGAAGTGCCTTGAGACGACATGTGTTGTGAATTGGCGCTATATAAATAAACTGAATTGAATTGAATTGAATTGAATTTATCTTGTTTATTTTAAGTGATTTCTTTGTATGGACTGATAAACATGTCTTCTACCCAGACGTAGCTCCTGTCGTCCTTCCAAATGTTTTAAAAACACAAACAGCAAAAGCACTGCCAAGGAAAGAATTTTTTTGTGGACCATTTGTCATCTGAAGTCAACATGTCAGTATCATTTGTAGTATTTATCACGGCATAATGTTATGAGATAGTGGAGAATTTGTATTGTATGGTCTAGATTAGGAACTTAAACATTAAGAACTAAAAGCTGGTTTTATTTGCTGTTTTTTAACAATGTGACAAACTAAAACTACACCCCTGCTCATTCCTGCTTACTGATTGTTGAGGCCACTTTCAAACCTTACAATTAAAGGTACAGTGTCTTCTTTAAGAATCTGTAGTCCTTGGACAGTTTAAGATTTTGGTGCATTTCAACCACTAACTATTGGGAATATATAGAAGTTTGTGGTTATTAAATGGAATTTGACATTTTTTTTAATGAATCTGAAGCTGTGGAGTGATTTTTTTAAGGGGAATCGCAGTAAAGTGATAACTCTAAATAAACAAAGCAGTTCCTTTCACAAGTCCATTAGTAAACAGACTCCTCTTCAATGTAATTTAAATGCAGCTATTCTGTTTCTGGCCTCAGAGGTTTGTTAGAGAACATTAGAGAATAAACAGCATCATAAAGACCAAGGAACCTAGCAGACAGGTCAGGGAGAACATGTTTTCTTCAAAGCCAGTTCACATCCACCAAAATTACCAGGAGGAAAGAGAATGAAATGAAAATAAACTTCAAGACATCAGGCAGGAAGACAAAGCCTGGAGACAAATGGGTCTTCCACATGGATAATGACCCCCAGCACACCACCACATTAGCTACTAAGTGGTTTAAGGACAAGAAAGTCAGTGTTGTAGAGTGATCATCTCACAGCCCTGACCTCAGTCACAGAGAACATCTGTGAACAAGGTGGCCTACAATCCTGACCCAGTTACACCGGTTCTGTCACGAATGATCCAAAATTCCTGGAAACAACTCAGAGAAACTTGTGGAAGAAAACCCAAAGCACCTGAGCCAAATCATAAAGTTTTAATTTAAAGAAATCTTTTTTTTAACTCTTATTATTTTTGATATTTTGCAGAAAGACATGATTTTGGTCCTAATCCTGATTTTAATCTTACATTGTGATTGTGTTTCTTTTTATACAGTTTATGTACACATAATAACACAGGCCTTTAGATGCATTTGCTTTATTAAAAATACATATTAAATTTGAACATTTAAACATTATAAAAAAATAAGTCAAAACTTTTCTCTTTGCACATTTATTAAAACAAGCTCAGCATTAAACTTGCAGGCTGAAAGGTCCCCAAATAATCATGAAACAGACTACAAGTGTGTCTGCTGTTAGTTATGACTGATTGGTGTGCAGTGAAAACATGAGCAATGTCTGAACGGGAAAGACGACCGCTCTTTGGAATATTCCGCTCATTTCCTGTCTCCTCCTGCCTGTCTCGTAATGTTTTTCATCTGCAGCATAAAGTCCATTAGTCTCCCCTGATCCTGCCCCATGTTTCATAACTGCTCACCGCTTTGAGACAACAGGGCATGGCTCTCCCTGTGCAGCTGATATACTGTTTTAGCAGCTGTTTCCGACAGTAGGGTCTTTGTATAAAGAATAAGTGAAAGTTCAGAGATGTGGTCCAAATGCTGGGAGGACTACTGGGCCTAAGCTAATGTCTGAAGCCACTAAAACACCCCTGATGTTCTCTCTGCTCACCCAGAGAGGGGTGGAGCACAGAGCCACTGAATTCCCTAACAGACCCCCCAGGATGGTGTACAGAAATCAACTGTGACAAGAAATAAATTATTTTAGCATTTACCCTCAGATTTAAATCCCTGTTTCCAAAACCAAAACTGTGTCTTCATTCTACTTGCATTTCAAATATTGTGCAGAATGTTAAAAGGGAAAAAATTATTTCAAGTGTTTGTGTCAACTGACCAAGTTAAAAGTTTGCATTTTTGGCTCTAAGTGTTTATAGTTCAAAGAAAAACAAGAAGTGGAGAGAAAGTGTGTGGGAGAACGCTACAGGATCAGGAAAGAATTTTCTGTCCCCAAAACCTCTTACAGGCTTTCCGTGGTTATGACTCAAAGTCACATTTATATTTTATATATATATATATATATATATATATATATAATATATATATAGATATATATATATATACACATAGATGCTGTAAGTATCTAAATGACCTTAATCTTGACATACTTTTGTGTTTTTGTTGTCTGATTACATAATTTTCTATGAATTAAACCAGATTTTATTACAAACAATTACTGATTGCCTGACCATTTTTTCCAAATACTTTTTTACTCTTACTTGAGTAATTTGTTTGGAGGACTACTTTTTACTTCTGCTTGAGTAAAAATAAATTAGGGTAGTGCTACTCTTGCTGGAGTACTCTGAATACAACAGTCCTAGACACTCTAATCAACTTAAAACCGTAGATCATAAATCTAAGGTACATTTAATTTATAGCAGTTGTTAGAAGCCACTGATTCTAGAGCCAGTGGTTTTGTAAAAATAAAAGAGCCTTTTATACTTGGCATTTTTCTCCCCACTGAGTACTCAAATTAAGATAACGCTACTGCTACAATAAGATTTATACAGCTTTTATGCAGTTTTACCAGGATTACCAATACATTCGGTGGGTGCTATGAGGCTCTACACTCCTAAATCACTAACAGACTTATTTGAACTTTGTAATATAATTAAGCAATTAGGCTTAGTTTGATTGTGTTAAAAATAAGTCTTAAGACCTCATGCACACGTCAAATATGTTGTTGTTCTAGAAAAAAATAGAACTGTAGCTCCCTCTACTGGCCAGAGTTCATTCAGCACCTTGGATACACAAAGTTTTGGGAAGATTCGAACAAGTTTAAAAAAACATAAAGCTATTAAAAGTGAAATGGTTCCCAGTGCCGATGATTCCACATGTCATATATCATAACAGACCTTGTATTGTATTGTAACTGTAGACATGTTATTTTAACACCTGTTTTTGTTACATGCCATTTTGAAATATAATAATACTATAATTTTCCTAGTATGAACTCTGTTATTCAGACCACCTCTCCATCATAAACTATATCCATATAGTAGATATTCAAACTGCTGCAAGCATAAGAGCCTACTGTAAAACACGTGTGAGTGAGCTAGAAATGACCTGGATCAGTCTCTGTCGACCTCTGCTCTACTTTAAAGGAAAACCTGCCAGACATTGATCATGATTCTTACTGTGTTGTTCTCAATCATGCTGTCATTTTCAGTCCCCCTGCTTGCTTTTGTCTGCAGAGATGTCTCAGTCCCCATAAACTGGAATCCTCCATAAGACCCTGGAGTGGGTTCTGTTGTCGTTTTTTGGCCAGCAGCTGAGACCAGGCTGACCCTGCTACCAATCAGACAAGAGGAGCTAAACATTTCAGTCTCCCTGGCAACAGCCTGCATGTGCTACATGCTGATTTCCAGTCATCATGAGGGTGTTGGCTGCGCAGTGGTGGAATAGTTCGTTAAAACACGCCACAGTGAAGTATCTTCTCATACTGTTTTATTGTTATTTAACCTTAGAGGTTTTTTGGTATTTCTTATAGCTGTAATGGGTGGCAGCGCTTCCTTATAAACCGATGTAAGTTGTTGCTCCTGGGGGCCCTCTGTTGTTGTAATGTGTAACATCACTGTACTAAAAATAAATCTCCATCTGAGCCAGCCGCCAGTAAAGTTTTTATTGTGACAAACACCGCAGCAAAAAAGCCACCGTAGGCAACCAGGTTATAAGAATGGTTAATATATGGCCCAGGAAGACAGAGAATAAATGAAGGAGGCTGCACATGCTTATATTATCTGTTAGGACCAGAAACATTCACAGCAGACACAAGGTAACAGACCAGTTCTCCAAACTCTGTGATCATTGTGTGCTGGGACTGCATGAGCTGCTGTTAATTCTGTAGTTGTATCTGTCCCTCATATTTTCTCACCACATAAAGATGAACAAGAACATATAAAATAAACACATATTTAAAATTGTGATGAGTTTGGACAAGAATAAACACATTTCTATCACATTTTTAGCACATTGTGTAACACTCCCCCCTCATACATGTGCAGCGATGTTACAGGGTGTAGTATACTAACCCAGCTAATATGTAAATGGTGTCAGAATATGAGAAAAAAAGTAGTATTTTTTAAAAATTCATCATCTATACCACATATTGCATAGTGGGTCACACGGGAGCTGGTGCCTACCTCCAGCAGTCTACGGGCGAGAGGCAGGGTACAGCCTGGACAGGTCGCCAGTCCATCGCAGGGCAACACAGACACATACAGGACAAACAACCACACACACTCATTCACACCTAAGGGGAATTTAGAGACCAATTCACCTAACCGTCATGTTTTTGGACTGTTGGAGGAAGCCGGAATACCCGGTGAGACCCCACGCATGCACAGGGAAAACATGCAAACTCCATGGAGAAAGACCCCTGGCCGGAAGTCAAACCCAGGACCTTGCTAGGCAACAGTGTTACCAACTGCACCACCGTGCAGCCCTGAAAAAAAAAACTAAACACAAATAAAATTTCTTTTTCTCTGCTTTTGACCACAAAAAAGCAAAACGGCTTAAAACTTTGAAAAAAAACAGAAAAAGCGACCTTTCTTTTTGTTTGTCATTATAGGTTTCTCATTAGTACCAAACATCCAGAACCTCTGCATATTTGTTGCCAAAATATGCAGAGGTTCTGGATGAACCCATCCTATGTAAATAGAGCAAAGCGGCTCCTAGTTCAATCATGAATTAATTGTGATGAACCAATTTTTGGGATCAATATCTGAACTCACATCCAAGCCTAATTATTCCAAATCAAGAAATCACCTACATTTAACCGCTAATCAAATCTTTGCATGCATGCTTCTGTAGATTTTGCTTTGCGTCACCTGTGAGTTAATGATGAAACTAACACTAGTAGCAGTACAGACTCGCAGGTATTAACTGTGCAGCAGACTGTAGTTTTTCTTCCATCCTGAACACCAAGCATCCATTTAAGCTGTGTGAACACTATGTGTCTCTCTCTTTACCTCAGTAAGACCAGGAGGAATGTGAAGTACAATCAGATCTGTAAGCTTTTTATCTTTGACAGATTTGGCTACATGCACAGGTGGGTGGGGTTTCCTCTGCTGTAGCCCAAGGCTCAGCTGCCCTATAAATTACGTTATTTAAGAAGTTGGGCAGTGGAAGATTTGGTTCCTGTCTTTTTTCCTTCTAGAGGATTGTGAAAGAGACAGAAAGGCAGCGTTCCATTCAACAATGCTCCTAAATCAAAAGAGCAGGGCCCATTCTTTTAAATGCTGAGCTCTTATTATGTAGAAACAGTAATGAAGCGTATTCAGAGAGGCAGAGACAGGAATGTCAGGGGGTGGTTGAGCCCTCGGGATTGCATTAATGCTCTCTGTTCCCTGTCACAGTTGGCACAGTATTCACCAACCCAGACGAGAAGAGACAGAAAGAAAACCTCAGTGTAGCGATAGATGTTGTTTTCTTTCACTTTTCTATGCTAGATGTTTATGAACAGTTTAAATACTGTCTGACCCTTTATGAAGGGTGAATTTCATTAGCAAATTGTGATTGCTATCTTGATGGAGATGGGTGATTAAAAAAGACCAAGAGCTTCATAGTCAGGACTGGTCATTAGCCTAATGGACATAAATTTGTCCAGAACATTATTAGGTTTGTGCCTGAAATTTTATGTGAAAAATTGTTTGTAGAAAGAGAAAAAACACACAAGAGAAGAAGAGAAGATAAAGTTTCACAAATGAGAGCCAGAAAAAAGGTGCTATCAAAATCCTCTTACAGCCTGCCATCACCATGGCAGCAGCCCACTGAAATGTTCTCCTCATCTTGCCTTTTCCCAGGCAGCATCACGAGATAATAACACAGAGCCTATTGGCTCGAGAAATGTCTGCACATCTGTTAGTGATGACAGCTGCCAGTCAAGCTGCTCATCATGGAGCCAGGGCATTAAAGCTCCAGCCTTCTGTGCACTCAGTAGCAGTTTTAGAGCAATCATGGCAGGTTTCCATAGAAGTTTACTTGGCTAAATGCATCTATTTATTTTGAAGCATTTATATACAGGAGAGCAACCAAAAGTAACCACTACTAGAGGCTACTGACTGCAGTTGTGGCCTGATGTAAAGTGCACAGGAATAATTTTCACAGTGCTTGAATTTTTCCAGATTTCGTCATTTTACAGTCAGAAAATTTCAGTGTCTTTTTTGGGGGGATTTTAGTGATTGAACAATGCAAAGTGGTGCCTAATTTTGCAGCAGAATAAGTGGTAGAAGCTTTCCAAAATTTCTGTTTGTAAAATTGAAACGCATGGGAGCCCTTTTTACACTTACAGCCCTAAATCAACATCAATGCAACCAATATTCTTCAGAAATTATCTTGTAACTAAACAGACTATACCATTGTGTAACCTGATCACAGCTTTTCTATGAAGGCTTTAGATGTTTGTTAGAGAACACTGGAGAACAACCACCATCATGAAGACCAATGAACACAGCTGGAAGGTCAGGGAGAAAGCAGTGGAGATTATGGCTGTCCACCTATACTGACGTGCCAGGCAAAGAGAGCATTCATCAAAGAAGCAGTTGAGATTCTAATGGTAACTGTGGAGGAGCTGCACAGATCAACTGCTCTTCTGACAGGTAATCTATTAGATGGGCTCTCCACAAATCCAGATTTATATAAAAGTAGCAAGATGACTGCTTTTATTGAAAGAAAGACATAAAAGGTCCAGCTTGGAGTTTGCCACAAGCATGGAGGCCAAACGGCAAACATGTGGAGGAAGGTGTTCTGATTAAACTCTTTGGTCCATGTGCAAAAATCTGCACAAACAATTGAAGTTTATGGTTGTAACTAGAACAAAAATGAAAATGTTTAACACTGCAGCAAGACTCTGTATATCTATGACTTAACTTTAAGGCTGATTTATTATTCAGAAACAAAAATGTATTTGGTAAAAAATGGAAACTTTTTAATTGAAAATTAGCATCAACGTTTGCCTGAGAACTGGTAAAACCCTCTGGAATCACATGTTGTAGCATTGAAAATAGGACAACAGCCCAGCAAACAATGTATTTTTGTTGGAGTCCAATAAATTAAAGGATAGGATGTATTATTTATGCAAAATGACCCTACTTACCATGTTGACCCTTCTTCTCCATAACCTCTGCTGTTCTTTCTGGCATGGGTCTTCTGGGTGAAATCTGGTGAGCTACTCTTGGTTCTTCAAGTTAATGTCATGTTTCTAGTTTCTGCATCCCTCCAAGAGCTCTTCATGCTCCTGGTGAACTCCCTTGAATGTCCTGAACCCGTCATCGCTGCAACTGAACCTCTTGTCTTGAAGTTTTGGATGATTTTGTGATGATACAGCTGTGCCGAAGATATATCCATACAGGAATGCAATAGGATGAAAAATTGTGCCAGTGCATAGATGTAGTGAAAATGGACATTTAGGCCTGTAAACATCTAATAATGAAAACATGCATGTGCTCATTGTGCACAATAATCTATGAATGATGTGATTAATCACCATAAATGTCACATCTGAAGTTGGTTAAACTTCCAAGAAAACATCAAGTTGTCACAGAGTATTTCTGCCTATTTTTATCACTTTTGTACAACTAGCAAAACTAAATGTACAATCTTTCACTTTCATCATTATTTTTGAACATAGAGTTCTGAGGTGATGAAAGTAGTAGCATATTTAGGTTGTAGTTAGATACTGTGCATTCCAGTAAGTATTTGTGGTGATATTTTTCATAAAATGTGTGCATGTGGCCTTTGTAAGCATATACCTGGCATGTTATGGCATGTCACTCTCCATTGGATGACACTGAAGTGCCATATAATGAGACTGTAAGGCAAGCGATGAGTCACAAGAAAATGTCCCTTTTCCTTTTCTACGCAGCCCTGTCCAGTCGGATTAATACCTGAGTAATATTAATGACATTCCCAGTTACAACAGGGACAAAATGGGTTCATTTTTCAGAGACATCACAAATAAAGACCATGGATTTTTTACCTTACAAAATCATCTGAAAGTTGTAAGTGCCATGCATTAGCATGTAATAGTCCCAGCCAAGTTCAGTGGCTGAACGCATTGTGCCAAAGATCAGGATCTAAGGAGCCCAAAACAAATCTGAAAGGCAAAATTTAGTCAGTGAAGTGATATGATGACTGACTAAGATCTCCTAACATAACCAAAACCACTCTTTTCATTTTCAGTTTTATTCGAGGGTTTGCTAAACAAAAAAATTAAGATTTTGGGTTTCGTCTAAATGGTCACAAGAATAAACATGTTTGCATTGAGCCTTGATTGACGTTTGTTTCTGTGGTCATGGTTTAAATATAGTGTTAATTCATTTATAACCAGCTGTCAAAACAAAAAAAAAAAAAAGAAAAAATAGAGACAAAAGAAGAATCTGTGGAGGAGTTGAGAGAAAAACCCAAAGGAGATATTTGGTGGGAGGAACAGCAGCTGTGTTAGAAACACTGCCAGGAGTCAGAGGAAGGACAGAGGAGACTAAAACATATGGACATATAAAATAAGTAGGAAATTAGAGAAAACCATATTTCTACCAGTGAGGATATTGACACTATGATTTTATTACTGTAGCCTTGGAAAAACCGCAACTAGTGAATTTAATCCCCTGTAGACTGAGTTGGTCTCCAACATATTCAAACATAGGAAATCCAGATTGTGATGGAAGAATGCACTTTTTAAAATCTTATTTGCTTGGAGGGTGAATAGCAAAATGCAGCTTCAACCCTAGATGTTGCACTTTGCTTTTAGTAGAGATACACACAGAATCAGCCAATGTTCAGCAGATTTGAAAAAAAAAATCTAGATTGATCACCTTTGGACTGAAAGTTGAGAACTGCTGCAGTCTTCTTGTTTGCTCCACAAAAACTGGCTTTACTGGATGGTAGAGCAGCGCAGCACATAGCGACATAAAAGAGGGATGCAACCAGGATGTCAAAATGACAGACGGTGCCGTTTGACCTTAAGATCAATGTCCCCTGAGCAGCAACAGGTAAAAACAGCCTGTGGTTTGGCTTCCCAAAGAACAGAAACAGGTAAATGAAACTGGGAACATCATCAGGTACTGGGTTCAGACTTTGCATTTATGGACCAAGCCTTTTAGTGAACAACTTGACATCAAAATATCTAAAGGCATTTGGTTGGTCAACAAAGAAAAACAGTTTACATCAATACAGAAACTTTATTAGTAGCATTATGTCTTTACAAAAAGAGCGTTGTGTATGTGGTTTACAAGTCTAAATATTTCTACCTCAACCATTTATTAAAAATAACCAAATTTAAAAGTCATTCTTTGAAACATGTAAAAGTACACTCATATTTACCACATTATATATTTATACATAATTTTGTTTTACATAATATAGCAGTCACAGTAATCCATGTTTTTTTCCTTGAATGGATATTTGAACAAGTATAGTGTTTTCACAATGACGTTATAACCCTATATTTTGAATTTATGTTGGAAATCATGGAAGAAACATTAGTTAGCAAAGAGCTACCATGTGTATTTGTCTCTAGTTCTCAGTCCAGAAATCAGAATAAGTTGATGATGTGAGAAAGGCCTGATGATAAACCCCTAGGTGACTGCAACTCATGGTTTAAATAGGAAGTGTCACCGTATGAACTTTTCCTGTAGTTTGAACACAGTATGGTTTAAGCTAAGCACAGACTTCTGTAAGCAAATATTTGGGCCTCGCAGCTCTAATATTTATCTGGCTGCAGAATATTATATCACATTTTCTATATGAGAAGCAGTGATTGTATCTTTGGTAGCAGATTAATGCTCGAGTGTGTTGTTCATGTTACCATGTCTTTTTCTTTCCAAGAATCATTGTCCTGATAGACAAATAATAGGAAGCTAAACGATGCTCAGATCAGTCTGACCCAAAGATATTTCTGATTCTTACTGCATATCTAGACTGAGATGAATTCAGTCTTACAATCTTTTATAGCCACACACTGGTGCACTTCACTTGTCTGAGTTGTTTCAAAGGAAAATGTATGTCTACTCTGCTGCAGCTGCAACAGCAGATAAGAAAGGTGAAAGAGTTAGAAACCATTACCAGTTTTTACCACATTTTCCTGCTGAATAATACTTTTTTGTGTTCCATCTATGAGTTTTGTGAGGAATGGGGTCTGATGTTTTACAGAGATACTTGCAGTGATGATCCAGCACACATTTTGCTGACTTGTTTGTCTAAATGACACAGACAAAGGACTGGACTTTGCTATTCATCAGGGTGACAACAGGAGCTGTTAAAGGTCCATGCACACTAGGTTTTACTCTCTGCCACACACAAGTGAGGTAAGGAATGAATCCCAAGTCTTATATGCAAAAAAATATTTAGTCCGCAACAATTCAGGAAGTTTTCCATAAACATCTGGTGTTCAATACTAACTTTAGATTGGCTCTATAAAAGCTCGTTTCATTTCCCTTCTCTCTTGTATCGCTGCTGGACGTATTTTCTGTTCTTCAGAACCAACACCAACAAATTTCCAACCTCAGAAATTCAGTAAAAACCGGTTTGAAGCAAAATACAAGGCTTCAAAGATTTTAGTTTTACCTGTGCTTCTAATTATATTTAGCTTAAAGCTGCAGATCCTTACTGAACCTAGATAAAAATAAAATAATTATATATTACAGTAGCCATTCGTTTATAAATGGTCAGTATTGTAAAGTGACGGCTGCTTAATTAATTAGGTTGGCAGTGCAGAACCATATTAACAAAAGATTTGTTAGAAATATGCTGATAACAGGTTACCATGCTATGACTGAGAAATGCAGGCTTCAGTCCTGCTTAATATAAAAATATTACCTCTCTCCTGCCCTGTTTGTCCAACATCCCTCTACCCAGCATCTCTGTCCAGCTTAGTTTCAAGAACCCCTGGTTCCCAGGCCACCAGGGGAATACAGACTCTCCAGAAGGTTCTGGGTCTACCTTAAGGTCAGACCCAGATGCAGCAGCACTATATGCCGGACTTCACCACCCTACAGAGGAAGTTCCTTTCAGCATCTGGCATCTCATTCTTTTGGTCATGATCCATATCCCATGAATATAAGGGAGGGTTGGAACAGAAACAGACGGCTAAATTAGAACTTGGCTTTTTGGCTCAGCTCTTCCTTCACATAGAAAGACTGGCGAAATGCCTGGACCTCCACAGAGTGATTGGTCATGTCCTGGTGTTAAGTGCCTTAGTGTTGTTTCATAAATGCTTAGACTGACCTGCTTTAACCAGCATTTCAAACCTAATTTAATATTTATTCCAGTGGCTATCTGACAAATAAAGCTACTGTATGGGGAATAAAACACACAAAGAGAGATGTAATTAGAAAAATCTGCAGGATAATGGCTGAAATCACAGGTCTGTGGCATCTAAGAGTTTTTAAACATAAAGTTTTTGAGTTAAAAAGGCTCACTGATGTCAAATACAGGAGAATAGCAACAAACTAAAAGTCTAAACATCATTGTTAATTATCAGAACTTATTTCAGGGGACCTCTAACAGCTCCAAAAATCTACTGAGAAGAAAAAGACAAATTGAGACATGGAGGGTGTGTCTGTTCTGCTGAGCCTTGTTTATGTTTCCAGACATAAAAAGACAAGAAAGCTGGATATGTGATTGTAAAGTTCATCTTGTTGAGCATGTCTATCAGAAAGTGCAGGCATACACAATGCCCACCACCACAATGTTCCCTATAGTCGCAATGATGGCGATCCACAGCCAGATGGCGTCGTTTGACATGGACTGTTGCTCTTCCGGCTGGCCATGCACCGAGGCTGCAGATGCCTCGGCGTTGACGCTCGCTGAAGAGTTGAAGAGCGAATGCTCACCGCTGTTGTCGTCATTGGGTGAAGAGACCATGAAGGCTCCAGTCATCTGTAACAGGAAGAAAACAGAAAGAAAGGAAAGCAAGAATGATTTTAAAATGTTAGATTATAGACATATTATAGACAAGATGGCGCCGACGATGGCAGCCTCGGAGCTTCGCTCTCTCTTTGTTTGTGTATTTTGTGTGTTTTTATGTTTTTCGAGCCACAATTCTGAGGTCTCATTTAGTAGAGAGGCACTTCTCAACATCAGAGAGTCCTCTCTTGGGATTTTTTCACCATCTTTCACCGATCCGAGGTTCACCGAGCTCCTGGCAAGCGGAGCTGCGGTTCTGTATGGGATACTGCACCGAAAGCACCACAGGGGAAAGCGGGCTGGCGCCCTGGTAAAGCTCCGCAAAAGAGGACTTCGTACACCACTGCCTTCAATCCACCTGGCAAATGTCCGCTCTCTAAGCAACAAGATGAACGAGCTGCTTCTCCTCACCGGTAAAAACGCGGACCTCCGCGGATCAGCGGTTCCCTGCTTCACCGAGACATGGCTGAGTGACAACATCCCGGACCGCGTACTGCTGATACCGGACTTCCAGCTGTTCAGAGCGGATCACAGCGCGGAGCTATCAGGGAAGAAGCGAGGAGGCGGAATCTGCTTTTATATGAACGAAAGTTAGTGCAGAGACATAAAAGTGCTGGGGAAAACATGTAGTCCTGATCTGGAGTCATTTCCCATAATCTGCAAACCGTTTTATTTACCGAGAGAGTTTTCCTTGTTTATAATAACTGGGTCATATTTTCCACTGCATGGCTGCACTTCTGCCGCGGAAAAACATCTTGCTCTGGGTTTCTTGGATCATTGCCTTATCCACCTCATCCCAGCCTGCAGACAGAGACTAAGAGCTTCCAAACCCACGGTTCACACTGTTAAGAAGTGGACTGAGGATTCGAAGCAGATGCTACAGGCCTGCTTTGAATGCACAGACTGGACTGTTTTTGAAACCTCAGCCACTGATTTAAACGAACTAACTGATGTGGTGACATCATGCATCAGTTTCTGTGAGGACATGTGTGTGCAGACCAAGACCTTCTGCAACTTTGGGAACAACAAGCCATGGTTCACTCCACACCTCAGGAATCTGCGCAGGGACAAGGAAGAAGCTCACAGCAGTGGAGACTGGGCGCGGTACAGGCAGGCCAGGAACAGACTTACAAAGGAGATCAACGCAGCCAAGAGAAGCTACAGTGAGAAGCTGAAAAACAGCCTTTCTACTGGTGACACTTCGGCTGTTTGGACCGGTCTGAGAAACCTGACTGCCTACAGAAGCCCCACCACCCTTCCTGAACAGAGTCCTCGCCTGGCCAACCGTCTAAATGGCTTCTACTGCAGACATGAAAAGAAGCCGTTCACACCTCAAACCATCTCGTCCACATCCCATTCAAATTCCTCCCATAAAGCAACCAACCCCCTACCTTCAGATCCTCTGCCTGCACTAAAGATCCCGGAGGAAGATGTAAACAGGCTCTTTCAACGCATGAAAACAAAGAAAGCTGGAGGACCTGATAACGTCTCCCCATCATGCCTGAAAGCATGTGCACATCAACTCGCTCCGATCTTCACCCGGATCTTCAACAAGTCACTGGAGACCTGTGAGGTCCTGCCTCAAATGATCCACCATCATCCCGGCGCCCAAGAAACCCACCATCCTAGGATTAAATGACTACAGGCCTGTAGCCCTGACGTCTGTGGTCATGAAATCCTTTGAGCGGCTGGTGTTGAAGCACCTGAAAGACATCACAGGCCCTCTACTGGACGCCCTGCAGTTTGCTTACCGAGCAAACAGGTCGGCAGATGATGCTGTTAACTTAGGTCTACACTTCATCCTGCAACACCTCGACCGCCCAGGGACCTACGCCAGGATCCTGTTTGTAGACTTCAGCTCGGCCTTCAACACCATCATACCAGACATCCTCCACCAGAAGCTCACTCAGCTCAACGTCCCAGCCTCCACCTGTCAGTGGATCAACAGCTTCCTGATGGACCGACAGCAGCAGGTGAGACTGGGGAGCATCTTCTCCCGAACCAGATCAACAAGTACTGGTGCCCCCCAGGGGTGTGTTCTATCCCCACTCCTCTTCTCCCTGTACACAAATGACTGCACCTCAGCAGACTCGTCCGTGAAACTCCTTAAGTTTGCAGACGACACCACTGTCATTGGACTGATCCAGGACGGTGATGAGTCTGCATACAGACAGCAGGTGGATCGGCTGGTACACTGGTGTAGTCAGAACTACCTGGAACTGAACCCACTCAAGACTGTGGAGATGGTGGTGGACTTTCGGAAAACACCACCCCCATACACCCCCCTCACCATCCTCAACAACACCCTGTCGGCTGTGGACCATTTCAGGTTCTTAGGAACCACCATCTCTGAGGACCTGAGATGGTCTTCACACATAGACACTGTTCGAAAGAAGGCCCAGCAGAGACTGTACTTCCTGAGGCAACTCAAGAAGTTCAACCTTCCAGGAGCTGCTGGTCATCTTCTCCACTGCCATCATTCAGTCTGTCCTGTCTTCATCCATCTCAGTGTGGTTTGGTTCATCCACCAAACAGGACAGGTCCAGACTGCAACAAATAATCAGGACTGCAGAGAGAATCATCAGGGCTGACCTTCCCTCCATCCAGGACTTATACAGGTCTAGGGTCAGGAAAAGAGCTGCTAAAATCTCTGCAGACCCCACACACCCTGCACATAAACTGTTTAGAGTTCTGCCTTCAGGTGGCGCTAGAGAGCGCTGTTCACTAAAACCAGCCGCCACAGAGACAGTTTCTTCCCCCAGGCTGTTTCTCTGTTGAACATTCAATAAAATACAAAACAACAGCAGACAGATGTTGCAAATGCACCTTTTTATTTATATATGTGTATATTTGTACATTGTAAATATGTATATTCTGTAGTGCAAAAACAAAACCCAGAGAGCAAAGTGTACCGGAGTCAAATTCCTTGCTTGTATGTACAAACTTGGCAATAAAGCTGATTCTGATTCTGATTATAGTCTAAATGAAACACACAGCAGAGCTTATGAAAGTTTGACATTTCCACATAGCATTGCCTTGCAATCAAGTCAAGATTTGGCTGCTTTTTAATTTTTTAATTTTTGTACTTAAAACTTGTCTCTACTGATACACAGATCACAGAGGTAATAATCAATAACTATTAAGTCTGTTTCTATAGAAATACACTCAGACATAGGGCAGTAAAAGGAACCATTTTACCCCCTATGGATCAGCAATCTGCTGATAATTGGAACCCAAAAATGGTTGTCTCTTTCCCATCAGTAAATGCACAGTAAATGAGTGCTACTGGATCACTCTGACCAACAACAATCTTCGGTATGGAAGCCAACACTGCAGAAAGAAGGCTCTGAATTAGCTGATCCCTGTGTCTCTGAGGAGTTAAAAATGAAGTCAGAGCAGAATGTGTAAGAAGTTTGTTTTTTTCTCTACTGACGCATTTCGGCTGTTCATTCAGACTGCCAACACGTAGTTGGACTTCAGAGATTACAGGAAGATGAGGGGATCACCGCTAAGTTGCTCCGTTGCATCCCTTTTCTGAATACCCATTCTGTCATGGAACCTGCTGGATTGGGAAATGTTGGCAGACTTCTCACAGCTAAGATAAGGGTCTACTTACTCAACAGGAAGTACACACAGGCACTGCTGATAATAATGCAAACTGTTCTAGTCGTTAAAAACAGTTATAAGAGTTTAAAATATGACCTCTATAATCTTTAGAGCTCCATAACACTTTAAATAACATTCATCATCACAGTATCAACATTGCCATCACAAAGTTACCTTTGTTAATAACTGTTTTAACATAATAACATGATCTAAATGCTGGGCGTAGCATGCATAATGCTCAGCAGTTATATGTCTGTTTTCTGAATAAATGTCCCCCGTGTCAGCTCTTGAGAGGAAACCAGTTGTCTCTTCGTCAATTTTAAATTAGTAAACTTTCTTCTCCTAAGCATACAGTAAATTAGGAATGGGCACTTATCGTTATCTGGGAACATTTGGTACCATGATCGCTAGTGTATCGCCTGATACACTGGTGTAGTCAGAACTGCCTGGAACTAAACCCACTCAAGACTGTGGAGATGGTGGTGGACTTTCAGAAAAACACCACCTCCATACACCCCCCTCACCATCCTCACCAATACTGTATCGGCTGTGGACCACTTCAGGTTCCTAGGAACCACCATCTCTGAGGACCTGAGATGGTCTTCACACATAGACACTGTTTGAAAGAAGGCCCAGCAGAGACTGTACTTCCTGAGGCAACTCAAGAAGTTCAACCTTCCACAGGAGCTGCTGGTCATCTTCTACACTGCCATCATTCAGTCTGTCCTGTCTTCATCCATCTCAGTGTGGTTTGGTTCATCCACAAAACAGGACAGGTCCAGACTGCAACGAATAATCAGGACTGCAGAGAGAATCATCAGGGCTGACCTTCCCTCCATCCAGGACTTATACAGGTCTAGGGTCAGGAAAAGAGCTGCTAAAATCTCTGCAGACCCCACACACCCTGGACATAAACTGTTTAGAGTTCTGCCTTCAGGCCGACGCTACAGAGCGCTGTTCACTAAAACCAGCCGCCACAGAGACAGTTTCTTCCCCCAGGCTGTTTCTCTGTTGAACATTCAATAAAATACAAAACAACAGCATACAGATGTTGCAAATGCACCTTTTTATTTATATATGTGTATATTGTACATTGTAAATATGTATATTCTGTAGTGCAAAAAACAAAAACCAAAGAGCAAAGTGTACCGGAGTCAAATTCCTTGTTTGTATGTACAAACTTGGCAATAAAGCTGATTCTGATTCTGATTCTGATGATGAGAAAGTCTTTTATAGCTCTAATTATAATTTTAAATTGATTATGTTTGTAAACACTAAAAACCAACAGTATGGTTGAAATTGTTACTTTTACAGACTTTTTCACTGACGGTTCCTTCAGAGTGGCGTATTTAAGAATGACTTATTTTTATGAGTAGTTTTTGTTTGTCCCTGCTTACTTCCAGAGCTCTGCAATCTATTGCCAAAAAAGACTACAATACCGATTTTAACACTTTTCGTCATTTATTTAATTGTTATTGGAACAAATCCATTCCTACACCAGATGTTTTTTTATTTCTACAATTTACATGTTTTATGTTTTTATCATACAGCTTTTCTCTGTGACATGGGGCTTCATTCACAATACTAAACCCTATTGTTTAAATAGATGTGGTGAAATTGAGAAAACCTTCTTTGTGTGTTGGTGAGAGAGTTAACATGTGACTGAGTGAAACAATGAAAAATATCACTCCTATAATAATATAATAACAATTATTGTTATAATTATAATAATCATGCTGGATCCACTCTGATGCAGTGCTGTCATCATATGATCATCAAGCTTGTTTTAATAAAACTTTGAGTAATCATGCTTAAACATTTTCATATAATTACATCCCTATTTTTAGTCTGATAAAACATTTTAATATGTGGCTTTTCTGCCCTTTTAACTAAACAGTTCGTTTCTAGCAGAAATGTGTTCACAAAAATACAAAGTTGGAGTGGGTATGTTTTGTTTTTTACTACTTTCTTAATGTAACGCTTTTTAATTTAAAAATGACCACTATTAAAGTTATCACAATTATCTACATCTGATGCTGTACACAAAGAGCCAGGTAAAGGAGAGGTGGTAGAAGACTCATGGTGTTAGATCAAAGCCTGCCAAATTATTTATGGAATAAAATATAAAGTTCGGATTAAGAATGGCTCCGGCATGGTGCGCATTTTGTACTAATTATTTTAAAGCTGTTTGCACCTACAGGAGTTATGTGCTTTGCATGCAAACTAACAGAATCAGATGCAGTTAATCCTGCATGTCAGTGCAGAAAGACCAACTGTGTCAGACTAAGATTAGATTTCGATTACCTATAGCTGATTACGTTTGAACTGGTCAACAGCGTTTCCATGGATAGCAGTGGTCACCTTCCTCTGTCTATGCTTGGCTTTGGACTGTTTGTGCTCATTAATGGCACTGTTGACAGCCAGAGTAGAAAATACACATAAGGTAAATGAAAAATCACTTTTTGTCTGTTTTTATTAGCAGAATAGAGACTGATTCAAACAAAGCTGCTAATATTTAAGTCCCAATGCTGTAATATTTAGATGGTTTTAGGGGCAACTTCTCATAGTCTCGTTTTCAGAGCTTAACAGCTTGTTGCCTTAGCCACATGTCAACGGTCCACACAGCAATTATAGATCCAGGTGAATGTTTCCCACCATGATTTCACCAAATGTCCCCCAGTTCATTTACATGATGTTGTCATCTGGTCACAGCATCAAATCCATGAGTTCTGGTGTTCCAATCACTTCCATGGCTGCAGGTGTGGAGAACCTTGACTGGCCTGCACAGAGTCCTGACCTCAACCTTCCTGAACACCTTTGCGATGAATTAGAGCAAAACCTGCAGTTCTGGTTTTCTCATCTAACTATGAACACACTCCTAAACCTTGGAAGATGTTTACAGAATAGTTAAAGTTCTGCTGCTGGCAACGATGGGTCCATCAACAAATGGGACCTTATAGATTAAGAATAAGATGTCATCAAAGTTCATGTACATGTAGAAGTAGACAGACAAATACTTTTGAGAACAAAGTGTTTTCACACAATCTAGTCTTCTAAAGTAGCTAACCTGGATAATCGAATATTTAACATCACCAATGGAATAATGTTGCACACACTCCAACTATCTACTTCATTTTATCCGCTACACTTCCTAATTTGCAGACAGCTCACTCCTGTGGACAATTACTGATAAATAAAAGATGAATATAAAGAATGCAGACAAGACTGAAAGCATAAGCTGTCGGACTGTTAGATTGGGTAAAATGCAACTGTGACTCCAAGGAGAGTTCTTGTTTTATTATCCCGCAGTTTGCATTGTCTTTGAGCAGTTTTTCAATATAAAATCAGATAGGCACGACCTGTGAGACAGATTGATTTATACTGGAGCGAATAAAGTGTTGTTAGCAAACTGTTTCAAGACCCTTTGCAAGCGGAGAACCTGTAGGCTGTTATCTAATGACTCGGTTCCTGGCTGCGACAGGGAATGGGCATCCGGACCAAGATTTCCTGGTCTGTGCAAGGATTATTCTTTAAATTGTTTTATTTTGGAGCCAAGTCATTTACAGACCAAAGCCATGAGATAAGATTTCTCCGCACAGTGTTTGGAATTAAAACCAGATGTGAAAAGATGCATAACCTCTTTTTTTCTTTTAATGTTCTTAAAATTCTGAACTTGGCATACCATTTTATAGTATTTTTTAAAATGTCCTTGAATCTGTATGACTTTGGTCAAATGTTTTTGGTATCTTTCTACAAGCTTCTAACAATAGTAGAAATCTGGCCCATTCCTCCTGATAAAACAGGAGTGTAGACTGACCTGCTTACACACCTTTTCATCCAGGTATTCCAAACCTTTTATGAGCAATGTTTTTTTTTTTTTTATTTCTCCTGATGCTTCAGTTTGAAGTGTTTGCACTGAGCTGCCAGAGTCAGTCCTGGTGTTGTGTTCAGCATGTAGTTAGGCAGGGTTGCCCCTCTCTCACCTATTGCTGTGCAGGAAATCAGAAATGTCCTAGTACCAAAATCAGATTCTTCATGTTTATTAGCTGGTACATGTGTTGGGACCCCAGCCATGGGGACAACATAAGAACTTTTCTGGCACTTTCAAAATAAATCGCATTAACCTACTTCCAGCACAGCCAGAAACGGGGTAGCAGCGGACTTCCCATGACGTCACTGTCCGCTTTTGCAACAAACGGACCTCTTCCACGCAGGTTCCCAGAGGAACTGGACGGAGGGACACAGCGCATTAATATCTCTTTGCTGGCAAACAGACATAAACTCTTCAAACTGGATCCAAGAGTGTCATACGATCACGCAATCATATGCACTAAGTTAAGAAGGAATGAATTGCTGTTTGTGTATCCGGTATTCATTCATGAACGGGGTAATTAAGGTACAAGCGTTGCTTGACTTTTCTCTCTGAGGTCTACAGAAGCAAACTGTGTTCTAGAGAGTTCCCAGCAGAGACCATGTCTCTACGACGCCGAGTGGAGCAGTTTTCCCGGTCTGAAGGAAGGACAACGGGACTGCATCACTGTGGTTACAGCTGTAACGTGCAGTTTGGCCGGCCGACAGAACGAGCCGCTCCACCCCACAGCGACGAAGGTTAGCTGGAAGCTAACCCTTTTTTCACTGTGGATGCTTTCTTCAACTTCGTCCCCGGACAACTTTTCCTCAGTAACGTTCACGTAAGAGGGTGTATTTTGGGCAGAGAGAAGTAGCTTAGAATGAAATAATCTAAATATTTTTAGTTTTATGACATTTGGTTTTGTTTATGTTGAAAACTCGGCCATCTTAGTGCTAGCAGATTATCTGCAGCCATGTGCTCAGTTTGTGTGTTCTGTGTTTGTCTTTTTTTTTAAAGTTTTGTAAAGCTTTTTAACCCTTTTATTAATGATATTTTAAAGGTATGTGTTTGATTCCGATGATAAGCTATAAGTTTCTTTTGTTAGCTCCAACCGCTAACAGCTAAGAACTCGTGCTTGCCTGCTAAGATAATTTACCCAAAAAGGTTGTTAGTTTTCAATCTAGTAAAATAATATTTCCCTAAATATTACTTTACTAAACTTGATAACTAAGTTACACAATCAAGCCCATTTCTCAAAGATTTGGTTCTTATTCAAAATAATATTTCTTTAAATATTATTTTAATAAATAAAGGCAGCCAATTAAACACCGTTGAGAATTGGTTTCCAGAAGGTTGGTTTTATTCAGCAAATCATTCTTTAAAATATTATTTCATTAAAATAATATTTTATCTGATCTTACATTGTGAATGGTTGTCTAAAGGTTTGCTGATTACAGCCTAAGTTAGTTCCAAGACTAACTTAACTTCATTTCTAGATTCTTCAAGATAATCCTTGGTTCTCAAACATAAACATTTCATGGTAATGTTGCATCACTCTTTTGGTCATGATTTTAAATCATCTTTAATCAACTTGTTTATATTGTACATAGCCCATTAGCCTTCGTTATTCTTTAATTCTGCTTGGTAGTTTAGTTGGATTGTTTTAGCATAGTAAAGAGTTTGTTGATTGAAATATCTTTGACTTGAGTTGACTAATTTTTGTAAATAAATTCTTGTATTTTAAGAAATTGTGTGAATTCATTCCATGTGTGTGCAGAGTTTATGCTGTTCAATAATGTCATAGCTTGGCTCATCCCTTTCAATTTTGGCCCAATACCATCGAATTAGTGGGCTGGTATTCACAGGACAACCCTTAACAGACCAAAATATTATTTAATAAAATATTAAAATATACATTTTAAATATTAAATCATATATTCATATTCATAATTACAACACATGGTACTAAGCTTCAGCAATATTTTCTCCTACAAATTAGAGTAATTTAAATGTTGGAGGTTTCTGAAATGGTACATGCAGTTTATCAATATATACACTGCTCAAAAAAATAAAGGGAACTCTCAAATAACACATCCTAGATCTGAATAAATGAAATATTCTCATTGAATACTTTGTTCTGTACAAAGTTGAATGTGCTGACAACAAAATCACATAGAAATCATCAATGGAAATGAAATTTATTAACCAATGGAGGCCTGGATTTGAGTCACACACAAAATTAAAGTGGAAAAACACACTACAGGCTGTTCCAAATTTGATGTAATGTCCTTAAAACAAGTCAAAATGAGGCTCAGTATTGTGTGTTGCCTCCACGTGCCTGTATGACCTCCCTACAACTCCTGGACACTCTGTGGTGCAACGTGACGTTGGTGGATGGAGCGAGACATGATGTCCCAGATGTGCTCAATCGGATTCAGGTCTGGGGAACGGGAGGACCAGTCCATAGCTTCAATGTCTTCATCTTGCAGGAACTGCTGAGACACTCCAGCCACATGAGGATCTCATCTCGGTACCTAATGGCAGTCAGGCTACCTCTGGCGAGCACATGGAGGGCCGTGTGGCCCTCCAAAGAAATGCCACCCCACACCATTACTGACCCACTGCCAAACCGGTCATACTGAAGGATGTTGCAGGCAGCAGATCGCTCTCCACGGTGTCTCCAGACTCTGTCACATCTGTCACATGTGCTCAGTGTGAACCTGCTTTCATCTGTGAAGAGCACAGGGCACCAGTGGCGAATTTGCCAATCCTGGTGTTCTCTGGCAAATGCCAAGCGTCCTGCACGGTGTTGGACTGTGAGCACAACCCCCATTTGTGGACGTCAGGCCCTCATACTATCCTCATGGAGTCGGTTTCTAACCGTTTGTGCAGACACATGCACATTTGTGGCCTGCTGGAGGTCATTTTGCAGGGCTCTGGCAGTGCTCCTCCTGTTCCTCCTTGCACAGAGGCGGAGGTAGCGGTCCTGCTGCTGGGTTGTTGCCCGCCTATGGCCTCCTCCACGTCTCCTGGTGTACTGGCCTGTCTCCTGGTAGCGCCTCCAGGCTCGGGACACTACGCTGACAGACACAGCAAACCTTCTTGCCCCAGCTCGCATTGATGTGCCAACCTGGACGAGCTGCACTACCTGAGCCACTTGTGTGGGTTGTAGAGTCCGTCTCATGCTACCACGAGTGTGAAAGCACCACCGACATTCAAAAGTGACCAAAACATCAGCCAGAAAGCATAGGTACTGAGAAGTGGTCTGTGGTCCTCACCTGTAGAACCACTCCTTTATTGAGTGAGTCTTGATAATCGCCAAAGATTTCCCCCTGTTGTCTTTTCCATTTGAACAACAGCAGGTGAAACTGATGGTCAATCAGTGTTGCTTCCTAAGTGGACAGTTTGATTTCACAGAAGTTTGATTTACTCAGAGTTATATAGTGTTGTTTAAGAGTTCCCTTTATTTTTTTTCGAACAGTGTACAATACTTCATTGTATTTTAGGTTTGATATATGTTTAATTATAAGATCCTGAGCCTCTCAGAAAGACTTGTATATCCCATCATTAACTTAACTTTGACATCTATTGTTCTCACTGCTGCTTATCCCCGCTGACCTTGAACGTTGCATGTCCCTGGGTGTGTAAGGAGAAGAAATGTTATGACATAGTGGACAAATCCGCAGTAACAGTGGCTGAGTGGGGAGGGGTCCCAGGTTGCTGCACTTGTAGCATGCCTGTCTGCCTCCATCATGCTCATGTTAGCAGCAGGCGGTCCCCAGTGTGTGTCATGCTACTATTCCCCACCAGAGGCTGATGAACTGAGAGCAGCAGAAGGCTCTCTTAACAGTGTTTTCCCCTGAGTAAGGGAAGAGCACAGGCATGTGTGCAACAGCCGATATGTTTGTGGGAGATACAGAGGTTGACTGTTTGAGCAAACAAGTGGATAATAAACAGTTTATGTGTATCTCCGTGCTCAGTATCCGTCTTTTCTGGTATTTATAGAATTGGTTTTCTCACAGGTTCTCAATAATGTATTTTCAGCACTGAGAATGGTACCCTGAAATCTACACATATACATACATGGTTTTACAATCACAATGCTCAGATTGTTCCCATCACTAAATCATTTTACTGCGCACATCTAAAATAAGTGTTAATGTTGAATTAAGTGCTTCAGAATGCTGCATTAAACATTGCACTAAATTTCGCTTGCATGGTTTTCTTCTCCTCACTCTGAGCTGGAGAGGTTTTAATAATATAGGGAAACCATTTTCTACATCCACATTTTAAACTTTTGATTTAATTTCTTTTCAATTGTAGAAAGTAAAGATGTTCACATTTAAGGTATAAATAACAACATAATGAATGAGGCAAAGTGTAGGAAGTAATTAAACTTCCAAATGAATGGAGCAGGAAGAGCTTTTATTTTGATATTTCCAGCAGGAAGTGCCCTTGTAATGTAGCAGCAAGCTTAGCAATGAGAGAATGTCGGAGTTAAGTTATTTTGTTTTGTAAATGATCTAAATTCATTTAATACAGCGTTCAGATGGATAGTTATTCATGTGGTCATTATTATTAAGCTACAGCTAACATGAACAGGTTGCTATGAGCCATTAACATCCCATAATAATCCATTAACATGGCTAATAATAAAGCTCATCCTTTAACAGCAAAACATGCAGCAGCTGCAGTCTGGAGCTCATACCGGCTTCCTTTCACTTTTCATTGCATGAGAAAAAAACTGGTTCTTAGACTGGAGTCTCAGACCACGAGTCCAAGTCAAGTCTCAAGTCTTTTCTTAATACTTAAGTGTGACTCAAGTTGCCATATTCAAATATATGTATGTTCCAACCCAATAAACCTATTAAAACTGCTTTTATTAGAGCATAAATGCCTATTTATATTTCCAAAGGAGTAAATCTTACATTTGAACAACAAAATGATATCATGCAGGCTTTAGCAGATTTGTGGCAGCTAAATTAAATGTTAAAAGATGAAAAGATAACTGTTAATAAATATTAAAAGATTGAGATTATTAAATGTTGCTGTAATAATTTAGATCTTAGGACAAACAGGACAGGTTTGGATTCCTATCTACAGTAATGCAGGGTTAGAGGTGACTGGATGGTTGTGAGAAAATGTTTATTTCACTCATTAGAAACTTGAGGCACAAGACTTAAGACTCGACTTGGACTAAATGACTTCTCAGCTATACAGTAGGAGACTGAGAGTGGATTGTTGATGGAAAGGGAAGGATGTGACCAGTCAAAGGAGGACATAGACGCAAACAAGGAAACAACAGAAGGTATCGAACAAGTGAAACACAGGACAGAGTACAGAGACAGAGGTTATAGATGGAAACACTGAGTAACAACAACATCCTACACCACTTACCTTAACAATAGAATACACACACTGCAAATATGAACATTCACTGATACAATATTATAAAAACTTGTTTTATAAAGACTGTGATCTTTTTTCCAGTTTTAATGAAGTTTATTCTTATATGCAGTTGTTCCTTTCACCTAGCTGTTCAGGGATTTGTTTTTCCCTCCACATTAAGCATCTCTGCTCTTTCTGGGGCATTTTTTGACTTCAGCATGAATTGTTGTTTGGCCCTCTATCATTTTATCAGAGCTTTAATTGCATAAATAAATAGAGGAGACTGTTAACATTTACTTGCAGGCAATTTGTATGATGAAGGGGTAATGTAATATTATACGTAAACAATAAAAATTGCAGATGCTTAATTTAGCAACACAAAACCTGCAATGGTAATTGCTTGAAACAGCAACATCAATCAGTTGTGGAGGTTGGCAGGTAATCTGCTGCTGAAGAGGCAGCAAACTGCAACATTACTCCATGAGTTAGACAGATCTTTCCAGGAGGATTATGAGAATAAAGTTGTTGGTGGGTGTGTGTGTGTGTGTGTGTGTGTGTGTTCCTGTCTTGGCATCACAGTGAGAACCATTTTCCCGATTTCACCATCAAATTGAGGACCGTTGGTACCAAAGTGAGGACATTTTGCTGGTCCTCACGACCTATTTTGCTAACGGTTAGGTTTAGGACTAAGGTGTGAATTGAGTTTAGGTTAAGGTTAGGGTTAGGCATGCACTGGTCATGGTTAGGTTTAGGGTTATTGTCAGGGTTAGGGCATAGAAAGGGTTGAAAATGACTGAAAATCAATGGAATTCAATGGGAGTCAACACATGGTCCTCACTACATACAGCAAAACAAGAGTGTGTGTGTGTGTGTGTGTGTGGGTGTGGGTGTGTGTGTGTGTGTGTGTGTGAGAAAGAAACCTTTCCAAAAATACGTAATAAATTCTTGTTTCTAGAAATATAAATTCCCAGGTGACAATGAACGCAGCACTGAGCCGGTTTTTATTTCAACGTCAGACGTATCCTGAGAATACAGCGTTCTCTAGTATCCAGTGTCATTGCTAAGATAAGCTTTAATTCAACTTTACATGAACCTCCACAGAAACGTAGCCAAGACTGTAACAACAGAGATAAGCAAGTTAACATTTTGCACATTCACTCAGTGATTTCCAACATTCCGCTCTATTCAGAAGAAGTCTTCATAAAGGAATCATACTTAAAAGATCAAATACATTGCTCACACTTCATGTAAATTAGGTAATTAAGATAGTGTGTGTAAATTCAACATGTAAACTAACTAAGATCAATGTAATTTAAACTGATAATTTCTCAGTGTCATAGGAGGAACCGTACTGCACTAATATATTACTTTATTTCGACCAGATATTTCAAAAGACAAAAGTTATGTGAATAAAAAGAACAGATGGAAAATGACTTCATTGATTGTCTGCAGAGTAATCTCCCAAATTGCATATTCCACACCTTCTTGGCTACGTTTGATGGCTACACCTGTGCAACACGCTACGCAGCAACAACCTCCGATATCCAACAGAGGACTGTGGAGATGTAGAAATCCCCCCTGCTCTGCTCTCACACCTTTGATTTTTTCACCAGTAGCTGCTTCATGAGCTGTGCAATCTTACACAGCCGACCACAGTAACTGTGAAACCGAATGGGTTGTAAATGCTTCCTGTGAGATGTCCCCAGCAGAATGTGCTGGACTGATACGGTGTTGGAAACACGAAAACCTGCTAAAAATGAAACAAAAATGTTTGCTTTCTACAGTTACTGATGGAGATGCACATATCAGAGAATTTTTGTTCATTGGTAACAGATAAAAACTTCATGTTTTCCATCAGAACAAAAGCACATATGGATCCTTGCTGTGATAAAGATCGAACTTCGTGCTCGACATTGCATGCACAGTCAATAAAAAACACAACTTTCTCAATCATCACAGCCCTTTCAGCACTTTTATCAGCTTTGCTTTAACTACAAGACAGATTTTCAGGAGCTGGTTTTACCATCATTTATGATAATTTTAATAACTTTTAGCTTCTGCATTTGTAAACAAAACTTAAAGTCTCTCTGACTCAAAGGTCTCATTTGAACAAATCTTTTTCCTGTTAAGTATGTATGGGCCTCTGCTTGAGGAGCAATGTGCCCCGGGGTCTCGGGTCTCTGGGTCCATGGCTGTGTCTGCTCTGGCATAGACAGCTGCCGGCAGGGCCTATGGGCTCGTTGCTGCAGCTCCCTGGGGCTTCTGCATAGCGGCTACTGGGTGGTTCCCCTGGGGCTCTCCTCTGCTCTTCTCTGGGGGGGTTGCGGTAGTCCGGGTAGTAGTGGTCCTCCCAGGGTCCCCATGCTCTGGGTGGTCTTTGGATGTCTGTGGCTCAGATCTCCTCCGTGTCTGTCTCGGGTCCAGGGGGGCAGGTCTGTGGCTCCTCACACTCGCTATTGCATAGTTTTATGGAGAAACCTTGTATGCAAAAGCCCGCTCACACTCAGACCCACAGGTGTTTAGATTCATGTATTATCAGATACACAGATGTTATATATTGAGCAGCAGTTACCACTAAATACATCTTGCGTTCATTAGTACCGTGTACTTTTCGGTAACATTACGTTAGAGTGTTTTTCTGTCTAGCAGATGCTAAATTTAATTTAAAAAGTTTAAGTTAAGGTGTTTTAATAGTTTAAATGAGCACAGCTGGGCATAGTTATGACCTCTAGATGATGGCAAAGTGCTTCCTCTACAATCCTTGGTATGTGTGGAATACGTGACAACAGGCATTCTTGTAGTGCTTTTCAGTCCTGGTCCTTAGAGCCCACTATCCTGCATATTTTAGCAGTTTCCCTGGCCACACACCTGACTTAAATGAATGAGAGATCAATAAGTTTCTGCAGAACTTGGCAGCAGCTTAGGAGATATTGTAATGTATAAATATAGGGATCAGTCTTTTAAAATAGTCATGTTTAGGAACAAAACTCATTAATAGCTGGCCAGCTTGTGGGTAATGTTCCGCTTCAGAGTGTGTTTTTCTGGAAATAAGCTCCAAACCCCAGAAAGTAAAAAGGAGATAATGAAAATGAATTTGATACCAAGCAAAAACTCTCCGAACCGAGCTGAGACCCTGGCCAGTCTTTGGAGCTGAAGCTGCGATAAATGTTTCTCATTGCACACTGCACTAAGTTTTTTTTTTTATTACTAAGTGAGGTTCTCCTAGACTTCCTTTGGTTTTTTCATCCCGGACGTGTTGTAGGTCTTCAGTAACTTGTTTACTAGGCACAGACTCTTTGCTTACGAACGTAGTTATGGATCCAAAGTGAGGGACCGGGCGCAAAGTTTTAAAGTGACCTCCATGGACCAACAGACACAGTGATTTGTGTCTCTAAAACAAACAGACGATAGCAGAAGGCAGTGATGCGGTGAACTGGAGACAGTAGCAAATGTCAGGTCCAACTGACACTTTTCTCAAAAGTCCTGAGCGATTGCTGAAGTGACTGATGGCCCATTTTCTGGAGGTTTGTCACATGAAATATCTGCTTCTCCCAACTTCTCCCAGTTTTTATCCGTTTTCTTTCCTCCTTTGATGAAAACAAAGTCAGGATAAAATGAAAATTAAGACAATCCTCCTCTGGACAAGTAGGAGTCAAAAGGACTGTTGTTGACTTTAAGGATTCGGATCAGCTAAAGGAGCACAGGCTTCATTCTAACTTACCGTTAGTAAATAGTGTTTTTATTAATTAGTGTTTGTTTAGTACATTAACAATCCATTGACTGATTGGTCAGATGAGATGTTTATCTTTAACCTGTTTTAAACAGATTTTCTTGTTTATTTGTATAATAAATAGAAACATTCTTTTCCTAAGAGTTCATTATAAAAATATAGCTCTGGTGTTGAAAGCAGTAAACCTGAGAGGTGACTGAACCAGTGAGGGAACTAAATCTCATTAATGTGCACATCTACGAGAACATTAAGTGTTTAAACAGCGCATTGCGAGTGTCGGTGTGAACTTAATGAATGCAGTGATAAGCAGCAGGTTTTAGCGTCTGGACTCTGTGGCCACATTAATGAGCAGTGAATCAGCCAATCACCAGAAAGCATATTGCGAACAGCTGGTGCCAGTACAATCTCATCTTCTCCATAAGATAGAGCTGTGCTTTATTGCTAGGCTAATCCAATGTAAGAAACAACAAAAAAGGGAGTAAATCCAGCATCTGAGTTCTGTAACATTCAGATGCAGTTCTACATTTACTAAATATGATCCCAACCCTGCCTTTGCTTTTAAGCAATGGTTCTCAAACCTTATTAACAAGCACTTGACAGCAATTACCAACTTTTACAATCTAGACAGAAAACTGTAGCATAAGAAGACTTTGACCTTGAAATATTTTATTCGATTAGAATTGCATAATTGATAGAAGGATATGATCTACAGGGGTTGGACAATGAAACTGAAACACCTGGTTTTAGACCACAATCATTTATTAGTATGGTGTAGGGCCTTCCTTTTGCGGCCAATACAGCATCAATTTGTCTTGGGAATGACATATACAAGTCCTGCACAGTGGTCAGAGGGATTTTAAGCCATTCTTCTTGCAGGATAGTGGCCAGGTCACTACGTGATACTGGTGGAGGAAAACGTTTCCTGACTCGCTCCTCCAAAACACCCCAAAGTGGCTCAGTAATATTTAGAACTGGTGACTGTGCAGGCCATGGGAGATGTTCAACTTCACTTTCATGTTCATCAAACCAATCTTTCACCAGTCTTGCTGTGTGTATTGGTGCATTGTCATCCTGATACACGGCACCGCCTTCAGGATACAATGTTTGAACCATTGGATGCACATGGTCCTCAAGAATGGTTCGGTAGTCTTTGGCAGTGACGCGTCCATCTAGCACAAGTATTGAGCCAAGGGAATGGCATGATATGGCAGCCCAAAACATCACTGATCCACCCCCATGCTTCACTCTGGCCATGCAACAGTCTGGGTGGTACGCTTCTTTGGGGCTTCTCCACACCGTAACTCTCCCGGATGTGGGGAAAACAGTGAAAGTGGACTCATCAGAGAACAATACATGTTTCACATTGTCCACAGCCCAAGATTTGCGCTCCTTGCACCATTGAAACCGACGTTTGGCATTGGCATGAGTGACCAAAGGTTTGGCTATAGCAGCCCGGCCGTGTATATTGACCCTGTGGACCTCCCGACGGATAGTTCTGGTGGAAACAGGAGAGTTGAGGTGCACATTTAATTCTGCCGTGATTTGGGCAGCCGTGGTTTTATTTTTTTTGGATACAATCCGGGTTAGCACCCGAACATCCCTTTCAGACAGCTTCCTCTTGCGTCCACAGTTAATCCTGTTGGATGTGGTTCGTCCTTCTTGGTGGTATGCTGACATTATCCTGGATACCGTGGCTCTTGATACATCACAAAGACTTGCTGTCTTGGTCACAGATGCGCCAGCAAGACGTGCACCAACAATTTATCCTCTTTTGAACTCTGGTATGTCACCCATAATGTTGTGTGCATTTCAATATTTTGAGCAAAAATGTGCTCTTACCCTGCTAATTGAACCTTCACACTCTGCTCTTACTGGTGCAATGTGCAATCAATGAAGACTGGCTACCAGGCTGGTCCAGTTTAGCCATGAAACCTCCCACACTAAAATGACAGGTGTTTCAGTTTCATTGTCCAACCCCTGTATGTCCTGTGTGTTCCTTTTTCACTCAGAAGTAAAAATTGTCATTGTATAAATTTGGAGAGAATTAAAGAGAGCACTCTGGAAGTTGGTGTTTCAAGTGAGAAATCAGAGGTTTCTAACCAACCCTGGCCTTCTGATAGTTTGTATCATTAAACCTTGTTGCTAGAGTGTGTCAGGCTGAACTGAAGCGGAGAGGGAGACATCAGCAGATAACAGGAAGGCTGAACCCATTCAAGCCAACTTATCGGTTTTATCCTTTGGAACAGTTGAATTTTGTCCGTCACGGAAAATGCTGGATTTGGAAATTTCACAGTCAATCTCACAGCCTATGGTCTACTAATGTTATAGGTAATAAACACACAGGCTAATATTTGCAATGTGTATTGCTAACTCAATTAATTGTCAATATAAAATAATTAAGACCATATTCACCTGCAGAGCTGTGTAGCACTGACTTATTTCTCTCTTACACACAGTTTGACGTCACCTCTGGTCCTAATATAAATAATGACAGTAAGCCTCAACCTTTGCAATTAATTTGTAAATGATCATAGAATTTCAGACAAGCACCACCAAGGGTACTTGTACCAGAATTTAAGAGCTGTGGCTTTACCAGATTGTCAGAAGGAACCAGTGAACAAGACATTGGCATCTGCAAATATAGACCTTCATCTACAAGGTTTAGCTGACAAATGGCAATTTCTGACATCACAAACCAGGAATATAAAAACATTCTCAGGGTTAATCTTACATAGCATCTGGGAAAAAAGCTTTCCACTCTGTATCTGGAGAAAACAACTGATTTGCCCTTTCACACAGCAGATAGTAGCAAATTGAACTGGTCATGTCATAAATCTTGAGGATTTGAAAGAGCCTTGTTCACCATCTCTGTGGTGTTGAAACGTCTGGTTACAAGGCTGCTTCGTGCAAGTCAGATTTATAGCTCTGCTCTCATTGATTTCCCCCTGTCTCAGTGTCCCAGCAACATTTTAAAATAAATCTTAGAACTCAATAGAACAAGAGTAGCCCAAGTGATTTTCTCTTGACACATCAATCTATCAGAGCAACAGAAGTTTGTGACAGAAAAAAAGTTTATTATACGGTCTAATAACATGAATGAGCAATAATTCACCTTCATGTATTCTCTGGACTGTACCTGGACTCGAAATTATTTCCTGTTCGATTATTGTGACTCATGGTCGTAGGGGAGAGAAATGAGAAATAAAAGTTTGAATCAAATTTTAAAACCCTGTGGGCATGGACTCGTGTTTATTTTCTTCTGCATGTATATTTTATTCACTAAAGATTTCAAAGGTGGAAACGTTGAGGTTGATAATTTGGGTCATAATATGTTTTCTTTGTGGTTCCAGTTAATCATGTGTGGAGTAATCTTGTACAAAGAGTTGCTCTACTGCGTGGTTTGATATGCACATTGAAGTTAATAATGATTAGTGTTCTGCTGTACTGTTATCAGGTCTCTCTTACTCAGCTGGAGGTCTGAGCTGAGCCTTGGCAGAACGGGTCAAAAACGGAGACAGACAGGGAGCAGCAGACAGAACTCACTCTGCTCTGCTCTGCGTTAATATCTGTGTAAAGGTTCTCTTATATGATATATTTTTGGAAACAAAAGATTTGTTTTAAAAAGTACACAAATATCACAATTCTATGATATTCCACATTTTCACTTGTTCAGATCTATGATTCCATCTGTATTTTTTATTTCACAGTCATGGTCATTCACTTGCTGTTCGGACCGGACTTTAAGAAAAGCTCCTCTAGAGGAAGAACACACTGACTGATGTTGGTAATGCTAACTGTGCTAATCATGCTGAAGACTAATGTTACAGGCTAAAAACATAAGAACTATGTCTTTAAACTAATAGTAAAACCCTGTTTAACTGTAGAGCTGTGTAGCACCAAATGCACCAAGCTGGACACAGCTGAAATTAACAACCTGCGGCTGCGGAGCCACACATATTTCTAATCCAAGAGCGCTGTTTGCAAAAACCAGCTGCCAAAGAGACAGTTTCCTCCCCCAGGTTGGCTCTCTTTTGAAATGTCTTTATTGAGGGCAAAGTGGAACCGAAGTACACTTTGTGTCACAAACTTGGCAATTAAGGATGGTTTTGATTTCTTGCGAATACATTTTCATGTGTGTAAATGAAAACAGCCAGTAAGCTACACTCTGTCTTGTAAAGGAGTAAAGTAGATATGCAGTTATTATATGCAGTTATTTTTTTCACTGAAAGCTATTAAAGAGAAATTGGGATTGGCTAAAATGGTAAAACCAGGTCAGAGCTTTTCAACATGCCATCATGTCCCCTAGGAGGTTCTACAATCACTACTACCCACTGGCCCGGTCTGTATGTCTGGGAAGAATATGTGCTGCTGAAATGGGATCACATAGACAGGAGGAGGTGTTTTCCTTCCATTAATAGATTTTCTTTACTAGAGTGAGACAGCAGAGCCAGTGATCATTAAGAGGCTCAGACTCACCTACACTGATTACACTTTGGTTTATTGGTACTTTTCATTATGCAAATGAAGTTCCTTGAGTTGCTCACCTCTTCCGTGTCTCACGTTGCATGTGAGAATGATGAGAGGAATGACACAGATGTGTTTCCTCTGCACATCCTCTCCTCTCCACTTGTACCCCGTCTCTACAAGCTACATTTAAGAGATTGGCAGATCCACGATGGAACAAATCATTTCCGTGTCAAAGGAACAGAGTAAAAGCAACATTATTTAGCATGATAAAAAGCACCGTATACAAGCTTGTGGCAATCCACCTGTACATGTTTGTCTCCTTCACTTCCATCTGTTTTGTTTGGACTTGTGTAGCACCTCCATTGATTTATGACTCATGAGCAGTCCCAGCTCTTTGTTCAACCTTGAGCTAATCTGACTTGAGTCGACTTTCATAAGCCAACCGACTGGCTGCTCACTCCTTCCAATCTGTTTCCACACTTGGATAAGGATTTGGATTATGCAGCAAAGCTGACGGCAATTACAGCTTCTATGAATGATCATAAGGATTTAAAAAGTATGTTTAAAACATTGCCACATAAATACAGTTGAACACAATTTGAAAGATGAAGGTGCAGCCTTAATTATATTATCAAATTTCAAATGTAAAGGTTCATTTGCCCACATGTTTTAATCATTATCCGCTCTGCAAAAAGACCTTTTCTTTATATGCAGTTGGATCCATAAATATTCTAATAAACGAATCATGGTAACAAGAATTAGATAAAAACAAGGACCGGATTGCTCTTAAAAGCAACACCAGTACCCAAGTCTTCTAACACATTAAACTGTTCTATAGTTGCAGTGGAGCATGATGAAAGCCACTCTGCTCTTCTTGAATCTGGGTTGGAGCTTTCTTTTGTTGGGACCCTAAGCCATGGATTTCAACATTAAAACTCTGGTACAAACTCTTCTGGAGTTTTCAAAATAAATTGCATTTAACAGACTTTCAGCACAACTTCAGAAGGGGAAAAGGGGGGTAGCAGCAGACTTCCCATGATGCCACTGGCTGTATAAAAGCACCCCCTCTCCCACAAGCCGACCTCTCCAAGCCGGTTGGCCATCGGACCAGGAGCAGACGCAGCGCGCTGAAGTCTTTTTGCTGGCAAAAAGACTTAACTCTTCAATCTGGATCCAAGAGTCTCATATGATCACCGATCATATGCAAAAGTTGAGTATTGAATGAATTGCTGTTTGTGTATCCGGTATTCATTCACGAACGGGGAATTAAGGCACCAGCATTGTTGACTTTCTCTCCGAGCCCTGCAGACGCACACGGTGTTCGAGAAAAGTCCCCAGCAGAGACGCGGTCTCTACAAGCCGAGTGAAGCGGTTTTCCTTGCCTGAGAGAAGGACGACGCCGCATCACCGGTAACGTGCAGTTTTGTCCGGCCGACAGAACGGGCCCCACCCACAGCTGCCTTAGGATAGCCGAAGGCTAACCGCTTGTTGACTGTGGACGTTTCTTCAAACTTCGCCGTCCCGGACATCTTTTCCTCAACATGGTCAGAGGTTAGGTTTGGGCAGAATAACAGTTAGGATGAAATGATCTAAACGTTTTTCATTTTATGAAGTTTGGTTTTGTTTGTGTGAAACTGCTACCTTAGTGCTAGCAGGCTATCTGCACACGTGATCAGCTTTGTGTTCTGTGTTTATGTTTTTAAAGTTAAGACAAACTTTATTTAAAGGGTGATTTTAAACACAGAGTGTTGCTCATAACGCGCCGTCCGCGCTTATGCATTTTAACCCTTTTGTTGACGGTATTTTAAGTGTGTGTGTTTTGATTCTGGATGCTAAGCTATCAGCCTCCTTTGTTAGCTTAACTGCTAACAGCCTAGGCCACGTGCTTGTTGCTGAAGAGTATTTACCCAGAACGGTTTAGTTTTCAATCCAGTAAATGTCCCTAACATCATTTTACTACATTTGATAACTAAGTAAACACCATTAAGCCCCATTTCTCCAGGAAGATTTGGCTCTTTTGAAAGATATTTCCTTAAATAATTTACCGTTACCTTTAATAATATTTCTTTAAAAATTATTTCAATAAATAAAGGCAGCTAATGAGACACCATTGAGAATTAGTCATCCGGAAGGTTGGTTTTATTCAGCAGATCATTCTTTAAAACATTTTTTATTAAAATATTTTATCTGATCTTGCATTGTGAATGGTCGTCTAATGTTTGCTGATTATTACCTAAATTGGTTCCAAAACTAACTTAACTTCACTTTCAGATTCTTCAAGATAATCCTTGGTTCTCAAACATAAACATTTTATGGTAATGTTGCATCACTCTTCTGGTCATGATTTTCAATCATCTTTAATCAACTTGTTTATATTGTACATAGCCCATCAGTCTTCGTCATTCTTTAATTCTGCTTGGTAGTTTACTTGGATTGTTGTAGCATAGTAAAAAATTTGTTATATGTTTGACTTTGAGTTGACTTATTTTTGTTAATAAATTCTTGTATTTTAAGAAATTGTGTGAATTCATTCAATGTGTGTACAGAGTTTTGCTGTTCAATAATGTCAGAGCTTGGCTCACACCTTTCAACTTTGTCCTAATACCATCGCCTTACTGGGCTGGTATTCACAGGACAACCCTTAACAGACCGAAATATTATTTGATAAAATATTAATATTAAATAATGTCTGATTAATAATCACAACACTTTCCAACACCACATATTAACGTACAACAATCTAAATGAATAACTTAACAAGTGAATTGCCTTTGGTTTGATTTGCACTGGGATTTAATCCCATGATTTAAAGGTACACTGTTCCTATTTTAAGGAGCTTTTAAGGATATAGTTTTACCATGTTGCCAAACACCCTGACAGACTAAACCCGCAGGATGAACAACAGCAATCCAGCTCATCCAACAGATCAGATGATTACACGTATTTCTGAGCAAAGAGGCAACAACACGTTGGCAGAAAGAAGTATGTTCAAGCTTCTGGACAGATCCACTCTGAGCGTTTGCTGCTAGCCTTAGCCAACCCCATGGTTTAGTTCATGTCTGCACATTCACTAGGATGGAAATCCATAACTGCATCTCAAAGCCTCAATCTCTGATCTCTAGATGCAGAAAGTGATAACTTACATATTTTCCTCTGCTTTAATTTAAAGACAATAAGCACAGATTTTTATTTCTAAGATTTCTCAGGTCATGATATTACTGTTAGCTGCCAATGTGTACACAGTAGTTGTTCAACTGACAGTTAAAATAATCCCTAGAAGAGAAAATGTCTGGGATAAAATTTTCTAGAGTTTTTTTATTTATTGAGGATTTTGCTCAAATTTTGGCAAAACTCTCCAACTGTCTTATTCAGCTACAGGTCCTGCAAACCAGAGCAGCAACAACAGGCCTTACGAATGAAAAGATTTGTTTAACTTCCATGTTTAATCCAAGCATGTTCACGCATGCAAATACTCACACACACATACCCCATCTGCAGTTCACTCCACATCTTATTGTATTAATAAACTAAACTAGTGTTATATTTTAGAAGCAATGAGAACATGCTTTTGGATATAGATCTAATATTAGTATGTAATGTGCAGATTGATAAGAAAACTGAGGTCGAATGTTACATTCTACACTGAAATCTATGTTGGTAGCAGGGCTGTATAAAGGGTGAGACAAGATGTTCGAAATATTTTGGAGAAAACTAAAAATACCCAATGTTTGATTTCACAGCTCGACTTGAAGGGTTCCTATATAACATCCAGGAGGTCACCCAGGACAATATCTAAAGCTCTGTAGGCCTCACTTGCCTCAGTTAAGGTCAGAGTTCACAAAGCCCTGTCTCACATTTGCCAAAAACATCTTGACAACATAACATAGTTAAGCTTTCGGGTTCAGGTGGATCCAAACAGGAAACTGGAGGTCCTTGAAATACAACAAGAGCTCCAGCAAAAACCAAACCAAACCCAAAGTCCATGGTATCATGACAAACACATTATTTCAGAAAAAGAACATCATACATGTTTAAACATGGTGGAGGGCTGCTATGCTGCTCCAGGACATGGACAACTTGCGGTAATTAATGAAAACTGCTCACTAGCAGAAAATGCTGAAGGAAAACATTCCAAACTCAGTTCCTGACCTGAAGCTCAGGGTCACTTGGTGTTGCCCTAGGACAATTATCCAAAACACACATAAAAGTTAAACTCTGGCCCAGACAAAGTGTGAACTTGACTCGTATTATGATGAACGCTTTGCGTGCTAATAATATCAGATCAGATGAGAGGACTTTCACTGCCCTTGATGACCACACTTAACATATATGTTGGTGACCAAGATGCTAAAGAGTTGTGGAGGCATCATGACAGAATGTAAACAAAATACTAAGGAAAATGTGGTTTAAACTGATATTGCAATATTTAACATTAATATCACAGCTACATGTTCTCCTAATGTCCTGCAGCTCTAAAACATTGGAAATCACTTTAGAAATCGCTCTCTGTAAACTCCACTCATGTCTTCTTTCAGCAAAAGAGTGAGAGAAAGCCTGAGGAATGACTGGTGCTCAAAACCTCAGTGGGGAACCATTCAGGCCCAGATGTCAGATCTTTCCCTGTGCTTTTACTCTCGCTACCACACTTCTGACCTTGTCATGTCTTGTCTTGAATCTTCTGCTGGTTTCCCAAGGCTTCCATCATTTCATCTCCATTAGACTGAAAAGGCATTTCCTCAAGGACAGAGTCACTTCTCACTCTCGCATTTCCTTATCATATCATTACTGGATCAGATGTTTCTTTGATATTAGATTTCTAAAACTATTCACACAAATCAGAGAAATCCTACAACCACAGTAAACAACAGAGTGATAATCTATAGCTTAATCAGACCTATAATCATAAATATATGACACAGTTTTCATTCCTATGCTGCTCTACTCTTAATTACTTGTATCATTAATTACTGCATTCCACAGCAAGACAGATCTATTTTCCTCCTGTAGTATAATATATTATTATTTCCATTCCTAGTTATACATTTTAACTACCACAGCAACTTAACTTGCAAAGCAAGACAATACACAGAATGCACATTTTTACAATATGCATTAATGACTGCTTGCAAAAGTCCTTCATAAGGACTTTATTTAATGAACTCAAGCTTTCGTCTGGGAAATCTGTCAGTGCAACCTTTGATCGATTCTTAATCCCTGAATAAACATGAATCTGAAATAAACTTCTAGGAAAGCTATATTCTTTATGAAGGACACATGTTATTTCTGATTGGCTACAGTCCAAGGCCTGGCATGTTTATTTGTACAGCACCATCCATACACAGGATGATTTAAAGTGATTTACAGGAAGAGCAAAGTGACAGAGATAAAAAAAAAAAACACCTGAAAAATCAAAAAACCAAATTGAGCCTCATATGAAAGCAGAAAACCTGAAACAATCATACAAGATTAAAAAAAATTAAACAAATAAAAAACGGGGACAAGATTCAAAAGATAAAGCAATATTTGGCCATCATCGGTGAGCTGCAGTAAGGAGCAATGTTTCTTGTTTCTGTTCCTAAATAATTTTGTTAATGTGTGAGATTTTGCTCTTTTAGTCTTTTAAAGTGCAGAAAAGCCTAAACAGAGACCATGTCTGCAAATTAGCCCGTAGCTAGAAGACCCACATACAGCACAGCAGTTACTTTGCCACATGGACCATGTTGGTTCCAGAGCGAGGAGCAAAGAAATTAAATGCTTCCTCCCCTGTTTAGTCCTCGTCTAGGAAACGCAGAGGCAATGTTCTCTGATCACCTGCGGCGTCTACATGGTACATACCTAACCACAAGCTCTGAAATGTATTTAGGCGTTGGTCAGGACTCTGGCAGCAGGATTCTGGATGAGCTGCTGCAACCTGAGTGGTGTTCTTACAGAGACCAGGATATAATCCAACCTGCCCAATGGAGTCTTGTTCAGGGTTGATATCTAACCTGGCATTTTGGGGATTCAAACCATGATTTATGTGTTCTCTGCATTGAGTTGGAGAAGATTCTGACCGATCCACTTTGGACCCATGGTCTCAGTGACTCTAGTGGAGTGTGGTCAAGTGGTGACACAGAAATATAAAGTTGTATGTCATCAGCATACATACTGTAGTCTTGGAAAAAATTGAGATGTTTTTTTCTGTAAATGTGAGACGGGCCTTTGCGTTCTTATGGGTCAGCAGTGGTTCTGCCCATGGAGGCCATTTTTGCCAGTCTCTATTTCTTATTGTTAAATCATGAACTCTGACCTTAACGCCTCCCCATCATGCCTGAAAGCCTGTGTACATCAACTCGCCCCGATTTTCACCCGGATCTTCAACAAGTCACTGGAGAAGTGTGAGGTCCCCTCCTGCCTCAAACGATCCACCATCATCCCAGTGCCCAAGAAACCCACCATCCTAGGATTAAATGACTACAGGCCTGTAGCCCTGACCTCTGTGGTCATGAAATCCTTTGAGCGGCTGGTGTTGAAGCACCTGAAAGACATCACAGGCCCTCTACTGGACCCCCTGCAGTTTGCTTACCGAGCAAACAGGTCGGCAGATGATGCAGTCAACTTAGGTCTATACTTCATCCTGCAACACCTCGACCACCCAGGGTAGTACGCCAGGATCCTATTTGTAGACTTCAGCTCGGCCTTTAACACCATCATACCAGACATCCTCCACCAGAAGCTCACCCAGCTCAACATCCCAGCCTCCACCTGTCAGTGGATCAACAGCTTCCTGACGGGGAGCATCTTCTCCCGAACCAGATCAACAAGTACTGGTGCCCCCCAGGGGTGTGTTCTATCCCCACTCCTCTTCTCCCTGTACACAAATGACTACACCTCATCGGACTCGTCCGTGAAACTCCTTAAGTTTACAGACGACACCACTGTCATTGGACTGATCCAGGACGGTGATGAGTCCGCATACAGACAGCAGGTGGATCGGCTGGTCCACTGGTGTAGTCAGAACTACCTGGAACTGAACCCACTCAAGACTGTGGAGATGGTGGTGGACTTTCAGAAAACACCACCGCCATACACCGACCTCACCATCCTCAACAACACTGTATCGGTTGTGGACCACTTCAGGTTCCTAGGAACCACCATCTCTGAGGACCTGAGATGGTCTTCACACATAGACACTGTTCGAAAGAAGGCCCAGCAGAGACTGTACTTCCTGAGGCAACTCAAGAAGTACAACCTTCCACAGGAGCTGCTGGTCATCTTCTACACTGCCATCATTCAGTCTGTCCTGTCTTCATCCATCTCAGTGTGGTTTGGTTCATCCACAAAACAGGACAGGTCCAGACTGCAACGAATAATCAGGTCTGCAGAGAGAATCATCAGGGCTGACCTTCCCTCCATCCAGGACTTATACAGGTCTAGGGTCAGGAAAAGAGCTGCTAAAATCTCTGCAGACCCCACACACCCTGCACATAAACTGTTCAGGGTTTTACCTTCAGGCCGACGCTACAGAGCGCTGTTCACTAAAACCAGCCGCCACAGAGACAGTTTCTTCCCCCAGGCTGTTTCTCTGCTGAACATTTAATAGAGTACAAAACAACAGCATACAGATGTTTCAAATGCTCCTTTTTATTTATATATGTGTATATTTGTACATTGTAAATATGTATATTCTGTAATGCAAAAACAAAACCCAGAGAGCAAAGTGTACCGGAGTCAAATTCCTTGTTTGTATGTACAAACTTGGCAATAAAGCTGATTCTGATTCTGATTCTGATTCTGATTAAATAAGACAAGTGAGGCCTGTGTTGTGTAGATGTTGTTCTAGGTTCTTCTGGGACCTCCTGGATGAGTTATTTTGGTAGGCCAGCCACCTATTTCATGTTGTCAGACAAATTCTATTTAAGTGATTTCTTATTTCTACAGATCTGGGGTCTGAGGCCTGGGTGTGGCTAGTAAAATGAACTTGGCTTTTTTAATAAATGTGGTTAATCACAGTTTATTTGTGATTTAAAGATAGAGCCACTCACCTTTCCCCATAGGACCAGATTGATTTAAAAAGCTTTTTTCTCCTAACCAATAAAATCATGTTTTTGAGTTTACTCAAGGAACTCACATATTCCTTTTTAATGATCTGAAGTTTCTCATAGTGGCAAAAAAGTGAAAACAGAAGAAATATGTAAGAGAGCAAATATGTTTTCACAGCATTGTATTTGCATCAACCTTGAACAGCCTTCAATTCAATCAAAGCATTGTGAAACAGCAACTTCCTGTCAAGTATAAACTGAATTCATGCCTACATCTTTAAATTCCTGTCATCCCTTTCCTTTTCAGTATATTAGTAGCCTTCCATGTATTTTTCCCTTGATCTCTTCCTCTCTTGCCTTTCCTCTCTGCTGCTGTCACTGACTGTAACTCTCATGAGCGAATGTGATTAATTATCTCCCCTGGTTAATCATGGAGAGGCTGCACCTCAGCTTCATTTGGTTACAACAATCCTGGAGCTTTTCAATTACGACCACCACAAATTTTTCTTCATATCTTGTTCACACCTTCATTTCATGGTGAAGGAAATGCAAGGGAGGTACAGGGGGGAGTCCAGTACACAGAGGAGGCAGGTTATGAATCAATAAGTGTGATGTGAAAATCAATGTGGTTCATTAACAACATGTCATGAGTAAATACAGAGATCCTTGATGGCAGTTTTGTGTTAATATCAAAACTTGATGTATTTAAATGTACCATGAAGGCAATAAATCTGTGAAAAGGAACATATAGGTTGGAGTCAAGCCCATCTTCTTGAAAGGAATCCCTTGGATGGTGCTGCTATGATTGATTTTTAAACAACACAGAATGATCTGGACCATTCTAGAATGCAGGTTGTCCTCCATTTTTATCTTTTAAATTTTGAATTGTTCCTTACAATTTTAATCTTTTTCTGAAAGGCTTTTATCACTTTAATGACTTTTATATGTTTATGCTGAACTATCTTTTATTAGATTTGATTATTGAACTGTTGAATTGCAACATTTTTACTGTTTTTACTTGTAGTGCTTCTTCACTTAAAAAACTTTCCCCACAAGGACAATAAAAGTTTATCGAATTGATGCAACTTTGATCGACTTCATGTTGTTGATTTTATTCAGGCTCTTCTGTGATAAATCAACTCAAAGTAATGCATAATCACGAATTGTTTTAATTTTTTTGTATTAAATGAAAAAATGTCAGAGGCTGAGATTTATGCTCATTCTTCTTTGCAAAATATCTCAACCTCATTCAAACTGTATGGAAAAACATATGTGAATGTAAATTTTTAAATCTTACCACAGATTCTCAGTTTGATTTAGGTCCTTACTCTGACTAGGTCATTTAAGAAGAGGAATATCTTTTCATCTAGACCATCCCATTGCATCTCTGGCTGTATGTTCTCATGCTAGAAGGTGAACCTCCACCCCAGTCTCAAGTCTTCTGCAGCCTCTAACAGGTTTTCTTCCAGGACTGTCCTGGATTTAGCTCCATCCATCTTCCCATTAACTCTGACCAGCTTCCCTGTCCCTGCTGAAGAAAGGAACCCAAACATTTTGATGCTGCCACCACCACAGTGGAGATGTTTTTTCAGGGTGATGTACAGGGTTGGTTTTATTCCAGGGTTTTGCGTGAACGCAAACATTTTAGTCTCATGTTTCATGGTTGCCGAAGACTGCTTCTTATGTCTTTATTTGAACAATGGCATTATTCTTGCTAGTTTTCCATAAAGACTAGATTTGTCCTGTCAACATAGGTCTACAACATGAGCTGTAGAGCTCCCCCAGAGTTAGTTGGACTCTTTTTATTAATTAGGTGATTTATGAAGACAGAAATTAGCACTTGATTTTACTTAGTGGTAGCACAGTAAAGGTAGCTCAATAAATAAGAGCACAACACGTTTCAGATGTTCATTTGTTGAAAATCATGTATCATTTTCCTTCCACTTTACAGTAACGTGATACTTTCTCTTAGTCTCCCACTTAATATGCCAATAAAACACATTTGGTTTTATTGTGGCAAAATGTGGACAGGTTCAAGGGGTATGAACACTTTGCAAGTCACTGTATACAGCAGCCAAAAATAAATACATATCCTTCTCCTGTAAGTCAGTGTCCTGTGTCAGGATGGGACTTAAGCTGTAGTTTGAGTATAACTGCAACACTGAGAACTTTTTTAAAAGACACAGTGAGGGACCTGCAGTTAGTCAACTGCCACCAAAATAAAAACTCAGCTGCTGTGAGAATGAATCAGTCTGCCAATGTCTCCAGTGTGTTTGCAGTTTGCAGTAAAGCGTGCAAGCTGCAGGTTGGTATCAGCATTTTTAGCATGGTTAGTGTACATATTTTCCCTGCGGGAGGAGGGTGGCGGGTTAGTGTCATGAATTTGTCACACATGTGTCATGTTGGCCTAGTTACAGCACGGATTTCAGGAAGTGTACAGTAACTACAGTAGTCCATCCTTCTTCATGCCCTCTCACTTTCCCCTCACTGAATTCCTCTTACAGGGTTTGTAAGAGGAACCACACAAATTCATTGTAAGTTTACAGAAAATGTGACAAAATGCGAAACAGCCAATTTCTGTATAAATTTTTCAAAAGGAAAACACATTCAGACACAAATAGACTCATGTTTATTACCCTGAGCCTTCTGTCCATCAGTCAGTGTTACAAATAAATGGATTCCTGTGCTCGTCTAGCTCTGAGAGGGAAACATGTTAAAGACAAGCAATTTTTTCAGGACATAGAAGCTGTTTCTACAGACGCTCCAGCCAAACAACACTCAGCTACAAATTTAATTAAGAGAAGTTGTCTCAGTTGTCTCTATTTGTCAATTGTCTCTATCTCAACACCTGGTTGGTTGAACAATTCCAGCAATAAACCCTGTGGAAGTTATGTAATGCTTACAAACAAGGCCCAGAAATTTGTAACAGCATAATGTAGGATGATATCTTGCATAACATGCTTAATAACAGACGATCTTAATCCTTTTTTACCGAGTCTATCTGCACCCAAAGAAAAAGGAAAAAAAAATCAGACATCTTCTATGGTAAAGCTATAGATCCTTAACTCATAGACTGGCTCCACCTAAATCCAGAACAACCCTTCTGATAAGCCATTCAAATCCATCACAACGTCTGCAAGTTTAAAACCCAACTTGTGCATGTCATAAAAAAAAATCAAGATGAAATGAAAAATCAAAGTTGATGTACTTCTCCACCACTCATGCATACCAGCAGGCATTCCCAGTTATTTCTATCTGTAATATAACTGCCTCAACAGTAAGTGCCTTATTCATCAGCTGGGCATTAAAGCTGCATGCACCCTGAATTCAGAGGAACATATTCAGATTTGTCTTTTATTAAATATCATGCAAACCATGGTATAGGGATGCTTTTTCACTAGATGTTGATGGAGCTAAATCCAGGACAATGCTGGTAGAAAACCTATTAGAGGCTGCAGTGGAATTGAGACTAGGGTGGAGGTTCACAGTGCACCAAGACAACCACCCTAAACATTCAGCCAGAGCAAAATGAGATGGTTTAGATCACAGCATATTCATGAGTTAGAATGGGCAAATATTTCCATCTCTAGGCTTGCAAAGCTGGTATAAATATTAGCCTCTATTCCAGCTTTATTTGTATCAGATGTTGGTTCTATTTAGCGTTTCTTCCAACTTCAAACTCATGTACTACTTGGTGTTGGTCTGTCACATAAAATCCCATAATACAACAAAATGTGAAACAAAAGTGCTGTGAATACTTTTGCAGGGCGCTGTAAGTTAAGCAGGTAAGCTAAGCACTATACAGTCTGAAGTGTAGAAACAAATAAGGGGAAAGAGGAAGAAAAAGGCCCGACTGCTTGCTGTGTCATTTGCTTTGGGGCAACCTTCCTTGATCAAACCCAAGGTCACACTCTGTTTAACAGAATATGACCCTGTGAAACAGATCATATCAAAAAGCAGGATCTTCTCTTGGAATCAATGCAGAGACGTTGAAGGTATACTGTTAAAAACCGAGATAGCTAAAAACCTTATCTGCAAATGAAGAGCATGCCACAACATGCTTAGATTTATAGCCAACAACAAATTAGATTTCAGTCACTCCAAACAAGAATGGTGTCAGTAAATCATAGAAAACATGATGGCGATCAACTGCAGCATCTACAGTATCATCTGCTGCCTGTCCACCATCTTACCAGTGCTCACTTCAGCAAAACAACCAACCTCTGCGTACATCTTCTGAATTTTAACATGTCTCTTTTTCACCTAGATCTTTTGCTAAGTTAAGACGTAGAGGTAATATGACACGTCACAGTAGCAACCAACTGCTTATTTCTGATGATCTGATTCATAAAACACTAGCCACATCAGAAAGGGACACAGCTCTGTAAAATTCTATCTCAAAGAGTGAATAATAAATTATGCACATCAGAATGCATAATTCATAGTATTAATTGCACGGCTATATAGGGAACATGGTGCAGACTGTAGGTTACCAGAAGAAGATGTTATGGCTTCTTACTTTTTCACAGTAGATCTACCCTCTCTTTCAATCTTTCCAGTATTTTCTGCAACACGCAGTCACTGAGCTGCAAAAAATTGGAAGATATATCTGTCTGCAGCCCAAACGTGTTGTAAAATTAAACGGACACAGAGACACTGAGAAACTCTGTACTGCTGTGAGGGGTTCTGCAACTTCTCCCATCAATTCCTGATCCTTCTCCAAGCTCTGTCCTCTGTTGCTACACCTCTCAGTTACCCTGCATCAAAGACACAAAATAGAATTGAGATCAAATGGTGGCAGATTCTGAGCAGTTAAGGGATGTAGGGCAACCTCCTGCGGTTTTCAAAATCTCAAACTGCTTTTCATCCATTTTTATGCATTTTTGTTTGCATTTTCCAGCTCAGATTTGATCAAGAGTTTTAGATTTTGAAGTAGAGATGATCAAAGTGGTCTAGCTTCATTAAAAAACTGAGTTTGGCTCAGAGTTGAGCACAGAGAGAGTAGCAGATGTTAAGTTTAGCATCATTAGCAGCTAACAGTCAGTCGCGACATTCTCCCAGTTCTTACAGATCATTCGTATCTTGTTTGTCCCTTTGTCTCGGTTTCTCGGTGTTTGTCTCGGTTTCTTCCTTGCAAGACATGAAATTAAAAAATGATGATGACTTAAATGCTTCTGTTGTCGGTCAGCCTGTTAGAATCTGCCATTTTGGACTTTGTTATGGTTTTGTGCTTGTTTACTTTTCAGCTAGATGTTTCTATTTTGGGTTTTGTAGTCATGTTTGTTTATTTCTTTCTGCTCCCTGATAGCTTTGTTCTCTCTCCTGCCCTTAGTTCCCTTGGTGTTGCTTTCTTATTTATTTATTACTGGTATGGTTTTCTCTTGATGATGATGATGATGATGATGATTATTATTATTATTATTATAGTTCTCTGCTTCCTTGGGTTCTCTAGTTTAGTTTCCGTTTAGTGTCTCTGTGTTTATTTATGGTTAGGTATTTGTTCTCTTTGTACTCTTCTATTTTATTGGTTTTTTTCCTCTGCTACTCGTTGTCATTAGTTCCCCCTTCAGTTATTATTTACTCTGTGTTAGTTCCCTTTATAATTGTAGTCCTTTCTAGTCTAGTTTCTCAAGTTAATCTCTATTCTTCCAGTCCCTCCTGATAGGTTAGCTTTAGTTATGGTTTACGTTTGATTTACATTTATTCTAGTTCTCGTTTTCTCTGCTTCCTTCCCAGTTAGCTCAGTCAGTGTTGGTTTAGGTTTGTTTACTTTTGTAGTTATGGTTTATTTTGTTAATTCTTATTTCCCAGGTTATTCTATCTTAGGTTATTATAGTTTTCTTAAGATCTGTTTCTCTGAGTTTGTTAATTAGTCCCTTCTTCCATGGTTCAGTTTTGTATTAGTTTCACCTGTCCTTCAGCTTCCCTGCTTCCCATGTCACACCTGTCCCTAGTTCTGTTGATTACATGTCTTTTGTTCCTCATTGATTTCCCTCTGTATATTAGTTGGTCTGTTTTCCTTGTTGCTGGCTGGTTTGTTGCGTCTACTTCCTTGCGTCTAGTTCCCTTTGTTTTTCCGTACTCTGTCAGACCTGGACACCTGTATACCCACTGTACACCCTGCCTTCTGCTTTGCCAGTATTGGATTGGAAATAAATTATCGTTCTGCTCGCCATGCCGTCTCCTCGCCTGCCTCTGCACTTTGGTCCACCACAAAAACCTCAAACTATGACACAGCCTTTATTAGTCCACTCTATTAACTCAAGAACTATTTGGTCTGAATCCTAAAGCACTTAGCTGCATATAACAGCTAGACTTCCCCACATTAGGTCACATGTTGACAGCAGCTGGAAAGCCCTTGGTGAGAGACTTATTCTTTGACTTGTGCTGTTTTCATACATGGGTTTCACCAGGTTCCACACCCATTTCTCCTGATTGTGTGTTGAGACATTCTGGGTGAACAGGGTTCTTTTACATTAGAATAATCCTGAGGAACTTGATTTGATTGGACAGGCAATGCCAGTGGCCAGGCACTGGTCAGTTACTGGTAAGAAGGTATACCAAATAGGGATGGTTTCAAAATCGCTAACATTTTCAATGATTCCCATTTCTACATAGCATAGAATAACACTGTACTCCACCCTCCCCCACCTGTTACTGCGTGCTGCTGGTCCGCCGGCTGAAAGAACACTTTTCCCTCTAAACTCACAAAAACCCTAGACAGATATAGTGTGAAAACTGAAGGAGCCCATCGGTCCTATCAAGATAATGCTTCATAAGTTGGCAAACTATAAGCAGCAAATCTGCTGCTGGTTTTATTCTATGGTTTATTACATCTAGGTCAGAGTTGCTATAACAATAAAGAAATGTTAAAGATTACAATAATATAAAGGAACAGATCAATGTTTTGTTATTTTTGCAGTGTTTCCTTTTTTATTTTAAATAAAGCAGTTAGATAAAAACGTACAGGGTTGTTTCACGTTTTCATTTTATTGCAATGATGCCTTGGAACTGTGGTATTTTTAGTTAAAGGTTATTGTAACAATATTAGAGCAGCCTGATAGCAACACTGTTTTCCTGTAATGATTTTAGAAAGCTCTCTTTAGAAACCCACCCAGCTTGAAGCAGCTAGAGTCATTTTGTTAGAAAATTCTGCAGTAGATGCATCAGACTTAAAGACTTCACCCTTTAGATATGCAGCTGTAATTACAGCAACTGCTGTTTATTATCTTATACATACAAGTTATGCTATCTTTTAAAAAACTTTTATTCAAAGTTATTATCCTGTGAGACTCTCATAAGCCTAATGCTGATAGGTGCAGCTGCGCAGTGGTGCAGTTGTTTGCCCTGTTGCCTCGCAGCAAGAAGGTGCTGGGTTTGAATCCTGGTTCAGGTCTTTCTGCCACTGTTTGCATGTTCTCCCCATGCATGCAAGGGTTCCTTTGGGTTGCTCACACTAATGTCCCTACAGTTAGAGGATTTTAAGCATTATGAAGGAAATTCATTTAACATGAAAGAACTTGAATTTGTAAAGGTCGAGCGGGACATCGATGACCTCTGATTCCTCAGATGCCACTGCATATAGAACGGGAGTTTATCAAAGCAATATAACCAAGTCTGGTGTGATGACCCACAAGGCTGTTGGTCAGTGGTTGTATCAGGGATTTGATGTTAGAGGTCAGGCTAACACACGAACTGCAACAAGGTTGTGCCTAAGTATGGGAACTCTCTGAGCTGCTAAAAGCTACTGAAGAGCATCAAGGACTTTAGTATCTTCCTGGTCACCCTAAAGTCAGTTATAAAACAGACAAAGTCAAACGAACCGTTTAAAGCATTCTCAGACATTTCATCAACACCTCAAGAAACAGTCAACGTGTGAAAGGGGCTGAAAATCGTCACCTTTAAACTTTACCAAGGAATAAAGAAAGCCTTACAATAACCTTTCCTAGAGGCAGTGTCAGCTTCTTTGGTTTGCAAGGCATTTGGCACAGATCATCACTCAGTGGAAAAATGTACAGTGACATTCAGGATTTCAGACCATTTTCAAAAGAAACTGACTCTTTGTCACCCAGACGGGATTTAGACTAAATGAACCAGTCATACTTTTATTAGCAACCACTCCACCATCTTTTGGGGGCATCATTTTGGAACCTGAGAAATTTTGAAGACACATGCATTTGGACTTGGTAATGCCAAAGGGGGAGTGTGTGTAGGTATATAGATTGCAACTATACAGAGAGTAAAGTGAAGTGCTGAGCTGCAGAACAGATGCGTAACCACATGTTGTGACGACAGAAAATAAAATAAAAAAATAAAGATGAATAAAATGTAGCTTAAGCTGAAAAAACCCTATCACTCTAAGAGGTTAGGAATAATAAAAATGTGTTGAAAAAAGCCATCATTTTACACCTGCAATGAACTGTTGTGCTTCTTCAAATACCAGAGTAAAAGTCTAACATTCGGTTAGTCATTTAGACAGACATTTGACTTCAACAAGTAGGAAACACACAGGTGAGTTGAGAGGTTCTGGATCTATGCATGTTGGTTGTTGGGTAGAACTTGTGCAAAACCAGGGCGTGACTGCAGCTTTGTTAGGACAGCTGTGTTTTCATTACACGTTTAAATCAAAGTGTCTACCTTTAAATAGACTTATGGCCCAAAAATATCCCAGGTGGACATGGACAAGTTACTGGCATCAAGATATAAACATCAGGCTGAAAGCTTGGAAGCAAGATCTGATTTATCCAAAAACAGATGATGATTCATTCATCTACTTTGCAATAGAATAAACATGATTACTACATGACTTACTTATCTAAATACATGTTTTACTATAATTAACAAGTATTTTGTTTTTTTCTAAGTAACCTCCTCCGGTTTTACTTTCACATGTCGTGTAAAATATGCAAACTAGAAATTTGTTATTTTTACTTTTGCACTGAGGTTGTGGCTCCTGCAAATCTTCTCAGCCTTTAAAATTAAGCCCTTCTTTTCTTATGCTAATCAGCAGTGATCTGGTCTCATACTGGGTTGTCATGAAGGCTTTTTCAACAGAAACATAAAGTTTTTTCCAACAGTCTGGCTGGTATCGGTCTGGGTTCCACACTTCTGGCCGGTAAGTCCGCTCATGTTTAAACAGGTTCCCACAGCTTCCTACACTGGTGGTCAGCTGGATGAAACAAGGCTACCACACTGTCCACTTGGTAAGAAGAAAGACCAAAACAAAAATAATGGCTTGGTCATTTTTCCAGTTATGAAATAAATGGACAGTCATTGTGTGGAAATCAGAGGAGTGCCACTGATTCTTGAGGAAACACTATCCAAGACTGCCACATACATTATTCTATTAAATTCATGCTTTTTTCAGTAGTTTATTAACTTGCTACAAATAACTACTGTTCTACCTTCAAAGTGCTGTGTGTGTGAAGAAGCCCCAGCATGCAGCGTTGTGTGTTTCTGTGTGAGTGTGTCCTCGTGACGTACATCAGTTGTGTTCAGCTCCAGTCATTGGTCGGCTCCACCCAAGCTACACTTTCAAAACAAATGGAGGGGTAAAGCTTCTCATTTAATGTCAAATGATATGGGTACTTAAAGTTTTTCATAGTTCCCCAAGGCTGAGGTGGTCTAAAGTCTGGAAAAACCCGTTGGTTTAGTTGGGTACTACAGCAACACATGCATGACGCATGAACATCTGAAGAGAAAACACCCAGGAGCTACAGATAAAACACCATACGTTTTTAAACCTGTATTGAGTTTGATGTATGTCTGCTACTTTGATGTTATTGTGTCTCGTATCATTTAATAATTTCCCTCCTTGTTCTTCCTGTAAAGCACTGTGAATTATCCTGTGAATTATGTTACTATGCGCATAAACTGGCCTTGCTTTACTGTTTTCCTGAATAAGTGTTTATGGAAACCTTTAGATGCATGTTTGATCGATGCCCTCTTTGTTTGCATGTTCACGTGTTGACTTTATACAACTGACTGAATTACTGTAACTTATTCCCACTTTAAATGAGATTCACAGATATGAGCATCTGAGCCTATGTCAATATCCAATAATATTGCTGTTATGGTTGAAAACAGCAACAAGACGGAGATAAACATCAGTTATTAAACCCGGCCCAGTTTTACGTATGGGACTGATACCCATATCTTAAAAACTGATCGGCTAATACCGATGTTAATATATTGTGCATCCCAATTAATTTGTGTAGATAATGTTAATATCTATATGAATCTAATATAAATCGAACTTATAAATCTTAAATATGATTGTGTGGAAGGTAGATGAAAAGGTTATATTATATATTATACTGAAGGTCTAATAGAAAATTGGGCTGCACGGTGACGCAGTTGGTAGCACTGTTGCCTTGCACTATGGAATAAGCGGTATAGAAGATGAATGAATGAATAATAGAAAAGGATTATTTTTTCCTTTGCATCATGTCTGAACTACTGTAGGTCTACTTTTCTAAACATCAGTTACTGGTGGTTTGTCAAGCAGCAGGGGAAGAATTTCTGTATGTTTCCACATTAGTCACTTCTCAGTGTTGTTCTCTGCCTTTTCATTGCAGAAATATTTTCAACTTGCCTCTTTAGTCTCAGAACAATCTCTCCCTGTTTTTAGCCTGTATGGACGCACTTTGAGTTAAATGTTCTCTCAGCCTGTAACATTTCAGGGTCATAAAAGGGTAAGAAGACTTGAAAATCAGGGCCGATGTTAAGTTTCTTTCTAACATAAAATCAAATATCATAAAAAGCTGTTCGCAGAGAACATAGACCTGAGGGGAAATGAACTTCTCAAGATGAAAAGACAGGAGCTCCATTATTGTCCTCTTCAAATAACCTCAAATTACGGGGACCAGGAGGTCTTTAAAAGGGTCAGTCGAGGCATAAAGACATTGTGAGAAGATAACATGATTATGTAATGCAATATTTTCCTGCAGCCGACAACAAAGACGGTCATGATTTAGGCTTTACCCTGGCTGCTCTTTCAGATAGACTGTTTAACTAGAAAATAATCTAATTTGTGAACTACTGAACTCGCTTTCCTATATTCTTGCTTCATGGGAGACAGGGAGACAGTGGTGCACAAACAAATCTTCTTATTGTGCCTCCAGCTTGTCTCCATGTCTCACTACCTTTACTCATCTACTCAGCTGGCCCTGGCCCTAAAGGACTTTCTGTTTTGAGATGAAATTTGGCACCAAAGTAAAAACACAGACGGGGTGTTGCCAGTTTTCCCCATGTTGCTCAGGGGATCCTGAAGTTGGGTGGAAATCCAAATACAAGAACTTCTGGATTAATGGTCTAAATGAGTCTAAAAATGCATATTGTAATCACCATAACAGATTAACATAATTTGACATAACCAAATAGTGCCCCCAGGAATGAAGCCTAATACCAGCATTGAAGCATGGAGGGGGAAGTGTCATGGTTTGGGGCTGTTTTGATGAGTCTTACCACCAAAGAACCTGCAACAAATTCTACCATGTCTCAGAGAAAGGCTGGAAAAATGTGAAACCATCTGTAAAAAAAAGCTGAATGAGAAAAGGACCCTGCAACATGACAATGATCCAAAATTTAACAGTACATCCACCAAGGACTGGCTGAGATTCAAAGAATGAATAAAAGAGGGAACTTTTTAGTTAGAACACACATTTGCTGGTATTTTGTTTGACAAGTGATAAAAGGGCCAGTTTTCCAGAGATAAAAAATTTGATTAGACTGCTGAATATTTAATGGGGTGTTCTAAAATATTGACGACTGTAAGTGATAAGATATGTTGATGGACTCTCATGAAATAGCTAAATGCATTGCTCCATTATCAATTTGAGTCAGAAAAAATGGACAAAAAAGCTATTTGTATTTTTTTTTCCTAAGGAATATGAGAGTGACTTTAGTTGATTGAACACATCTGTTGTGTCAGAAACGGCAAAATGTCCAAACCTGCCGGTTACCAGGAGCCGGATACAAAATACCTTCAGGGTTTTGATGCCATGTGAGGCAAATCTGTCAGCCAAGAGAGGCTGAGTCTGTCGAAAAGCCCAGAATGGAAACTATATCCATCCAGAAGACATCAAAGTTAGGCTTACATTAGGTTGGAAACATATAGCTCAGATTTTTATTCATAGACTCTATTCAGTTAAATATTCTGAATATTCACTACTTTACACAAAGAACAGAATAATTTATCTTAAACAGGATGAAAAATAGATGAAGAGTCTATGCTTTCAATGTGTGGGTGCTGCCAGGACAAAATGTTAACCCTCTATACAATGTAATATTTAATCTCCTGTTCCACCACATCCCAGAGGTTCTCTGAGAGGCCTGGTGATTGTGGAGGTCACTGGAGGTCACTGAAGTCATTGTCGTGTTCAAGAAACTAGTTTGAGATGAACTGAGGTTTGAATTATCCTGCTGGAAGCATTTAACATAAAGAGATGGTCAGAAACAATACTCGGGCCAAAAAATCTTAATATCTTTTGTCCTATTCACAGTTTTTTTCTATCTAGAAAAACATAAACATACAAAGATAAAGGAATGGGAATGATTCCTGAAATAATTTAGATTGCAAAGTTAAAAGTCCTTTGCTCTCTGTCTGTATTTGGTAAAAACAGGTTTTAAACATGTAGGAGTCTATCTGGCCTGACTAAAAACCCCTCTGTCCATTTTCTACTCTTTATTTAGAGCCCACAAATGCAGTTTCTTTTCTAACCAACAAAATATTTCATCTGCCTTCCCTATGTCTACTTCTCTGCTGTCCGACAGGAAGCCTTCTGCTCTAGAACGGCACCATGAAGAACAAGAGAGCTCTACACATTTAAATTCATTGTAATAAATGCTTTACAAAATGTGCCACTAAAAATGTTTCAATCACGGCCAATTTGGGTCCAGATAAGACTTCATCTGAGTCTGGGTCAGGATCCCAATGGTGGTATGGGGAGCTCTGTCAAGTGCACCAAGGTTCGCTTTTGCTCAGTTAAAGCTTTCAGCATGGGGCTGCATGGCGGTGCAGTTGTCGACACTGTTGCCTTGTAGTGAAAAGTTCCTGGGTTCAAAACTCTTTCTGCATGGCGTTTGCATGTTCTTGATATGTGTGGATTCTCTCCTGGCACTCCAGCTTCCTCCCATACCCAGAAATCTAACTTTTAGGTTAATTAGTTACTCTAAATTCCCTTGTGTATGAGTATCTCTAGTAGACTGGGGGCCCTGCAAGGATAAGCGCTTATAGACAATGAATGGATGGTTTGGATGTGACCATGATCAATAAAGCTGCCTTAGACTTACATTTTGGCTTATTTTTCTGTTGTCACATGACAATTTTTACATTTATTTAACTTCGAGAGTTCAAGCAGTTTAACAGAAGAAGGCAGACAGAACAAAACCTTAAAATCGCTTCATCCCCTGAAGACGAAGTCTAATTAAAAGGATGAAGAATAAATTGCCTCATTGCTCTCAGCTTAGCATTGCACAGTTTTACAGTGATTGTCACCATCAGCCCTCATTTTGCAGTGCCTGACAGTGTGACAAATTTCAGCCTAATGAATGATGCCCTTTTTTCATTTTAAACTTCTGAAGCATTTTTACCAAATGAAAATTATTCAACAAATACATTGTTCTGCTAATAGCTTTTTCTATGTTTCTGTGATGCAGACAGTCTTTTAACACAGCCGGGGAGGTAAAATTCAGTATTGTGGTCTGTGGCTTGATGCATATGATGCATGCTTTGAAACCTAAATTGCATAGAAACTGCTTATTTTTAATGGATGATTTATTTCAAATATATCTGAATAAATACACGTACTTAAAGCTGGAGTACACCACAGCAGAAATGATCTTTTCAGTAAATAACTCGTTCTTTATCACCCAAGAAGAAAATCTGTAAATTATGGCAGCAACTCCCTGCTTTTAAAGTGATCACAAAGTTTCAGTGGCTTCTGGAAAAACCACACTTGAGGAAGTTGGCCAAATAAATAATCTCTATTAATGTCATTACTTTGAACACCAGGGACATTGGCCAGACTTTTCTTAGCCATCATTACAGGAAGACTGGAAGGAACCTCGCTCCAGTTAAATTAGCCATTTCCCATCAGGCTCCATTATATCTGAGGAGGGTGGAGAACATTGAACTAAGAAACCAACAAGGATTGAGCTCAGAAGAGCACTATCTTTGACCCCATTAAGTCTCCATACCAACAAACAGACTGCAGCAGAAAAGCTTGTTGGATGAGTTGTGTAGATTTTGCAGTCAGGTGGTTGACTTTCAAATCTACCAGCAATTTACTGTGAAAGTTCAATTATCTTGGTATATAAATTGTTAGAAAGTTCAACAATATATTTTTTATTCATATACAATCTCAAACAAATCTTAACACAAAAGACACATAGCCTTTATTCCTCACGAAATCTGACTAAATCTTTAAATTGCCAGAATAATGAGAGAAAAATATACCTGTGGATAAATTTTAAATGCAGCACCTCAAATACTCTGTTACTGTGTTTACCATCATGGAAAAATCTAAAGAAATTAGCCAAGACCTCAGGAAGAAAACTGCTGAGCTCCATAAGTCTGGTTTATTCTTGGGTTGTATTTCCAGAGGCCCAAAGCTGTCACATTTATCTGTTCAAACACTTTATGAATAGGTAATCGGCAGAGGAAAATCCGCCAATCGTATCGTTCAAGAAGAAAATGGGTTCTGTGTCCCAGAGATGAACAGGCTTTGTGAAATGTGCGAATCAAACCAAGAACAAACTCCAAAAACGCTGTGAAGATGCTGCTGAAGAAGATTAGGTCTCTTCAGTGAAACGAGTCTTGTACCAACATGAGCTGAAAGGCCACTCAGAGAGGAAGAAGTCATTAATCCAAAAGCAACATAATAAGCCAGAGTATGGGGGTGGCAGGAGTGACTGGTGCACTTCACAAAATAGATGGCATCATTAGGAAAGAACCTCACCTGGAAAAATTGAAGCAACGTCTCAGGACGTCAGCCAGAAGGTTAAAGCTTTGGCACAAATTACCCTAAGCATACCTCCAAATTAAATCAACTTCAGTCCGATTTAATGTCAGACAGGGAGAAAAACATTATGTGTCTTTTTACACAGTGAATGTGTATCTGGTTCAGATTATCAAGGGATACCAAAGAGATTTAAAGTTCAGATTGGGCTAATCATGTGTCAAATTCAGGGGGAAAGATGTAAAATCGCAAGCAAAAAGCAAGAGTCAGACCGCACAACAGAAACAGCTGGACAGCTGTGCATAAAATCCAGATCATTTTTCCGAAGAGGACTATAATATATATATTTTATATAATATTTTATATATAATTTTATATATATTATATATATTATATATAATATATATTATATATATTATATATATATATATATATATATATATATATATATATATAAAATATATATATATATAGCACAGAGGAAGAGGCAGAGCAAGCTTAGGGCCAGCCAGATTTAATTGATGACACTGCACAGCAGAAAAACCTTCAGGATAAGGTAAGCTGAACTTTTGTTGAACCTTTGTGCTTCAGTGACTGTGGTTTCATCTTTAATGAGCCAAAATAGTGACCAGCTGTGCAAACAGTTTACATTTTAAACATGTAGCCCTCTCTGCTACCAGCTGCAAGTCATGGTCGGCAACGACAAGCAAGATTTAATTAAACTATTTGTGTTGCATTAAATGCTCCAATAATTCAATGAGATTTTGTAACATCTGTTTGTAGAAAATATTTCTATTGTACTTCACAGCTGTCATTAAATTCTCTCTGCATAAAATGAGTTAACGAATTATTATTTTTTAATATTATGCAAAATACTTTTGACAAAATTATGGGTCCTTCAGTTGCTTTTGGAAAACTAAAATTCTACTTCTGAAAGTAATGTCTAGTTGGAGCCAAACACAGCTGTGAGGCACTGGTTCCTTTAGTAATGATGGTTTCTAAATTTAAAGATGCAACGATCAGAGTTTTTAAAAACTTTGACCTGCTTTGATGTCCCTTTAAGAACTAGGAAAACAACAGATATATTAAGAATTTAAAATATTTTTTGTAGACTTACAGCCTTAATTAGTTGTCAGCTGTTTAAAGCCCAGGCATCGTCATGACACATATGAAATCAGTCGCTGTAAAACATGGTTTTACTATTATTTTAAAACAAAGATAAAATAATCACACTGTAGTAGAAATTGGCATAATTATCCAGACAAAGGTTAAATCTGCAAAAGGATAAAACAGAGTCCCTTGTTCAGCCTTCCTGTTGTCTTCTGAATGTCATGCTCTCTCTCACATTCTCTCGCAGTCTGAATGAACCGCAGACATGTCTCCACATGCCTAAAAAAATAAAAGTACTTTTAACTGTTCAGATAAATGCTAAATGTTTGAGCTCACTCTTGCTGCATCTCTAAAATCTATATTTAAAGCTGATCACTGAATTGATGTTACCAGACATTTGGCTCAACCACTGCTAGTCTGATAGCTTTCTCCTTGATCACTTCTAAAGCACTGTGATTCAACTGATGATTACAGCTTAACACAAACACACCAAGCCAGCAAATGATGGAAAAAGTCTGTTATTATGAGTCTTTGAGTTTACAGTGTTATGTTGATTTCCATTTTCTACTGAACTATATCTGCAGAGTCCAGAAGATTATCAGCAAACTGCTGAGGAGTGCACTTGATTCAAAACGATTTTACCCTAATTATAAAACAATAATTTAATGAATTATTATAATCAAGCCATGTTAGGGTTTGAAAACTTTTGTATTGTTTATCACTCATGTCTGTACAAAGTGCTCTTCCTTCCCACATGCCACAGAAAGGGGGATGGGGGAGAGGAGTGAGTTATTCTACTATCAGCAACATCTGGGGGCTGCTTGTACCAGTCCCCACTCCCTCTCTGTTTAAAAGCAAAAAAGATGCACCCTAACCCTTCTGACCCCACACACACACAGACACACACAGACACACATACACCCCCTAAATGCTTGGAATGTATGTTGAATTGTGTACGTGAACCACATATATAAATAAAGAGAGGGTGCCAACACTTTGTAGTTGCACCGCAGAGTGGGCTACCATCTTGCTGCAAGATTAACAGAGACTCATGTGTCGTTCCTTCTGAGCTTGACTATTTGATAAATATCTCTAACAAGCCACACCAATAGAGCCAACTTAGACCAAACAGAACCTGTTTGCACATTCTACAATGCAAACTCATTAGCACTCATGCTGGTGTTATTAAACCAAAAAAGGCTTACCTCCATCATGTAAATCCAGGACAGCTGACTAGAGGTTACACGGAGAGAGTTTTTTAAAGAGGTTTGAGATTTGCCTGTTTTTGTTTGAATTATTAGACAGCAAAAGAATCATGTTACTTCTATATTTGTTAATCATTGTGTTGTTCTCTGTTTTTATCTGTTAGAATGTATCCTTTGGGCAAGAAATAATGTAACTAATTTAACCATCTACCCTTCCTGTGACTTTATACTATTCCATAAGCTAGGTCTTAGTGAACAACCCTATTCTCAGATGAGCCCATGCCCCAATGCATTTCCATTTAGACGGCCTTGATTTAAAAAAAGATTTGGGAGCGTGTGGCCCTGTAGAATAGCCCGTAGCAGAAAAAAATAATGCAATGAAGTCCTTAATAGCTGCATGGAGAGTTGCTAAGTATGGAGCCAAACAAACTGCTCGCTGGCAGGCTGCAGGAGAGCAGAAGGAAAGGGGAACCACATCAGGTCCTAATGGAAACAAACCATACCATAGGCACGGCCCAGAGAGGTTGGCACGGAATGATCACCTTGAGGGTAAATACTGCAGTTTCAGGATATTCACATAAAAAAACTTGTCCTTATTAAAAACAGAAAAGCAAGTATTTTGCTTCTGCTGCTAAAACAATATATTAATTATAACAGTTGTAATATATATAAGAATATCTTGTTATTTTTATTTTAATAGAGATTTAGACAAAAAGATAAATTGCAATCATTTTTTTAGTAGTTGTGCCAGTTGTCAAAAATATTTCCTTTTTTACCTCCTGATCTTTATTGAGTCTTTTTCCTGTGTCTTCTTTTTCTGATAGGTGATATTAGCTGATTGATTAGTCAAGCTATCTGCTTTGGTGGCCAGCCTGTAGTTGGCTTCTAAACCAACTACCAGCTGTAGTTTTAAAAAGCATTACCTCTAAGGCCAAATATATTTTATTCTCCTGCATATTTAGCCATGATAGTTTCAGTTACAACTACTCTTTCCTCAGTGTCTGAGCCAAATGAATGACAGTAACTGTGCTTCCAACCACATGTGTGGCACTGGCTTGAACTGGATTTAAAGGGCAAGCAACACGTGAAAATAACTGCAGAAAACAAATCGTGTCCTATGAATAATATTATATAAGTTAGATTAATGTAGCAAAACAAATAAAACATGGACCAATTATTTGGGGAAAAGTTATACTTGGACACTGCCTATAATATAAAGAAGGTTATCCTGTTGACAACTGTTAGAAGAGACAGGAGAGCGTTGGCCTGAGTCTTGGCTGCCTTGTGCTCACTTTTTTTCTTTTTATATAATTCTCAATTTTGACCATTAACATAACTATAGTGAGCTGCAAGTCTGAAAAAGGACAAAATGATTATATACTTTATGTCTAATAATAGGACTATTTGGTGGTGTTCTTATTGTTCCCACACCATTCATGTTTGTTTTTCACAACTAGATATTTCTGAACAGCCATATCTGACTTTTCTTGTAGATAACAGGTGGGGAAGGGGCATCACAGCGTTATTCTATACTTCAGAAATTGGGAAAAAAAACAAACTCTATACTCCAGCACATCCTGTGGCATCTCATGGAAAAGATGTGGAAGCGGAGCGGCATGATGGAACATTTTGTGGTTTAAAACTGTAAAAATGTCAGCATAGCGGAAACTAGCTAATCGCTTTCTCCAGATGCACGATGGGACATGTCTTTAAAGCCAATATTCAAAGCTTTATCATACAAAGCAAGAATCAAATTTGAATAAATAACTGAAATGTTATTCAGCCTAATTAAGCCAGCAGAAGATCAAACTAGAACATAAAAAATGTATTAAAAAACAAAGCATGTTGCTCCTGATTAAACACAGAAATACAGATGGACTGAGCCACACTTGGCAGAATGAAGTACAGAAGCCTAATAAACTTCGAGAGGAAGCTTTATTACATACATAATATAAGAATAGCACCACTCACCAATATTGGCGATATTTATAGATGAACTGTTTTTATCTAGCTGGGCAAAATAAAATAAGACGACAGAAGGCACCGGACATAAAATGAAGTGAGCTTGATCTGTACTTGTTGCCACACCCATTCAACCAGAGGACAAATCAATGGAAAGTTCAGAAAAGCCACAAATGTTCCAGCTGTTTGCAAGAAAACAGTCTCACCTGCGCGGCCATGAAGGAGAGATCCATACTGTTGCTCCGCTCAAACAAAGGCACTGAATTAAGGATGCAAGCGTCTGCCTCTGTTTTCTCCTTCTTTCTTATTCCTCCTCAGAGCATTTACCCGCTTCCTCTTCAGTCGGTCCCCAAAAAAACACCGACTGTACAAGTTGACGGACTTCACGTTAGAAACATGATGCCAAGAACGGAGAATGAGGCAGAGAAGTAACACAGAGGAAGGGGGAAGCAGCAGGAGCAGAAGATGCGAAGCAGACGGAGTGATGGAGAGATGTGCGAGAGACACGGAGGAGGAAGAGGAGGAGGAGGAGGAGGAGGCGGTGGAGTCGGGCTGTCACATCATAACAGAGGAGGTGCAAGTCCTTTCACAACAATCTCTAATCTGTGCTCTTTTGTTTCTGCTCTAATCTTTCAGTTTTTCCCTGAGCTTCTTCTAATTCCTCATAGAGCAGCTCAGAGCACCATCCCTATTATTGAAAACTAAGTCAAGATCTGTGAAAAAAAAATTAAAATAAATTATTTGTTTTGAGCAGCAGTTATTTCTCACATTAAATATTAAAAAACAATACCTTTAATTTATTCAACTGGGAAAAAAATCCCACATCAACATACATCCATCCATCCATCTATCCCTCCATCCACCCATCCATCCATCCATCATCTGTAACAGATTTTCCTTTTAGGGTCGCAGGCAGGGCTGGCACCTATCTCCAGCTGTTATTGGTTCAAGAAGTGGGGTCTACCCCAGACAGGCTGCCAGTCCATCACAGACAAACAATGCATGCAAACATTAAAACCTAAGGGCTAATTAGAAAGATCAATTAATCTGACAGGAAGCTGGATTAGCCAGAGACAGTCGCCGCATACATGCAGAAAGACCCCATGCTAGTTCTAACCCAGAACATACGGTGCTATCCTCTGGGACAACGTATAGAAATAATTGTTTCAAAGAAAATCCAAAGTTGCACTATTCCCGGTACCCGGAAAAAGGAAATGTAGCCAAGACAATTTTCAAATTTATTGTGTCTTGTCTTCACACTCTTATAACTTTTCCACATTTTATCACGTTACAATGACAAACTATAATGTATTTTATAGGGATTTTATATGATAGGCCAACACAAACTATTGTAACATAGGTTGTGAAGAGAAATGGTACATGATTTTCAAATTTTTTTACCACTAATAATCTGGAAAGTGTGGCATGCATTAATGTATGTATTAAGGCCTTCATGGTTTTCCAGCTGGAAGGTGAAGCTCCACCCCCGTCTCAAGTCGTCTGCACCTGTTTACAAGTCTGACCATCTTCCCTGTTACTGTTAAAAGCATTATGCTGCCTCCACCATGCTTCACAGTGGGGATGGGAAATTCTGGTAATGTGCCCTGTTGGTTTTATTCCACATAAAAGATTTTGCATGTTGGCCAAAAAGGTTCAGTTTTGATCTCATCTGACCAGACCCCCTTCTTCTATGTGTTTGCTGTGTCGCTTTTGTGGTAAACAGAAAATAGAACTCCTAATGTCTCTCTTCTTGCCATTCTTCCATGAATGCCAGATTTATGGAGTTCATTTCTAATAATTGTCCTGTGGACAGATTCTCTCTCCTGAGCTGCGGATTTCTGCAGGTCCTCCTGAATGCATACATGGATGGAGTGACGGATGGATGGATGGATGGATGGAGGGATAGATGGATGTGTTGTAATTATGAATATGGCTATATTATTTAATATTTAATATTAATACTTTCATATTTATTAAATAATATTTCGGTCTGTTAAGGGTTGTCCTGTGAATACCAGCCCAGTAAGGCGATGGTATTAGGACAAAATCGAAAGGGGTGAGCCAAGCTCTGACATTATTGAACAGCAAAACTGCACACACATGGAATGAATTCACACAATTTCTTAAAATACAAGAATTTATTAACAAAAATAAGTCAACTCAAAGTCAAACATATTTCAATCAACAAACTCTTTACTATGCTAAAACAATCCAACTAAACTACCAAGCAGAATTAAAGGATAAGGAAGACCAATGGGCTATGTACAATATAAACAAGTTAATTAAAGATGGTTGAAAATCATGACCGAAAGAGTTATGCAACATTACCATGCAATGTTATTGTCTGAGAACCAAGGATTACCTTGAAGAATCTGGAAATGAAGTTAAGTTAGTCTTGGAACCAACTTAGGCAATAATCAGCATACCTTTAGACAATCATTCACCCAATGCAAGATCAGATAAGTATGGATGGATGTATTTCAATATAAGTATCCGTAGCTGTGGGTGGGGTGGCTCGTTCTGTCGGCCGGCCAAACTGCACGTTACTGCTGTAACCACGGTGATGCGGTCCCGTTGTCCTTCCTTCAGACCAGAAAAACTCCTCCACTCGGCGTTGTAGAGACAGGGTCTCTGCTGGGAACTCTCTAGAACTGCTTCTGTAGACCTCAGAGAGAAAGTCAAGCAACGCTTGTACCTTAATTACACCCGTTGATGAATGAATAATGGATACAAAAACAGCAATTCAATCGTACTTAACTTAGTGCATATGATCGTGTGATCATATGACACTCTTGGATCCAGTTTGAAAAATTATGTCTGTTTGCCGGCAAAGAGACATTAGCGCGCTGTTTCTCTCTGTCCAGACCCCAGGGGGACCCGCGTAGAAGAGACAGGATCTCTGCAAAAGTGGTGCTTTTATTTGGACAGTGACATCACGGGGAGTCCGCTGTTACCCCTTTTCCTGGCTGTCCTGGAAGTAGGTTAATGCGATTTATTTTGAAAGTTCCAGAAAAGTTTGTACCGGACTTTAATGTTGTAACCATGGCTGGGTCCCAACAGATGGATAGATGGATGGATAGATGGATGGATGGATGGATGGATGGAAAGTCATTTTTTATTAAAAATCCTTGGGACCAAATAAGCCATATATAATAATACTATTATAAAGTAATATTATATAATAATAACATATAAGCTTTGAAACTTCCAGTTATAGTAAATACTAAAGCTGTTGTATACTTTGAGATCATGAGTATTTTCACATTTCTGATTTTTGTTGTTTTGTTGCAACTACTGTCTACCCTGAACTCGTTTTGTTCAGCAATAAAAACTGATTGCTTTGCTGTCATAATATTTGAAAGTGAGACTCTCAGGCAGACAACAACTACAGACACCACTGAAGTTTGAAATGTTTATTGAAAACAGCACAAAGTCTGAGGATTCTTCTTCGTTCTTTCAGCAGGGCTCCAGGAAGGCACCGGGAGGAGAGGTAAGTGGTTATTGTTGGAATTGGTGCAATTTGAAGATTGTAATAAAATTCTTACTGCCAGTAGATGAGGAGGAGTTGCAGGAGGAGGAGAGTATACCCACAAAGACTGAAGTTAACATGGTGATGCTCTCTCACATTACTAGTTGGTCTTTAGTGGCACGGAGAAGATGCTGGAAGAATTGCAGGTGAGTGAGCAGCGAGTTGTTGGTGAGGACTTCAGGCTGTGAGTCCCAGGAGGGCGGCCAAAGGAGCAGTGAGGAGATGCGAGGAGAGGGTCTTGGAAGGATTACTCCAGAAAGAATTAATCACCTCCCGGTTCCCCAGGAGCAAGGAAGCAGATCGCTGGAGTCCAAGGACTAAGTTTTACCTGCCTTGCCTGCTGATGGTGGTCGGAGGGCCCAGTGGCTCCGATTATATGGCAGCTGTTGCTGGTCACACCTGGCGAAGAGAGAGAGACACACTCCAACCTGCACACATTTCTGTGGATATGACACTAACTGCTTCTGCATGTATGAAAGTTTGCAGTAAAAGATTAATCAATATGGAATTTTAGGTGCCATGAAAAAGTATTTCCCCCTTTACAGATTACATCAGTTTTTGATTTTGTAACTCTTCAGTGTTTCACATCATCAAACCAATTTTAATATCAAAGATAAACTGAGTAAATACAAAAAATATTTTTAAATGATTTTGTTGTAAAGGAAAAAAATCCCATTTTTAAATTGTGAATTAACTGGGATTAATCCTGATTTTTTCAAAGCTGAGTAAAGTTTTACCAGTCACACCCTGGACTGATTAACACCAGACCAGCAGAAGCAAGAACAAAACCTGTCTGACAACATGACCATCAAACACATTTGAGTGATCCAGCAGGACAAAGATCCAAAACACACAGGTCAGCATGACTATAAAAAATGAAGGTTTGGAATGGCCTAGTCAAAGTCCATACTTAAATCTGACTGAGATGTTGTGTCTAATCCAGACAGAAGAATCTGGGAGAATCTGTAGATGTTTTGAAACTCTCCAATGTGGCTGAAGCAATTCTTCTAAACAATTCTGCAAACAAGAGTCGGCAAAGATTTCTGCAAATATCTGTTAAGCACTCATCCCCTTTAATCACAAATGCTTCAGTATGCTTGTTGTTGCCAGGGGTGGCAGAATCAGTCATGGGGAGCTGCCACTTTTTCACATAGGGTCATGTTGGTTTGCAAAGCTTTTTTTTCCTTTTATTTCAATTCAATTCAGTTTATTTGTATAGCGCCAATTCACAACACATGTCGTCTCAAGGCACTTCACAAAAGTCAGGTACATACGTTCCAGTTAAACCTAATCATTAAACAGTGCAGTCAGACTCAGTTATTTATTCAAATTGGATAAAAAGTTTTTCTATCTAAGGAAACCCAGCAGATTGCATCCAGTCAGTGACTTGCAGCATTCACTCCTCCTGGATGAGCATGTAGAGACAGTGGACAGTCACTGGTGTTGACTTTCAGAATCAGAATCAGAATCAGAATCAGAATCAGCTTTATTGCCAAGTTTGTACATACAAACAAGGAATTTGACTCCGGTACACTTTGCTCTTTGGTTTTTGTTTTTGCACTACAGAATCTACATATTTACAATGTACAATATACACATATATAAAATAAAAAGGTGCATTTGCAACATCTGTATGCTGTTGTTTTGTATTTTATTGAATGTTCAACAGGAAAACAGCCTGAGGGAAGAAACTGTCTCTGTGGCGGCTGGTTTTAGTGAACAGCGCTCTGTAGCGTCGCCCTGAAGGCAAAAACTCTAAACAGTTTATGTGCAGGGTGTGGTGGGGTCTGCAGAGATTTTAGCAGCTCTTTTCCTGACCCTAGACCTTTTTAAAAAGTCCTGGATGGAGGGAAGGTCAGCCCTGATGATTCTCTCTGCAGTCCTGATTATTCGTTGCAGTCTGGACCTGTCTGTTTTGTGGATGAACCGAACCACACGGAGATGGATGAAGACAGGACAGACGGAATGATAGCAGTGTAGAAGATGACCAGCAGCTCCTGTGGAAGGTTGTACTTCTTGAGTTGCCTCAGGAAGTACAGTCTCTGCTGGGCCTTCTTCCGAACAGTGTCTATGTGTGAAGACCATCTCAGGTCCTCAGAGATGGTGGTTCCTAAGAACCTGAAGTGATCCACAGCCGACACAGGTGTTGTTGAGGATGGTGAGGGGGGTGTATGGGGGGGGTGGTTTTCCGAAAGTCCACTACCATCGCCACAGTCTTGAGTGGGTTAGTTCCAGGCAGTTCTGACTACACCAGTGTACAAGCCGATCCAACCCCCAGTCTGTATGCAGACTCATCACCGTCCTGGATCAGTCCCAAAGACAGTGGTGTCATCTGCAACTTCAGAAGTTTCACGGACGAGTCTGCTGAGGTGCAGTCATTGTGTTAACAGGGAGAAGAGGAGTGGGGATAGAACCCCCCCTGGGGGGCACCAGTACTTTTTTGATCTGGTTCGGGAGAAGATGCTCCCAGTCTCACCTGCTGCTGTTGGTCCGTCAGGAAGCTGTTGATCCACTGACAGGTGGAGGCTGGGACGTTGAGCTGAGTGAGCTTCTGGTGGAGGATGTCTGGTATTGATGGTGTTGAAGGCCGAGCTGAAGTCTACAACCAGGATCCTGGCGTAGGTCCCTGGGTGGTCGAGGTGTTGCAGGATGAAGTGTTAGACCTAAGTTAAGCATCATCTGCCGACCTGTTTGCTCGGGTAAGCAAACTGCAGGGCGTCCAGTAGAGGGCCTGTGATGTCTTTCAGGTGCTTCAAACACAGCCGCTCAAAGGATTTCATGACCACAGACGTCAGGGCTACAGGCCTGTAGTCATTTAATCCTAGGATGGTGGGTTTCTTGGGCACTGGGATGATGGTGGATCGTTTGAAGCAGGAGGGGACCTCACACTTCTCCAGTGACTTGTTGAAAAATCCGGGTGAAGATTGGAGCGAGTTGAATTGCACAGGCTTTCAGGCATGGGTGGGGAGAGCGTTATCAGGTCCTCCAGCTTTCTTTGTTTTCATGCGCTGAAAAAACCTGTTTACCTCTTCCTCAGAGATCTTTAGTGCAGGCAGTGGATCTGAAGGTAGGGGGTTGGTTGCTTGCTGGTCGAACCTGTTCCTGAATAGGATGTGGAGGAGTGGTTTGAGGTGTGAAAGGCTTCTTGTCATGTCTGCAGTAGAAGCCCCTTCAGACGGTTGGCCAGGCGAGGGGCTTTGTTCAGGAAGGGGGTTGGGGCTTCTGTAGGCAGTCAGGTTTCTCAGGACCAGTCCATACAGCCGAAGTGTCACCAGTAGAAAGGCTGTTTTCAGCTTCTCACTGTAGCTTCTCTTGGCTGCTTTGATCTCCTTTGTAAGTCTGTTCCTGGGGCCTGCCTGTACCGCGCCCAATCTCCACTGCTGTGAGCTTCTTCCTTGTCCCTGCGCAGATTCCTGAGGGTGTGGTGTGAACATGGTTTGTTGTTCCCAAAGGTGGCAGAAGGTCTTGGTCTGCACACACATGTCCTCACAGAAACTGATGTATGATGTCACCACATCAGTTAGTTCGTTTAAATCAGTGGGTGAGGTTTTCAAAAAACAGTCAGTCTGTGCATTCAAAGCAGGCCGTTAGCAATCTGCTTCGATTCCTCAGTCCACTTTTTAACAGTGTGAACCACGGGTTGGAAGCTCTTAGTTTCTGTCTGTAAGTTGGGATGAGGTGGATAAGACAATGATCCGAAAGTCCCAGAGCAGCCCTGGTAACAGCATGGTATGAGTCCTTAAAAGCTGTGTAACAGTGGTCCAGTGTGTTTTTGTCTCTGGTGGGACACTTAATATGCTGTCTGTATTTTGGGAGCTCATTAGAGAGATCTGCACTGTTAAAATAACACAAAAACTACAAAAACAAAGAGAGAGCGAAGCTCCGAGGCTGCCATCGTCGGCGCCATCTTGAGAGATATAATTTTTTTTTTTCTTTGCAGCAATCCCTCATACTGAGCATGCATGTAGCGACAGTGGAGAGGAAAAACTCCCTTTTAACAGGAAGAAACCTCCAGCAGAACCAGAACCAGGCTCAGTGTGAGCGGCCATCTGCCACGACCGACTGGGGGTTAGAGAGAACAGAGCAGAGACACAAAGAGAACAAAGAAGCACTGATCCAGGAGTACTTTCTATGGGAAGGAAAAGGTAAATGTTAGTGGATGTAGCTCCTTTAGTCGTTTCACCTAGAAAGAAGGAACAGATAAACTCTGAGCCAGTTTTCAAGTTTAGAGTCTGAAAGAGAGCACATAGAGTTAGTTACAGTAAAAGCTCTGTCAGTAGCTATGTCTAGGAGAGAGAAAGGGTTAAACACTGAAAGACAGGGCCATGTGGATCATCGGTAGAGGGTGAGCATTAGAACATAAATTTGAAAGCTGAAATAACAGCAAATAATAAGAGTGAAAGTGGTCATTATGTCCTCCAGCAGCCTAAGCCTATAGCAGCATAACTACAGAGATAGCTCAGGATAACCTAAGCCACTCTAACTATAAGCTTTATCAAAAAGGAAAGTTTTAAGCCTAGCCTTAAAAGTAGACAGGGTGTCTGCCTCACGGACTAAAACTGGGAGCTGGTTCCACAGGAGAGGAGCTTGATAACTAAAGGATCTGCCTCCCATTCTACTTCTAGAGACTCTAGGAACCACCATTAAACCTGCAGTCTGAGAACCAAGTGCTCTGTTAGGAACATATGGAACAATCAGATCTCAGATGTATGATGGAGCTAGATCATTAAGGGCTTTATATGTGAGGAGGAGAATTTTAAATTCTATTCTGGATTTAACAGGGAGCCAATGAAGGGAAGCTTTTATTAAATGAAATCTGCTAAAATCAGTTTTTTTGTATTTACTGAGCTTATCTTTGCCTAAGATTAAAATAGTTTCATAATGTGAAACATTTCACTGGTACAAAAATCAAAAACTAGGGTATCTATGAAGGGGGTGAGTACTTTTGGACAGGACTGAAACAAGAAGAAATTTCACTTGATGTGATATATACCTTATTCGGGTGCAGGAGTGCAACAGGTGTGTGACTGCTACACTAAATATCAGTGTTTCTACAGATAAAGAAACTATGAGCAGAAACATCTGAGCTCCGAGTCTCCAGAGTGACTCACAGTTGGATTACCTAGGCTGGCAGAACAAAGCAGGCTATTATTCACTGGAGGGTTTCTACAAATATCTAATTTGCAAGTTCTTTTTAACAGTATGTGGAGGGATTAATTGAATTTAATTGTGGCTCGCACCATGATTACTGAGACGCATTTAGAGAGCAGTTTAAAAAAACTGGCAGCAGTTTGACTTCCAGAACTTTGCAGTTTGTTTCAAAGTTTGGCGTTACTAATCGAAGAAGGTGCCGGCTATTTTTGAGAAGAAATAAAACACAAGTCTACATATTTAAAAGATAATTGATATTTTTGCCCGTAGACCTGGTCACAGTCTAGACGAGACGAGAAGACGAGAATAACAGCTTCTGGTCCAGGTTCGTAGACTTAACCTTTGTTTTGTTTTTTACAGTTCACATAACCCCTGACACAAGAGGAAAAAGACTTTTTCCCAGATCAGCAGTTTGGACCCAACCCCCCTTTTTTCTTTTTGCTGAGCATGCATATGCAACATCCAGCCCAATCCTCCAGAGTGAAGGATTTTCCATCATTTGACTAGTTGGCAGTTCCACTTAACTTTCTTCAGACTAATCCAGGATTTTACCTCTGGTTGAGCTTATTGAGAATACTTTGTCCTGCTAATATGTTCTGCTACAACAAAAAGTTGTTTCTCTTCTCATGGAGATTAAACGCAGTTCAAGAGGAAAATCAGCGAGCCTCAAAAGGATTAAACTTCTCGCTAACAAGACGTTCACACATCTACATGCTCAACCAATTAAAGGAGGGCAAAGTGAAAGAAGAGTCATGAAATCCAGTTAAAGAAAATCAAACCTAACAAAGACCCTGTTTTACTTTAAAACAGTTCCCTATTACATTACCACACACTTAGAATAACTTATGCTAATGCAATATATGGGCACAAATATTGGGTCAGCTGTAAGTGGCTTTATAACAAAGTGGTAAACAAAGCAAAATCACCAGCCGAACCCGTGCAATATACAGAGGTCACCAACTTTCTGCAGTCAATAGCTACAGACCTCCAAACTTCATGTGGCCTTCAGATTAGCCCAGGAATTGTGCTTAAAGATCTTTAAGGTATGGATTTCCATAGCCGAGCAGCTGCATCCAAGCCTAAATCACCAAGAGCAAGGCAGTGTGTTAGCTGGAGTGTTATAAAGCACGATGCCACTCGACTCTAGAGCAGTGGAGAAGTGTTCTCTGGAGTGGCAATCCAAAGAAACAAGAAAGCTTGGGTTTGCAGTTGCCTTGAAAACTACAACTGCCTGATTGCATCATGACAAATGTAAAGTTTGGTGGAAGGAGGAGTATATGGGCCTGTTTTTCAGGAGCTGAACTAGGCCCATTAGTTCTGAAATTAACTCTTAATGTTTCTCCATACCAGGACATTTTGGGAAATTTAATGTTCCCAACTTTGTGGGAAGAGTTTGGCATGGCTCCTTCCTGTCCCTACATGCACCAGGGCACAATGCGAAGTCCATAAGGTCACTAATGAGGGAGTATGGTGTGGAAGAACTTGATTACCTGCACAGAGTCCTGACCTCAACCCGATAGAACACCTTTGAAAGATATTTGGCATTAATCAGAGCGGAGACAGCGAGCTAGGCCTTGTCGTCCAACATCAGTGTCTGACCTCTTCTAGAACAATGGTCAACATTTCCCATAAAAACTCAGAAGTCTTAACCCTTCTGAAAAGCCTTCCCAAACAAGTCATAGCTGTTATAGCTGCAACGTCATATTGAACCTCATGGATTAGGAATGGGATGTCACTAAAGCTCATCTGTGTGCGAAGGCAGAGGTGTAAATACCTTTGGCAACATACTGTAGCACTAAATCAGAAGAACTTCCTTCGAGACAAACCGTGGTGTTTCATCTTATGCAAGCATGATTAGTTTTGAAAGCGCAGGACTGTGCCGACTCAGTGCTTTGATATGATCCACATCAAGCGTTTTAATCAGAAAGGAGGATTTCTTTCAGTGTGGCTGTGATGACTACATGTAAAACCAGATGGTGGAACATTTGGTCCAGAGTGGCTCACTGATCCAGTTAGCAAAGCAGCACACATCCATTTCCACCCATAAGCAATTATTTATTGGCAGCAGCTTGAATTTACTGACAAAATTAGAAATTTGACTGATTAATGATGCAATAGGAGTGAAATGAAAGTTGGTGCTTAGAGAGATATTAAAAGCCATTACCTGATCATCAATGTAAAAATAAGACTAAAATCTGGTGCTTTGATTAAAATTAAAATAAAATATAGCAGGAATGGAAGAAGGAAATATTTGTTGGGGTTTATTTAACAGTAAAGGATGATTCCAATAGAAACATCAGTAACAAATGAGTTCAGTTGGTCTGAAGTGCATCTCTGTAGTTGTCTGAAACCTGAGCTGCTCTGTAAGTTTATTTTTTACATTATGAAGATGCCAGCAGCGATTCACTCGCCCAATTCACAGCAGCACGAGTTGATTAAAATAGATGTTAACAAGCATCAAAGGGGTTCTGGTCATGCAGCAACCACAAAAGTTTATCGGAACATGTTGGAATAATATCACACCAGCAACCAGGCAAGCTAGTGTCTGTGGTGTGACAGACGTGTCGGTCACTCCACAGCTTCCTTGCCCAGAACACACTTGCCCGCATTAGTGTAATGCTGCTACATTACATGCCAAAAGTGTTGAGACCACTCCAAATCAGTTGTTCTGACTCCTTGCACAGATAAAGGTGTGAATATCAAACTGCTAAGCATGCAGCCTGCTTCTGCAACCATGCCTGCAGGAATGGGTCACTCTCAGTGGCTCAGCGAATCAAGCATGGAACCATGGTGGGGTGCCGCCTACGCAAAAGATTAATTTGTGAAATTTTCTCCAAACTTACTTTCCCACAATCAGCTGTTGGTAGTTTAATAACAAGATGGAAGCAACTAAGAACAACAGCAATGACTGCTCTAACTGCTGTCATTCAAATCTGCTGCATATTTGGTGGCGCCAAATGGTATGGCAGCCTCACTTCTGTCAGTCTGGCTACAACGTAGGCTCACCACTGTCAGTGTGGGAATGGGTAGATGACTGATTGTAGTGTGAAGTGCTTTGGGATCTCTGGGGACTTGATAAAGCGCTATACAAGTGCAGGCCATTTACCATTTACCCATCAGTGTTGAAGGAGACAATAACGAATGCTGATTTTAGAGAAAACCTCTGATCCATACTGAAGAAATGTGATGCCTTTTACCTTCTGATCCCCACCCTCATACACGTCTTGGAGTCTTTACTGTAGCTGCAGAGTAAACAGAGTTGGTGAAAAAGAGGAAGCTTCCTGATATAAACCCTGGTAGGAATATTGGAAAACAAGAAGGGCTGATTGAATAGGATGGAGACTCTGAGTCTTGCAGAGATTAAAGAAATATAGCACTGCTTTTCCTGACTATAAGCACATGTTTGAATCAGATCTTCAGATCAGGTGAAGCCATGATGCTGGCAGGTGCAATTAGAGGCTCTAGAGGCGGCATGTTGGTTCTCTAATGTTGCCATAACCAGATTTGTTTTTGTTTGACCTCTCATCTTTTTGTAGGTCCTTTAGATGCTTTGTTCCATGATGTAATTTCATTGAAAAAACAGCTTTTATTTGGTGTCTCTATTCTAGAACAGGGCTGTTAAAAATATATTAGAAAGTCTGAAAATATCCAAAACGTCAGACAGTAAATATGCAGAATTAAACCTGTATAGGCAGGTAGCAACACCATATAACTTAGTATTTGTAGGAAGGTTTAACAGAAATAAATCAGGGGTATGGCCCAACCCTAATGCAAAACGCTGGATGCAGTGGTGAGAGTGCACTGCCACTAGACTCTAGAGCAGTCGAGGTATGTTCTCTGAAGTAATGAATCATGTGTCCATGCGCTTGCAGACTCTAGGACAAATCTGCGTTTGGTAGTTCCCATGAGAACAGTTGGTTGCTTGCCTGCAAGTTTGGTGGAAGGGGGATAATGGTGTGGGGCTGGTTTTCAGAGGTTGGGGTCTGCCCTTTAGTTCATCATCTAAGGAACTCTTAATGCTGCAGCATACAAAGGCATTTAATGAATTTCATGATCATGGCTATATAGGAATCATTTGAAAATGTCCCCTTCCAGTAGCACTTCTTGAAGAATGGTCAAAAAATCATTTGCACACATTGCAAAACCTCATGGGAAACCTTCCCAGAAGAGTTGGCCATCTCCATACTAAAGCCAGTGTGTTAAGAATGGGTGTTCAGTGTACAACCAGTAAGTAAAGGCATACTTTGAGCAGTATGGTGTATTTATATATACAGAATTGATGTGCACATTTGTTTAATGCTCACTGACTATTCCTACATATTCTTATTCCTGCGGGACTGTTTGGTAATTTATTCTGTGGCAGCTAGACGTCTATGCTCAACAGTCCTAAAAGCAACGTGTCCAGATTAAAAAAAGGATATTTGAAGACAAGCTTTCACAAATGATAAGAACCCCACTGTTTTTGATTGAAATTAGGTTTATGTGAATTCCTGCTGCTCCTTTAACACTTCTGCTCACAAACACATCATGTATAGTACATGCATTCACACTTAAAGTGGTTTTTTAGGTCATGTCTCAGTTTCATGCACTCAATATTCAATAAACTCTTTGTTTGCTTTCTCTCAGCTGATGCAAAGTCAAGAAGGCAGGTGATTCATAATTAATGCTCTGCTGAATACATTGAAACAACTTGCATGTGTGTACGGGGGGCGGTTGTAAGAGAGAGATACTTTAGCTCACAGGAATGTACTCTGAACAATGTTTTCTCCACATTTATCAGATATTTCTGTCTCGTTTTTAGAACTGATCACCTCTGACCTGGTTCTTTAGGGTGCCTGACTATCGAATCATTTGTCACCGAAACATCGTTTTTTTCTTTCCTTTTCTAACTGATATTTCTTTTTTCAGTCCGTTAACAAATGACGGGCCAGTCTGCTTTTTTGCACCACAGCTACAGGATAAACTAATACTTCTCAGCTCAGTCACATTCAGAAACACTCAGATCCCAGTCTTTGTTTCTGCAGCTGTTGATTATTTATTTAGGCTTAATTTAGGCAGAAAGCTCCCGTTGAGATACAATCTCCCCTCGGCCAGGGGAGTCCTGTTTAATCCTGCAATCCCATTTGTCTCCAGATTTTTATTGTTCTTCAAACACATTTTTCAGACACATTTTTCACTGCCCACTCACGACAGAAATGTGTGTATGTGGATATTTCTGTGTGTGAGAGAGTGAATGGACTCATTGATCAGCAAAATGGTGCCTGTGTTAGTCAACAAAGGCATATTTCTGTGTAATGTTTGGTTCATGCAGTGCAAATGTAAGTAAAACTGGGTTGCTATCTTTATAACATTTTTTGTTATATTTAGTTTGGTCAAACTTTGGGGTAAATTTATTTTGTGCAGTTACTGTTTAAAGATATCTCTTGTAAAAAGCATGTTAATTTAACCTTGTTAGCATCTCCATATGGTGTTTTTAGACATCAGGAGCAACACAAACAGCTGTCTATCATTTCACTTGAAACTGTATCAAACCGTATAGCCAATGGACTCAAACAGGCACTCAGAGAACCAAATGTTTTAAGTGCAGTTTATTTAGAGCTGCTGACTGAGTATGAGTTTTCTAACCTTAGCAACTGTCTGAGAGTCAGTCCAATCAGTGAAGAGTGACTGAGCAGACTCAAAGGATAGGAGCTGCAGTCTGGACAGAGGTGGAGATGGAGGGGTGGAGAATTTGTACATATATATATACATATATACATACATACATACATACATACATACATACATATACATTTAACGCCTTCTCTTGTTTTCCTGTTTACTTCAGGATAAATTTTAGGATTTATTAAACTCTAAATGGGCTGGCCGCTGATTTTTAATGGAGATTCCAGTTCTACTGACTAGATGTTCTTGGATGTCTTGTGAAATTAACATAATATCAGGGTGACCTCATCTGTGCAGTGGCTGGACGCATTTCTGGGGCAAATTACCACCACAGACAAAAACTGTTGAGACAGTGGACAGTTTCTTATGGGCTTTAGCTCAGGAGGCCTCGTCCTGGTCAACAGTCTGCAAAATCTCCACCTAAAGACCTGCTCCAAGATGTTCAGGGGGCACACACAGAAGAGAGAAAAGTATCTCATTTCATCTCTATAGATCACAGGTTTCCTCTAAAATCATCTCAGCATTGCCTTATTTTCTTGTTTGTCCCTCTGCACCACTGCATGATGAAAACCCATCTTTCCACTGGCTTTCATTCTACTGAAGTTAACCACCCCGATGTTACCCTGTCAGTATTTTTGTCTTTTAAACTGGATTTTTTTTTTCTATGTCTGTTTTTAAAGTTTTAGGTTTTATAATTTTCTCTTTTTGGTTAAGTGTTTGAGGTGTATGTGTTTCTTGGTTTGATTCACTTTTCTGTACAGCATTTTGGTCCAGCTTGCATGGTTTTAGATGACTTTTATAAATGATTTGGCTGTGACATTTCGAATTCATCTAACAATGTTAGGGCTGCAATTAGTGCAGATTTAAATGTTTCCATCACACAAAATGTTCTGCGACCGTTCATGCTTGGTGAAGTCAGCATGTTAAATAAATGCCTGTCTGATCAGTCAGTGGTTGGCTGTTTAACTCAGGTAAAGTTCTGCATTAAAATCTTCATGCACTGCTGCTGGCTGAGGCCATCATACCTGCATAAGAAATATCCCTTAGTGGCAAAATCAGAGGAATTGAGAAGCAGGAGGGAAAGGGGGATATTTCTGAACGTGAAGTTTTACAACCCTCCTTGTTATGAATGATTTAAAGAAAACAAAGTTGTTGATGTTTTAAATCAGAACCTAAGCCTGGGTATATCTTACGTTTAGCCCAAAGGAAATCAAGAGAAAATAATTTTTTATGAACTAGTTCAGGTTAAACTTATATAGAAGAAAATAGTAGATTTATTTTGGATTATTCTGATTCAGTTTGGCTCAGAACTAAGTCACACCCAAATTTCATTTCTATCAACACTTTGTTTTTATTTTTTGTTAAATATTATCATGAAATTTATAGAAAAAAGTAATGAAAGTCCTTAAATGTCGCATATATTTTCATTTTTTAATTTGTACTCTATTTCCGTTGATGAACTCTTAGTGAACTCCTGCTGCTGGATATTTTTTATTCAAGTCACATATCCACATTTCCTAGTGGACTATTTCATTATAAAAGCTGGTATGAAACGTTGTCAACATTGTGCTGGGTCCAAACTGAAACCTGGTAGCTTGGAAAAGTTTCATGAAAGATATTGATGCAACTTGCAGCTGTTTGAAGCGAGCCTTGTTGATCCATTCTGATCGAAAGGTTAGGTTTTGCATCAGAATAATTCAGACTTAAAAATCCCATTAATAGATATTCTATTAGTGAGATATCTGTATTTAAAGCATTCTAAAATAATGATTATAATTTCATTTGACTTGTGGAAAACATTTTAACGTCTGCTGTTTTAAAGATGTTTCTTTGTTTTTACAGTTTTTCTCATCAGAAAGGTGCGTCCAGATGTCCAGATTATTTTAAACTGAGCCACTAACTTCAAATAAAGTTTAAGTGGCTGCATCTTGGTTCTTATTGTTCGTGTCAAAGAACCAGCCTATAGATTAGGTTTGTAAGTTATTAATGTAATTATTTTGTGAATGTGTTTCACAAAATTTCCAGGCTGTGCTTAGTTCAATCAACTCATTGTTGATTTTTATGTTTTCATGTAATAGAAAATAAATGAAGTGTTTATTTCAACAACATTGTACATAAAAGGTAGATAGGAGGTTATGTCTGGCTGAATGCCTCTTAAATTACTTTGAGGTTCTACGCAGGATTATAATAAAGCAGACATGTTATATGCCCTTTTCCCATATAAAATTAATACAATTATTCTGAGTAAGACAGACCAAGCGCTTAATTTCTTCCTAATCTACTATGGGACCTTTTAAGGATTTATGTCATATCAGCTTAAAACTGATTAGTCCTCTAAATGTCTGTGAGATTGAAATAATTATTTTGCAGGTTATGTCATACAGCAGCAAAGCATCAGTTTATCATCAGATATCCATTTCTCCTCTTAGCCTTTCATCTCATGTTTCTTAAGAGTTGAGTTTATTCCATATTTCAAAGGCTGACATACATGCAGTAATAAACATGCAGCCCCGGGGTGTGTACATGTTTCATATGAGCTTGTGGTTCTGGGAAACACGTGTGTTTGTACATTCATGTCAGACAGAGGCGAAGTCATACGTCAGACAGACCCCTGATCGTTTGTCATTTAATTCTCTTTGCATCAGTCCTGCTGGGAACCTTTTCTGCAGCAACAACATTCATTTTCCTCATAAGCCTGAGGTGTTTTACTCCTGAGGTAAGAAAAAAAATTTCCTCTATAGATCCTTTCAAGGCAGCCATTTTTTTATGTCTTTCCAGAGATGTTCAGTTGGATTAAAGTTCAAGCTCTGGCTGGGCCACTCAAGGACCCTAACAGCTCCTGAAGAATTTCCTTGGCGGTGTGCTTCGGGTCATTGGTGTGTTGGATGATGCATCCAGTCCAGGGATGACAAACTCCAGTCCAGAAGAGCTGGTGTCCTGCATGTTTTAGATGGTCCTCAGGTTAAACATGTCTTAATCAAATGAAATTGTTCATGACAAAGCTTCTGCAGAACTTGGTGACAAACAGAGGGAGTGACTCAGCTATTAATTCAGCTGTGTTGAACAGCGGAACATCTAAAACATTCAGGACACCAGTTTTTGATGATTGCAGTTGGTCAACTCAACCTTAGTCTGTGTTCCTGAGGATTCTGGAGCAGGTTTTCTCTCTTGACCTCCTGGATGACTGGAGCTCCACCTTAGTGCATATTGGATTCTTGGTCACCACTCTGACCAAGGCCCTAATTTTGGATAAATGGCCAGATCTAATGTCTGGTGGCTCCAACCAATCCCGTTTCCCAGGGACCACAATGTTTTTCAGGATGTTCAGTGATACCAACAACTTTTTGTATGCTTCTTCAGAAGTATTCTTATACAATCTCATACAATCCACTCTTGGTGGTCTAGAAACATTTTTTTTACTTCATAGCTTGGTTTCTGCTGATTCTGGTATACCATTCTTCTTCAGATGTGCACGCCCAGCTGTGAGACCCACTTCGCAAATTATGTGCAGTCAACTGAATTTTCCACATAGGGACTTTGGTCAGTTAGCATCAGCATAAACAGATGTTCGGATATTCTTCTTCAGATGTTTTGGTAGGCAGCAGAAATCATGGTTGCATTTACCACAGCAAGTCTTTCAGGCCCCATTTAAATGTTTCTTGACTGAGCAAAGGTCCTATAGCCAAGGAAATTAAAGTTAGTTTTTCAAAGATGTGACACACAAGTTGTTAATTCTTGTGTGGGGACATTTTTTCACATGGCCATGTAGGTTCGGATTTTTTCCCCCGTTGTTTGTCACAAAGTTTGGGGTTTGATTTTCTTTTGTGTTGCATTTCTTTGCTGTTTATTACGTTCTTAGGGTCTTGCATTCTTTAGTTAATTTCCTTATGCTTTTTAATGTTAGGTGTTTTCTGTATTAGTTCATTCTTGTGTTATCTCTGTTTTTTCTTAGTGTGTCTACGAATCTGTGAAACTCCTGGATGAATTAATCTCCCTCCCTCAGCTCTCTGCTTTCTCTCTGTCTCAGCTGCTCCACCTGTCTCCACATCTCCCTCAGTATAGAAGCTTCATTGTCCTCCGCTGGATCCTCCTGTCAACAAGACCATATTTCCTTTGACTCTTCCCGTGTTCCTCATCCTGTTTTGCTTGTAAGTTCTCTGTCTTAATTTAATAAACATTGTTATGTTCATCCAGTGCTCCTGTCTGTGCCTTGGTCCTGCTTAACCACATGTCATGACGTTTGATGATCTAAAACATTTATGTGTGACAAACATACAAATATAAGACATTAGAAAGGAGGTAAACACTTTTTCCTCACTACTGTATGTAAAAATTAAAAAAAAAAGATATTTTTACAAATCTACAAATATGTCTGCAAACATACAGGGGTTGGACAATGAAACTGAAACACCTGGTTTTAGACCACAATAATTTATTAGTATGGTGTAGGGCCTCCTTTTGCGGCCAATACAGTGTCAGTTCGTCTTGGGAATGACATATACAAGTCCTGCACAGTGGTCAGAGGATTTTAAGCCATTCTTCTTGCCAGGATAGTGGCCAGGTCACTACGTGATACTGGTGGAGGAAAACGTTTCCTGACTCGTTCCTCCAAAACACCCCAAAGTGGCTCAATAATATTTAGATCTGGTGACTGTGCAGGCCATGGGACATGTTCAACTTCACTTTCATGTTCATCAAACCAATCTTTCACCAGTCTTGCTGTGGATTGGTGCATTGTCATCCTGATACAAGGCACCGCCTTCAGGATACAATGTTTGAACCATTGGATGCACATGGTCCTCAAGAATGGTTCGGTAGTCCTTGGCAGTGACGCGCCCATCTAGCACAAGTATTGGGCCAAGGGAATGCCATGATATGGCAGCCCAAACCATCACTGATCCACCCCCATGCTTCACTTTGGGCATGCAACAGTCTGGGTGGTACGCTTCTTTGGGGCTTCTCCACACCGTAACTCTACCGGATGTGGGGAAAACAGTAAAGGTGGACTCATCAGAGAACAATACATGTTTCACATTGTCCAGAGCCCAAAATTTACGCTCCTTGCACCATTGAAACCAACGTTTGGCATTGGCATGAGTGACCAAAGGTTTGGCTATAGCAGCCCGGCCGTGTATATTGACTCTGTGGAGCTCCCGACGGACAGTTCTGGTGGAAACAGGAGAGTTGAGATGCACATTTAATTCTGCCGTGATTTGGGCAGCCGTGGTTTTATGTTTTTTGGATACAATCCGGGTTAGCACCCGAACATCCCTTTCAGACAGCTTCCTCTTGCGTCCACAGTTAATCCTGTTGGATGTGGTTCGTCCTTCTTGGTGGTATGCTGACATTACCCTGGATACCGTGGCTCTTGATACATCACAAAGACTTGCTGTCTTGGTCACAGATGCGCCAGCAAGACGTGCACCAACAATTTGTCCTCTTTTGAACTCTGGTATGTCACCCATAATGTTGTGTGCATTTCAATATTTTGAGCAAAACTGTGCTCTTACCCTGCTAATTGAACCTTCACACTCTGCTGTTACTGGTGCAATGTGCAATCAATGAAGACTGGCTACCAGGCTGGTCCAATTTAGCCATGAAACGTCCCACACTAAAATGACAGGTGTTTCAGTTTCATTGTCCAACCCCTGTACTTTCACTGTCATTATGGGCTACACAAGGTGTAACCTTTTAGAAAGGAAACTTTACTAAAGTAGGTTTTAGAACTGTAATGTAGCAAAATGAGGAAGAAGAATAAGGTGTGAACACTGTGGCATCAAGCTTAATGCTCTGACCTTCACCTCTGGGTCTCATAATAACTGCTTACCTACGTTTCTCCAGACAAAGTCACACTCTGACAGAGAGTTTTGTTTTACAGACTTCACTCTGATGAGAAATAATATGAGTTTTTAATCCCCATATGCTCCTACAGGCCAGAGTTAGACTGTGATTGAAAGACCTGTTTAGTTTTTAAATTCTGGTGAACTTTGGAGAGGCCAGTTGATTAACAAAATTAATATCAGTTGCAGCCAAGAAACACAAGATATTGAGCTCACTAAGACAAAGGCATCAAGGTTACCTTTCTATTAAAAGCCTCTTCTTTTACTTCCCCCTCATTGTGACGAAGACTTTAACAGATTCCTGTTTGCAGTGGGTCAGTGATGAACTGAATCCTGACAGTGATATGACAGTCCCATAATGGAGGTCTGATGAGTCATATTCCCTCAGGTGAGAAGGTAGGTAGAGGACCAGTCAGTGTCCATGAGAGCAGCCTGGTGATGAGTTGACACCATCGGATAAAAATCTTAGATTCTGCTGTGCTTAGCTTTTTTGCTGTGTCATCAACAAAAATAGATCAAATGTAAAATCAGAGCTCAGTTTGTTGTTTCAGAATATGAAAGGGGGAGCCTGCTCTTTAAGTCTGGCCGTTTTCTGTCTTTTAATGTGATTTAAGACTTCATCCATGTGAAACAGATTTTTGGCTAGGCTCTCCTACATCCTTCATTTGCTCTTACTCATCCTAAATCAATGGAAATGAGATGGTTCTTCAAAATCCACATCTATGATTGCCTGACTAATTTAGCAAATGTCGGTCTGCGTTATTAACCATAGCTCCTAGCCTCAGCTCTCCCACTATGAATAAAATTGACTTTCAGATATCCTCTCACTATTTCCGCGCTCTTCCTCCTATTGATCGCTCCAGCCTCTGTGGCATTCAAATTAAGAGAAACTAATAATTAAACAAACAAGCTATTGCAGAAGGTTTGATCCAGTTTGCACACACACAACGACACAGTCTGCTCAGTTTATCACTGAATGACATGGCAGCCTGCCAATCTGCTGGGCTACATGCTAGCGAGCTGAAATGTGGACTGCTTTTAACACCGAATATGAGGCCACTGGGCCGACCTTTGTGGTAGCGCCTCTGTCAGTAGATGCTGAGTGTTTGTAGTGACAGGAGATAATCGCAGAGCACCAAATGGTGGAGATGCATTAGCAGCTGTTCTGACCCAGATGTCAACAAGACCCAGACAAATCTGGTGGAACCCCTGGTGAAATCCATCTTTAATTCACACACTGAATCTTCAGAGAAATCCAACTTTCATTCAAAAGTTTAGTGGGGAACAAAATAACACAATTATTGGCAAAATAAATGTAGAAGCTTTTCTTTAATTCATGCTGTACATTTTTAGGATGCTCAGTTTATAGGAATTTCTATATAATAATGCATGACTTAATAAATAAATATAAATATGAAGTGGCAGAGAGACATTTATTTTATCCACTGGTCTCTAGGTTAGATATTGACCCATATTTATCTTGCTACCATGCACAGTGAGCAGGATGGGAGGTAAGGGAGGTAAGAAAAATTCTCCAAAGCTCATTGTTAGAGAACTGCAGCAGGAAGTGGTATCTTCAGGTAACCAAATCTCCATAACATCTGTTAGATGCTACAAACATGGTGGGTTTATTAAATACTCTTATTGGACTTTAACTGCAACTGTTAGCTTTGGTCAGATGAAACGAAGATTGAGCATTTCAGCAACATACACACTGGGTTAGCAAGGCTTAAACAACATGGGGGCCTCTGCCAGAAAACTGAAAATTGGTCATCATTTGGTTGTTTAGCTTATGATTCAAAACATTTTGGCTAATCAACGCAGAAATGGTTCACAAGACACATAACTCACCTTCTGCCATCTCAGTCCGCTAGACCTCTTTCTTCTTTTAGCGTCAGATCCACTAGGCTCTTAGGTTCTGTCTATGTTCTAACCGCTTGTTGAGTCTTTTAGCCTCAGATCCACTGGGCTCTTAGGTTCTGTCTATGTTCTAACCGCTTGTTGAGGAGTAATACCGGTTCTACCATCCCAAATGTGAACATATTGTTCGCTAAATTCTACATGTTTATGCAAGATTGCATAAGGTAACGCTTTTTAGCTACAAACACTCAAGGTGGATCTGGTGTCAATCAAAAGTTGAATAAGTGGAAAGGTAAGGTGGAAGATCTGTGATGCTGGGGGCCTGCTTCTCTCAAAGACTCTAGGAACTTTGTTGGAGTGCATGAATTCATGATCTCTTTGAAACTCCAGGAAATGTTAAGTTTACTTTTCTAGTTAATATTTGTTTAGATCCTTGTGCTTGTGTGTTTACTTTAGATCTATTTTCTTCCCCAAGTCTGTAATTGAGTTTAGTTCTCTTTTGTTTTGTTCCTTATGGTTATTTCCCCTCTTTGGTTTTATTTAGTTTTAGTTTCTCATTTAGTATTCTTGTGCTTGTTTACTTTAGTTGTTTCCATGTCCTTAGATTTAGTTCCTTCTAGAGTTACTATTGATGTTAGCTGATGTTCTGATTAGTTTCTTGTTCCCTGCTTCGCCCAGTTAGTGTTTCCTTTCAGATCTCTTTCCTTAAATTTGTTTAGTTTAGTCTCTTCTCATGTTTCTGTATTTCAGTTTCCCCCGTAGCCATAGTAACCTAATTCCCTCAGTTCCCTACACCTGATCACCACACCTGTCAGTACTCACCCTGATTACCTCCCTCTCCTTCCCATTGTCTCATTACTCACTTCCCTCTGTATAAAACCTTACCGGTTTCACTTGTTCCCCGTTGGTTCCTCCTGTTATCTTCCTGTGTCTCCAGCTCCGTATCCTCATGAAAGCCATATTAATTATTTGTGATTAAAGTAAGAAGACTTCTAAAACTATGTGGCTTCCAAGCATTTGTCTGCATCCCGGTCCTAACCAACCACAAACCCTGACACTCATAGTTTTATGTAGAAAATGTAGAAATTACCTAATCTAAGGAAGACTGTTCTAGAGCTTCTCAGTGGAACCAGTGAAAGTAAGACCTTGGACATAATTTATCTTATTGACTGAGTAAAAAGAGGACAGATTTAGTCAGAATTTTTTAGGTTTATTTAAATATTTCAGCCTATAGTGTGAGTTTGTGTGTTCAGGTCTCCTGGCTTCTAATGGTGGTATTGTTAACCTAGTTGTATTCACATTACAGCAGTTACTGTAGTTCTAAAATACTTTGCTAATTCTGTGTTATGTTGTTTTTGTTTCCCTTGGATGGAAAAGACAGTGTTTGCCATCTGAGACCTGCTAGCTTTGAAAAGTAAAAGGCTGCACACAGTATTAGCTGGCTTTAGGCAAGGAGGCACTGGGACAAAAGGAGGACAGAAGAAATGGAGGAGCTGTGTGCTGCAGATGAATGCCAAGAGCCTAAAAGCCTCTTATGTCAAAATATTCAGCATGTTGTCAGCTTCCATCTTTCTCCTGTTATCAGCAGGATCTCCTCGCTGCAGTACTCCTGGTCAGTGGTTATCGTTCCCATTTGAAGCACTCTATTTCTGTCATTTTGTCCAACCATGTGTCCATTGCCTAAACCCACTTGCTCAAGGTCATGGAGGTTCTGATGCCTTTCTCCGGCACTGAATGGGAAAGAGGCCCTGTTCAGGTAATCATCTCTGTCATGTTAATATTCATTAATAAGAAACAAAGACCATTCAACATGGCTACTTTTTACAAAATCATGTATGTATACCCTACAACTGCTTTAACAAGAGACAAGAGCTGAAAGAAAAAAATAATAAATAAAATATTCACAGTCATATTATAGAGAGTGGGGTCATTTCAGAAATACTTAAACTGGGAAATTCTACACTGAACAGATGGTTAGAAACTAACCATTTAGTAAAACCTTGATTATGACACTATTGTACAGGGATTACAGCTTCTTTAAAACAGTTTGTGAACTTTCAACTATTTTTGAAAAGAAGAAAATAAGAGTCTTAGTTTTCCTGAATCTTTTATCAAAATCTCCTCTTGTCTGCTGCTGTTAAACAGAATATCAAACAGCATCTGGTGAGATAGATGTATTGTTACAACACTACTGAAAGGTATTGCAGGGCTGTCTTTGTCAAGGTATGTATAATATTTCATTTGACTAAATGGTTCAGAGCGATTTCTATTGAAATGTTTGTCATGTAGGCAGAATATTGTTCATCTGCTGCTTTCATAGTACAGATCTCACACTCTGGTGAGTTCACTGACATGTGTTTCAATTTATGTGCATGTTTAACATTTTTCCCAATACTGTGGTATCTTTTTCCTTTTGACCCACAGAAAATCAGGACACACCTCATGAAATGCACCCAAGTATCTGCTAAATTAGACCTTTTAATCTTTGTATTCAAGTGTAGATAATTAAAAGATGTTGAACTATTTTTGCACTTTGGATGAAATTCATATTTACTTGTTGATTTTGTAAGAGATTTGTATAGTTTTTTTAGAACCCATTACATTAGACATTTAAAACAGATTTGTATTATTAGTTTATTGATCTAAATAAACTATGATGACATGTATAGAAACTCTCACTACTTTTTTTCCACAGTTGTTTCCTTGTCCAGGGTGCTCACACTGGCTGTAGTCTGGGTCACAAAGATTGATAGATTCAAATTGTATACTGAATTCAATACACAGGCTAAGACTTGAATATTGATTTCTGTAGTCTTTTGGGACCACTGTCCCTTCATTATGTGGCCTGACAGGAAGCACAATCTCTGTCTGTTTTTGGCAAAGCGCTGGAATTCCCTCCAGAGTAATGGACAATTACCATCCATCTTTCCTGCTGCTTGGTGTAGTTAGCAGCCTTGTCCACTCCATATAGAATCTGGTCTCTGCCAAACAGAGCTGCTGGACAAGGAACTCACCTATTTCTCTTTGTCTTCCAGCTGACGACAGCCCAGGCATGTTTTCACATGAGGAAATGTTTAAACATGCCTCAGTTTATCCAGATTAAAAGCTAGATTCTTCGTGTTTTAATATAAAAACAATGACCAGTCAGTCAGCAGAGGTCCTTGACAGCTCTGTCTGGTTCTACTTGCCTATTGTTAACCACAGAAACAGCTCTATCCCTGAGCTATATCCAACATGCCTCCACACGCCCTCGCTGTGCTGTCACCAGCAGCACAAAGCTTAACCTTTCTTCTCTCATTCTGCACAGCTGCTGCTCCTCCTCCTCCTCTCTCCATCCTTGCATTCAGATTAGAGCCTGGCTGTATGTTCGTGCAGGAGGAAGCAGAAGGTTATGGCTCTTTGCTGAGTGATAGATGGGCAATGCAGAGTGTCACAAAGCATCAATGGGAGATCTGAAGGCCAGATGTGACAGGTGCTGATCTGCCCACTCTTGAGGTAGGAGGTTCAACTCGGTTCCTTCTGTTGTTAAAACCTGGGCAAAATGCACAATTTTTCTGGTTCATTGTTTAAGTTTAATTAGGTGGAATTTGCATTATAAAAGAAATTTCTTGACTTGTGCTTCTTCAGGCTGCACACATACCTCAGCATAATTGTCTGAAAACCTGAATCACTGATCTGAGCCCTTATTCTCTACTTTAGTTTCCCCCCTTTCAGTTGATTTCCCAGCAGAATCACCTCAACCTCTCCACACTCGGTTGTTTTCTTCTTTCATTTGTGGAGAGGCTTTTCACCTTCACTTTAGGCTGGAGGCCATTTCAGCGCTGTCACTTCGATCCTACACACCAGCAAGCCTGCTGTCGCGTTTGTCCGGGACGATCATGACTGTTAGAAAATAAAAAGATGATGCGCGTAGACTTAAACATCATTCTGCCGGTGTATGAATCCAGCTGGAATATTAATCAGCTCTGCACTTTGTCTCTAACTCTTTCTTGGGTTGCATAACAGCCCATTCCCACATAATTACAGCATGATTACTCTGCTGAAACGTTGCGAAGATGCACTCTATGGATGCACTATTGATTTTGTAAACAAGATGCTTGCTTAACTCTAATTAATTCATCTCTTAAAATACAGAGCATATAGTAAATGTGTTCTTGGCATTATTACATTTTGTAAAACCATCCCAACGGCTTCAGTAGTAATCTCCTCATTTAATGTCATAGATTAAAATGTGCCAAATAATTAAAGCTTGTCTGTGTTGCTATTAAATTAACGCAAGCATGAAAATGTCCAGGAATCCATACGTGTAAAGATAATATATACATATATATGTATATATATATATATATATATATATATATATATTATATATATATATAAAATATATATATATATATATATATATATATATATAAATCAGGTTACAGTTTTTAATATCAGAAAAAATAAGTAAATACTTTATGTAGTTTTCAAATAATGACTTCATGCTGTATGTAATGAGGGAAAAATGTATCCAAACTACCTCTTAGTGATATCTGCTAATGTGTCTTTTACGTTACTGTGGTGAAATTTTCCAGAATTGTTTTACCTCAGCACATTTGAAGCATGAACAGCCTGTTTAAGGTCATGCTAGAGCATCTAAATTTGGTTTAAGTCCATACTTTAACTAGGCCACTCCAAACCATCATTTTGTTTTTCTGACCCATTCATATGATGGCATGCTGGTGTCCTTGCTCATCTGAAAAACCCAAGTGTGCTTGAGCTTAAGGTCAAAAACTGATGGTCAGAGATTCTCCTTCAAGATTATCTGGTACCGAGCAGAATTCATGGTTCCATCAATTACAGTAACTCATCCAGGTCCTGAAGTAGCAAAATAGGCCCAGACCCGCAAACTACCGCCATCATGTTTGGCAGTTCACGTCATGATCTGTATCCGAAATGCTATTTTAGTTTTAATCCAGATGCAATTAGACAAACACCTTCCAGAAAGTCCCACTTTCGTGTCGTCAAACTGAATATTTTCCCAAAAGTCTTAGAGATCCTAATGGTTTTTCGTAAATATGAGGAAGCCCTTTGTGTTCTTTTTGTTCAGCAGCTCTTTTCGCCTTGTAACTCAGTATGTTAATATTTATTAATAAACAACTTAATATACACTCAACGGCCACTTTATTAGGTACACCTTGCTAGTACCGGGTTGGACATAGATTCGTGGCATAGATTCAACAAGGTACTGGAAACATTCCTCAGAGAGTTTGGTCCATATTGACATGATAGCATCACACAGATGCTGCAGATTTGTCGGCTGCATCCATGATGAGAATCTCCCGTTCCACCACATCCCAAAGGGGCTCTATTGGATTGAGATCTGGTGACTGTGGAGGCCATTTGAGACCAGTGAACTCATTGTCATGTTCAAGAAACCAGTCTGAGATGATTCGTGCTTTATGACATGGCACGTTATCCTGCTGGAAATAACCATCTGAAGATGGGTACACTGTGGTCATAAAGGGATGAACATGGTCAGCAACAATACTCAGGTAGGCAGAGGCGTTGACACGATGCTCAATTAGTACTATGGGGCCCAAAGTGTGCCGAGAAAATATCCCCCACACCATTACACCACCACCACCAGCCTGAACCGTTGATACAAGGCAGGGTGGATCCATGCTTTCATGTTGTTGATGCCAAATTCTGACCCTACCATCCGAATGTGGCAGCAGAAATCGAGACTCATCAGACCAGGCAACGTTTTTCCAACCTTCTATTGTCCAATTTTGGTGAGGCTGTGCGAATTTGTAGCCTCAGTTTCCTGTTCTTAGCTGACAGGAGTGGCACCCGGTCCAGTTTCTGAAATACTCTGACCAGCCCGTCTGGCACCAACAACCATGCCACGTTCAAAGTCACTTAAATCACCTTTCTTCACCATTCTGATGCTCGGTTTGAACTGCAGCAGATCGTCTTGACCATGTCTACATGCCTAAATGCATTGAGTTGCTTGATGTGATTGGCCGATTACAAATTGGCGTTAACGAGCAGTTGGATGTACTATTTATTACGATGTACCTAATAAAGTGGCTGGTGAGTGTATAATGAAGGCAGGTCCTAATATTTACATACAACTGTGTTCGTTCGAGAATCTTCAGCTTATTCTGGTTGATAAACAGCACTGTGGAAATCGACCCTGAAGCTAAAACGCCAGAAGAGTCTCTTTATATGATCCAATGCAAGACACCTAATTTGTGGATATTACTACAATACTAGATTTCATTACTAGATCTGAAGCTTCATCCATCCTTCCACGGACTGAGGGAGAAAGCCGAAGTACCTGGAAAGAACCCACAAAATGCACTTGGAGAACTTGCAAACTCCATGACGAAAGACCCCTGGCCAACATTCGAACCCAGTACCTTCTACCACTGCCCAGTGTGCAGCAGCTTTCCACACAGATTGTGCATTCTGAAGTCCAACATCTGTTGCTTAAACAGTTATTTTTACCGCTCTTTGGGGTCTCTTTAGTGCTCTAAATTAAACTCAGCTCTCTATCTGTAGCTGATGGTGTTCCCATCCCACCATTTATCACATCAGGCTGCCAGTTACTGCTCTACTGTTACAGCCACAGCACCACCAATGGAGGCGAATGAGTTAGGATGCAATCAGGTGAAGACGCCTGGATGAAGCTTCAGAAGACGGTTATGAGCCTCATATAGATGTAAATTAATTTTGTTAGAAGTCGAGTAACTAATTTATTTATCCAGATGTATCTCAATCAATTTAGCCCCACATCTCACCACAGATATATTGTCTGAAGAGAGGTATAGAGCAGGAGTTTCTGGTTCCTCTGAGGGCTGTTAGTTTTATTTTTACCCAACAGGGAAATGGATGAAAAATTCGAGGACTTTTTCTTTTCAAATACATGATTGAGAGTCAGTGCAGCTTATGTAATTGATTTATATTTAATATGGCAAACATGAGGGCGGGTGACTGTGAGGCTGCCATGGATGAAAAGAGCGGTTGCGTGCTTTTTGCTGATGCTTGTTTTGTATCCTTGTCAGCCTGTTTCTAATATGCACTTCTTGTGTTTGCTGCAGTGGTGCATGAAACGTGTCACCGGATGAATTTGGCCAAGAATTCATGATGTGCCTTTCTGAGTGATGTGAGTTTGTGGACAGATGTATGTGAGTGTGGGCCTTGTAAAGTAAATGCACCATAGGTGTTGTTGCACTTGTGGGATGTGGGTTAACCATTTTTTTTTAATATATACACAAGAAAGAAAAAGCAAAAGTTGAGGCAGAGCAGCAATGGGCTGCTTGGTTCTTGAGTTTGAAGTTTTTTTTCAGCATTCTAAATGTTCTAAAAAGCAATAATATTAGCGTCACACTTAAACAAAAGCTTAAAATCATTTTATAGGGCATATAGCTAACTAGTAGAGCTGGACCAAAATATAAATAGAGCATAGAATCCCAGTCACACCTTATTACAATGACAGTGTAAATTTAGTCAAGATTATTGAATTTTAGGAATACTGTAAAACAAGTCGAAAACTTTAAAGCAGTTCTCTGCAAATCATTTTTATTTTGTCTATTTTACATGTTAAAAGTGGTGTTTTCGAATTCTTATACATTGCATATAGTTCTAGTGCCTTGCAAAAATATACACATGTTCACAAGACTTGCCTGGCCTTTCAGTTTATGTGGATGTTCATATCTTGCTAGGTTAGCAGTTGTGCCACATTCTTTCCATGTCCAGATGATGGATTGAACAGAGCTCTGTGAGACCTTCACAGCTTGCGATATTGTCTCAGAACCCAACCCTGCTTTAATCTTCTCCACTACTTCCTCCTTGACCTGTCTGCTGTGTTCCTTGGTCTCCATGATGCTGTTTGTCCTCTCATGTTCTCCAACAAACCTCTGAGGCCAGAATCAGAACCTCTGGATTTATCCTGAGGTGAAATTACAGACAGGTGGACTCTGTCTACTTATCTGGTGACTTCTGAAAGCAACTTGTTGCACAGTCTTTTATTTGGCGGTTCAGAGTAATGGACGCTTAATATAAATGTACACCACAGCTTCAGATATTTATTTGTAAAAGATTTTTAAAACCATATTTGATTTTCCCTCCACTTCACAGTAATATGTTGGTTAAACACATAACCCCAATGAAACCCGTTGAATGTTGTTGTCACAGAAGAAAATGTTTAGGAGGTGCTTTTGCGACACATTTTAGTCAAATTTAGACCAGCTAAGAAAAAGACTGGATACTATTTAAAAGAATTAAAAGGATTCAAGAATCCTTCTTGAGGACAAATATATCGAGGTACGTGACGTCGCCCGGTACGGCGGAGCCGGGGTCCCACCCTGGAGCCAGGCCTGGGGTCGGGACTCACCGGAGAGCGCCTGGTGGCCAGGTTGCTCCTCGTGGGACCCGGCCGGGCCAAGCCCGAACGAGAGACGCGAGGCCATCCCCCAGTGGGCCCACCACCTGCAGGGGGAACCGTGAGGGACCGGTGCAAAAAGGATTGGGTGGCCGACGAAGGTGGAGACCTCAGCAGCCCGATCCCCGGATGTTTAGGCTGGCTCTAGGGACGTGGAATGTTACCTCGCTGGGGGGGAAGGAGCCTGAGCTGGTGCGGGAGGTCAAGAGATATCGACTAGAAATAGTCGGACTTGCCTCCACGCACAGCGTGGGCTCTGGAACCCATCTCCTTAAGAGGGGCTGGACTCTCTTCTACTCTGGAGTGGCCCATGGGGAGAGGCGGCGGGCTGGGGTGGGTTTGCTTGTTGCCCCCCAGCTCAGCCGTCTAGAGTTGGGGTTTACCCCGGTGGATGAGAGGGTCGCATCCCTGCGCCTTCGGGTCGGGGATAGGTCTCTGACTGTCGTTTCGGCCTACGGGCCGAGCGGTAGTGCGGAGTACCCGGCCTTCTTGGTGTCCCTGTCAGGGGTGCTGGATAGTGCCGCTCCCGGGGACTCCATTATTCTGCTGGGGGACTTCAACGCCCACGTGGGAAACGACAGTGACACCTGGAGAGGCGTGATCGGGAGGAATGGCCTCCCCGATCTGAATCCGAGTGGTGTTTTGTTATTGGACTTCTGTGCTAGTCATGGATTGTCCATAATGATCACCATGTTCAAGCATAAGGGTGTCCATCAGTGCACTTGGCACTTCACTCTGGTGAAGAGAGGGGCTGAGCTGTCCACTGATCACCACCTGGTGGTGAGTTGGATCCGCTGGAGTAGGAAAAAGCCGGACAGACTTGGCAGGCCCAAGCGCATAGTGAGGGTCTGCTGGGAACGCCTGGCGGAGCCCTCGGCCAGGGATGTATTCAACTCCCACCTCCGGGAGAGCTTTGACCAGATTCCGGGGGATGTTGGAGACATAGAGTCCGAGTGGACCATATTCTCCGCATCTATTGTCGATGCTGCTGCCCGTAGCTGCGGCCGTAAGGTTCTGCGGTGCCTGTCGCGGCGGCAGCCCCAGAACCTGGTGGTGGACACCGGCAGTAAGGGATGCTGTCAAGCTGAAGAAGGAGTCCTATCGGCTGTGGTTGGCTTGTGAGACTCCTGAGGCGGCTGACAGGTACCGTGAGGCCAAGCGTGCTGCGGCCCGGGCTGTGGCAGAGGCAAAAACCCGGGCCTGGGAAGAGTTCGGTGAGGCTATGGAGAAGGACTACCAGTCTGCCTCGAAGCGATTCTGGCAAACCGTCCGGCGCCTCAGGAGGGGGAAGCAGTCCTTCGCCAACACTGTTTATAGTGGGGGTGGGAGGCTGCTGACCTCGACTGGGGACATTATCGGGCGGTGGAAGGAGTACTTCGAGGATCTCCTCAATCCTGCCATCACGCATTCCCTGGTGGAAACAGAGGCTGGGGACTCTGGGTTGGACTCTTTCTTCACCCAGGCTGAAGTCACCGAGGTGGTTAAAAAGCTCCGCGGTGGCAAGGCTTCGGGGGTGGATGAGATCCGCCCTGAGTACCTAAAATCTCTGGATGTTGTGGGGCTGTCATGGTTGACACGCCTCTTCAACATTGCATGGCGTTCGGGGACAGTGCCTCTGGACTGGCAGACCAGGGTGGTGGTCCCCCTTCATAAGAAGGGGGACCGGAGGGTGTGTTCCAACTACAGGGAGATCACACTCCTCAGCCTCCCTGGTAAGGCCTACGCCAGGGTATTGGAGAGGCGAGTCCGGCCGATAGTCGAACCTCGGCTTCAGGAGGAGCAGTGTGGTTTTCGTCCCGGCCGTGGAACACTGGACCAGCTCTACAGCCTCTACAGAGTACTCGAGGGCTCATGGGAGTTTGCCCAACCGGTTCACATGTGTTTTGTGGACCTGGAGAAGGCATTCGACTGTGTCCCTCGTGATGCCTTGTGGGGGGTGCTCCAGGAGTATGAAATCGGGGGCCCTTTATTAGGGGCCATCCAGTCCCTGTACAAGCGGAGCAGGAGTTTGGTCCACATTGCCGGCACTAAGTCGGACCTGTTCCCGGTGCATGTTGGACTCCGGCAGGGCTGCCCTTTGTCACCGGTCCTGTTCATAACTTTTATGGACAGGATTTCTAGACGCAGCCAAGGGCCGGTGGGGTTCTGGTTTGGGGACCAGTGGATTTCGTCTCTTCTATTTGCAGATGACGTGGTCCTACTGGCCCCCTCTAGCCAAGACCTACAGCATGCGCTGGGGCAGTTCGCAGCCGAGTGTGAAGCGGCCGGGATGAAGATCAGCTCCTCCAAGTCAGAGGCCATGGTACTCAACCGGAAAAGGGTGGCTTGTCCTCTTCAGGTTGGAGGGGAGTTCCTGCCTCAAGTGGAGGAGTTCAAGTATCTCGGGGTCTTGTTCACGAGTGAGGGAAGAATGGAGCGGGAGATCAACAGACGGATCGGTGCGGCTGCTGCAGTAATGGGGGCGCTGTGCTGGTCCGTTGTGGTGAAGAGAGAGCTGAGCCGAAAAGGGAAGCTCTCAATTTACCGGTCGGTCTACACTCCTACCCTCACCTATGGCCATGAACTTTGGGTCATGGCCGAAAGAACGAGATCTCGGATACAAGCGGCTGAAATGAGCTTCCTCCGTAGGGTGGCCGGGCACTCCCTTAGAGATAGGGTGAGGAGCTCGGCCATTCGGGAGGGTCTCGGAGTAGAGCCGATAGGGCGGTTGGGGTGTCTGGGGAGAGGGATGTCTGGGTGTCTCTGCTGAGTCTGCTGCCCCCGCGACCCGATTCCAGATAAGAGGAAGACGACGAGTACGAGTATTTAAAAGGAGGAAAGGAGGTGATGTCCTTCTCATTCAACAAATAGGCTCAGTTACTCTCTTCCTGGACCTAATTAGATTCAGAAAAAAACAGATGAGGACTTTTCATACACAGGATGATGAGCTGACTGATTTAGGAGCTGGTGCTCTGCTGCAGAGGAATATTTTTCAACTATGTGTTGGTTAACGGTACTTTTTAATAAGATAGAGGGTTTTTTTTCATTAGTTAGGCTGATTAGTTGGGTTACAAATGAAACACTTGCATTAGGCTGACGGTGGATTGTGTTATTGGCATTCCTGAGTGACAACATGAAATACTGAACTTAAATAGCTGTTTTATTCAAAGCGTTCAAAGGCAGAAGTGTAAGTCTGTTAAAATAAAAGAGTTGTTGAGAGTTTAGAGTTAATGAGGTTGATTTTAATTGCTGATTATTACCCTAAGAGCCTCATAACACAAAATAAAACCAAGAGCAAGCTATTCTCAACGATGACAGCAGCTAAGGTCGTCTTTAAAGTGCTAAGCACAAGTTTACACTTTCTCTTCAGCATAAACATCACTTTCATTTTGGCCCTTTAAAACTGTATTTAAACAGTTCTTTTTCCTGGGTGGAAAAATGATACAACATAAAACCCTACTGTACTGGAAAAACAAATGTTGGATCCATAAGCTTAAATTTCATCATCGGCCTAAATGTAGACATACATACAAACCCATTAACATTAGGGTAAATCATAATCATCAAGGTTCTGACATCTATATTCTGATATTTCACCACTTCTCTTAGAAGAAACAGAAGTTCATTTTAACTGGTTGGTACTTGGCACCAACCCGCACTTTAAGGCTATTCCAAATTCTTTCAATACTGTTTAGGTCACTGCCATTCCTAAAGCTTAATCATACCCCATTTCATCGATACGAAAGTGCGGGAACACCGGTGTCACTGTGCACAGTAAAGCTATTTAAACATCAACATGGATGTGGAGGCTGCTGGCCAACAAAAAAGACAAAGCTACAAAATCAACACCTTTGAGCTTGACTGGAATTTGCAGTTGCTGACATGGAGAAGCCAAACATTTTATAATCAGATGAGATAAAGTTGTGGCTGTTTGGCCGCAGTGACAAGAAGGGTCAAAGTGAGGCTTTCAAGAACAGTGTACAAAGTGTTAAGCATGGTGATGGCAGCATCATGCTGTGAGGCTGTTTCAATGCCAGCACCACTGGTGCGCCACTGGTGCGTGGAGTAATGAAGGAGGATGCCTCCAGATTTTCAACTTCACATTCAATCAACGGCTTGAAGCTTAAACGTTGGACATAACTGGATGTTTGGCACCACAATGAGACCAATCACACATCAAAACAGCAAGCTGGCATTAAAAATTGGCCCTGACCTTAACGCTGTTAAGAATATATAGATCATGATTAAGAATAGACCATATATACCAAAAAGCAAATCAGTTCAAGTGAGCTCTTCTAGTTCTGACTAACTAGCAACTAACTTCCATTTAGCTACATATTAGTGGGGATGTATGCATAATACTTGAGCCTGTATTTTAAATTTTCTGAACCTGTGTGGATTTGACAAAATTACCAATAAATTTAAACTTCAAAACAAATTATTGTTTTGAAAAACCAATGGTTCAAATAAACGTTTAAAGCCTGAAATTATTGTGACATTTATGCCAATGAGTGTATGTCTGCTGACTCTGACCAGCACCATACACATTTTATAGTTTACACTGTACAAAAAATGAAACTTGACCCAATTTCCCATTGGTACTGAATGTCAAACAATAGGGATAAAGGTCATGTGTCTGGACCCAGGTATGGAAAATGGATGGATGTAAGCTTGGCGTGATGCCTCCATAATTCCCATGATATTAACTATCACTGCTGAGCCATTGATTTCTGTGTTTTCTTGCTGTCCGGGGACGATGATTCGACCAGTTTGTTGTTTCACCGGAGGGCTTAATCTTGTAGACCAGATGAATGGTAAGTGGTCTCTGAAAGGCTGTCTGGGTTGATTAAATAATCACCCTCTGAAAAGGTCACCAACCCTGTCTGGTTACACAAAGACAAGATCAACGTTTTCACTGGGCACAGTGAAGGATAAACATGGAGGTCAGGGTGATTTGCTCACCAGCACAGATGGTAGACAGCAACCATTCATCAGGGCTTCTTCATCACAGATAACTAAAAATGAAGCAGATAGCCACAAATGAAACAGATTGGACTCAGAGATAAGGATTTGAGGGATGTGACTGAGTAGCTACCGTAATAAATCAAAAAGTTGTTTCACTTTTAAAACATCAGTTTACAACACTGCTAGTAGAGTCCAGGGTGTGATAACAGAAACCAACCTGTTATTAACTACTCACATTTCTCAGATAAACTTTGCATTAATCTTTTACTAAAATTATCAGAGTTAATTTTAAAAATTAAAAAACAAGATAATACTCTGAAAAGTAAAGATTGTAAACACCCACTGGAATGCAGAGATCCTCTTTTTCGCTCTGCTCAGCAAAACAAAACTCCTGCTGCAATGAAGCAGAGCATAACATTTAGATGCACTGAGAAGTTAATGCTGATAATCAAACGGCAATAATCTATTCTGCATATGGGTACACAATATGATTGATTAAGAAGTCAAGCATTTATTTCTGTATATCTCTTCAAGTACAGAGCTGTTCAGTTGGTACTGAACCATATTAGCCTCAAAGCTCAAGCGGCTGTCACTAATTGTGCCATGTTCTGTATGTCAATTAATCATTTTATGCAAAAAAACAACGATAAAGGAATGACTGTAGGATCATGTACGTACATTTCAAATATTACAGCTGCAGCGTTTTGAAGCAGAAATTCTGGGCCCAAAATTATTTATACCCCTGGCAGATTTAAGTTTAAAATCATATTTTTATTTAATTTTCACATGTCTCTGTTGACTTTCAATTGACCCAGTCAGACTTCTGACTTGAATCTGATAGAGAATCTGCAGAGGAAGCTAAACATTAGGGTGATGGCAAGGAGGCCTTCCAATCTTAACAACTTGGAGCTCATCACCATAGGAACACCAAAGGAAACATGCAAAGAGAGTTTAATTGATGTATCGACGAAAGATTTTTTTCATGTATTATTAAAAAGGGTATAAGTCATTTTCAACATGCTTTTTTTCATTAAAATGTAAATAAAATATAGAAATATATTTTTTAAAATAATACTGTGTCAACAGAGGTGCCTTCCTATCAGTACAAACTTTGTGATTGATAAAAATTATTAATAAAAAATTGGCCAAGGTTGTGAATAATTTTGAGCGTAACTGCTGTAAAACTAAATAGAACTGAATTATTTTGTGGATGAAATGTGACTCCAGCACAGATACAAGCAGCAGAATAAATAAATTAAAACTGTTATTAAATTATCACTAACTATTTATCTCAGTACAATTGAAGCTACTACATTTGTAAGTAATGTTACAATCAAAATAAATTTATATTATAAAGACCTTTAAATTATTAGGTTTTCTACGCAGAAAACTACAAGGCAAGTTTCTAAGAGCTCTTGGGCGCCTCCTGCTGGCTGCAGCTTTGATTAAAACAAAAATCTGTTTTCACACAAAGGCAACATTGTTAACATTTTTATCCCAATTTCTATTTTAAATTTTTTTTTTCAGTTTCACTCTCCACTTGTGAATGCATGTGTCAGGATCTTTAGATGTTTGGGTTTTGGTTGTCTCTGAGTTTGTGTTTTGACCTTTTCCTGCTGTTTATTATATTCTTAAAACCTTGTGTTATTCCTTGTGGTCATTATTTTTTAGTAATTGTTGCCATATTAGTTCTAATTAGTTCTAGATGTTCCTGACAGATCTCTGTCAGATATTTTCTGGGTTCTCTTGTATTTTGTTAAACTAATTTAGTCCTCCACCCTCAGCCACAGCTATATGCTATATCTGCTCACGTGTTCCACCTCAATAGTTCATAGCCAGCACCTGTTTCCTTACCTACAGGGGTTGGACAATGAAACTGAAACACCTGGTTTTAGACCACAATAATTTATTAGTATGGTGTAGGGCCTCCTTTTGCGGCCAATACAGCGTCAATTCGTCTTGGGAATGACATATACAAGTCCTGCTCAGTGGTCAGAGGGATTTTAAGCCATTCTTCTTGCAGGATAGTGGCCAGGTCACTACGTGATACTGGTGGAGGAAAACGTTTCCTGACTCGCTCCTCCAAAACACCCCAAAGTGGCTCAATAATATTTAGATCTGGTGACTGTGCAGGCCATGGGAGATGTTCAACTTCACTTTCATGTTCATCAAACCAATCTTTCACCAGTCTTGCTGTCTGTATTGATGCATTGTCATCCTGATACACGGCACCACCTTCAGGATACAATGTTTGAACCATTGGATGCACATGGTCCTCAAGAATGGTTCGGTAGTCCTTGGCAGTGACGCGCCCATCTAGCAAAAGTATTGGGCCAAGGGAATGCCATGATATGGCAGCCCAAACCATCACTGATCCACCCCCATGCTTCACTCTGGGCATGCAACAGTCTGGGTGGTACGCTTCTTTGGGGCTTCTCCACACCGTAACTCTCCCAGATGTGGGGAAAACAGTAAAGGTGGACTCATCAGAGAACAATACATGTTTTCACATTGTCCACAGCCCAAGATTTGCGCTCCTTGCACCATTGAAACCGACGTTTGGCATTGGCATGAGTGACCAAAGGTTTGGCTATAGCAGCCCGGCCGTGTATATTGACCCTGTGGAGCTCCCGACGGACAGTTCTGGTGGAAACAGGAGAGTTGAGGTGCACATTTAATTCTGCCGTGATTTGGCAGTCGTGGTTTTATGTTTTTTGGATACAATCCGGGTTAGCACCCAAACATCCCTTTCAGACAGCTTCCCTCTTGCGTCCACAGTTAATCCTGTTGGATGTGTTTCGTCCTTCTTGGTGGTATGCTGACATTACCCTGGATACCGTGGCTCTTGATACATCACAAAGACTTGCTGTCTTGGTCACAGATGCGCCAGCAAGACGTGCACCAACAATTTGTCCTCTTTTGAACTCTGCTATGTCACCCATAATGTTGTGTGCATTTCAATATTTTGAGCAAAACTGTGCTCTTACCCTGCTAATTGAACCTTCACACTCTGCTCTTACTGGTGCAATGTGCAATCAATGAAGACTGGCTACCAGGCTGGTCCAATTTAGCCATGAAACCTCCCACACTAAATTGACAGGTGTTTCAGTTTCATTGTCCAACACCTGTATTTAAGCTCATGTTGGTCATTCTCTGGATTCTTCTGTTTGTTTGCCATGCTCCATGTCCTGATCTCCTCATGCCATGTCCTCATAACACGCTGAGGGTTTTTGTTTTCTTTTGTTAACATTGTAATGCTTTAAATCATCTTTCTTATCCTGCCTTCCTCTCTGCAACTGGGTCCTGCTCCAAGAACCAGACTTGCAAACTGTATGGTTTTTGTTAATTGATAAACCAATGTTTCTTATTACCAGAATCATGGTGACCAACTGCGGAGCCTCCCACCCTCTCCCACTCTACATAAACATACAAGTGTAAACAATATATATATTTTACTGTTCTTACCTCTTAAATTAGGAAAACTGTAATATTTTACAATTTATACATAGGAAATATTAATCACGATATTCTTCAAGTTCTGTTCTGTGCAATCCTGTCTGAAATTAAATGCATGAGAATGTGCTTTATTTTGAGGGGGTGGATAAAGTCACAACTTTGAGCAACTAATGATTATGAATAATTCATCTATACACGATAATGCACTACATTAGCACTTCCCTCCACCAGACAGTGATACTTTTTTGGCTCGAATTAATGGCCCCCACTGAGTCTCTCAGTGGAGTCACACAATCCGACCCTTCAAGTGAAAGAGAAAGTGGGATAATTACAAGGTCATGTGCATGTATGAGCTCATAAATAGTTCAGCTGGTATTTACAGTTATTGTCTCTATTAATGGTCGTCTGTAATGCTGCAGCTGAATTGTTCATGTCTTTAGTTTTATTTGCAACATGAGAGGCTTTAAGTGGTACTAACTTAGGGGCTGCCTCAGTAAATGATGTTTTGACGTGTGAAAACCTTCTATGTCGGACTAAATTAACTTTATAGGAACCCCAATATTTCTTAATTTTGACCCAGCAGTGTCAGTTTTTGTTGTGTGTGTGGAGGGGGGGGTCACCAGCAGGCCAAAAGAAAAAGTCATCTGTCATTTCCCCCATGAATTATTAGTCCAATGCTTATTTGCATGTCTGGTCGATGAAAGTGTGCTCCTTGTCTGGTGTGCACACTGTATGAAAATATTAATGACTGATGATGCAGAAGGTGATACATAACGAATTACTTGGTATTGGTTTTTGATGTCCAAAAAGGCTCATTGCCCAAGGCACCTCTGTGTCAGTGGGCAGCACTAGCACTTAAAAATAAAAATTTCCTTCAGTTGTGCCCCATCATATTTTCTATTGCTTATGTGCATATTTAGTCAACATGTTTTGGGCACCTGCCTGGGTTGTGTCAAGTGCAAGCTCTGCAAGAGAATATAGGCATCAGATCTGCAAAATGCAGTTAGCCATTTATGCCAGCAGGTGACGTCGTTTTCCACAAGAAACATAAATTACTTACTCCACCAAAAGGAATTTATTATACCGTATAATGTTCACTACATAAATCCCCTATGCAAGTTCAAAACAGCTTAAAATTCCTTCTTTATATCGTCAGTTAAAGTAGATTTCTCACCAGAACAGCCAATTCCACCGTGACTCTGTGTGAAAATAAAAGTGGTAGGGCTGCTCGTTGGTGCAGTGGGCAGTACTGTAGTACTGTCACCCTGCGATGGACTGGTGACCTGTCCAGGGTGTACCCCGCCTTTCCCCAGTAGACCGCCGTAGACAGCTAAGTAAGCTCGACACTGACTTGACTGACTGTAAGGATGAACAACTTCAACCAAGTCAGGATCTGGGTTTCTGTGGTTTTCTGTTCAGAGAGCCCACCTCAGGTTAATCAGTTTCATTCCTCCATCATGCTACTTCCGCTCACACAGGCACCAAGGCTTTCATTCTTTACTTTAAGTGTTTGTGTCTTTCCCAAATTGCTTGCCCTGTCTTTAATAGAACCGAGGACACAGAATCATAAAAGAGATTTTGTTCTGAGCAGAGCACTACCTGTTTTAATTACTCTCTGCTCACCGCCCTGAATATCAATCGGCTTTGTCAACGTGCTGCCAAGTGGAGTGGAGCCGATTGCAAAGGACTGTATACAGATCAGATGTGAAGTCACATTTTTATCTCTGCTTCTTCACCTCCGGCCTTCCACTAAATGTTCTATTAACATAAGTGGGAGGTATGAAAGAGACACTATGCTGTGCACATGATAATTTATTTTGAAACAAACTTGTATTTTAGTATTTTGGCCTGTAATTAGGCTTCTAAATGCTGCTACCAATGTGACCTGACTGGCTGTTCTTCCATCTGATTATAAATTCTGCTGTCAGTTAGAGGTCAGCAGCTAATACATTTTTTGTAGCAAATATTAGTATGACCTCATATCTCATGCTGCATGTGGTGTGGCAGAAACAGATAAAAAAATCAAAAACCCTTTTTATGGTTTATTGAAGCTCAGTTTAATGGCAAGGATGATTTATCTTAAATTTGTTCCAGACGGTCATCGAGAAAATCACATTTTTGCATTTGAAACCCTCTGTTTTATTAATTTAGCCCAATCTTTAAAAATTAAAAATGGCACATTAAACCCTTTACAGCATAATGAAAGAAGCAACGTACTTTACTTAAACGCTAATCTGCTTTTTTAGACAAAATAATTGGTTACAGTACAGGGTGGAGCAGTTGCTAGCCCTGCAGCAGGAAAGTCTTTTTGCATGGAGTTGCATGTTCCCCTCGTGCATGTGTGGGTTCTCTTTGGGTACTCCAGCTTCTTCCCACAGTCCAAAAACCTGTTTGTTAATCTCTCTAAGTTGCCATTAGGCGTGTGTGTTTGTGTGTACAGCTGATTGTCCTGTGTTGGACTGGCGACCTGGTTCAGAAATGATTTGACGAGTACAGTAGCAAGTTTGAGATGTTGACTTGGCCTCCAAATTCTGCAGATTTTACTCCAATCAATCATCTGTTGGAGGTGCTGGACAAACAAATCTGATCTGTTGCGGTTCCATCTCTAAACATTCAGGACTTAAAGGATATGCTGCTTTTATATTAGTCCAAACTACCACAATACACCCTCAAAAGTCTGTTGGAGTCTGTGCCTCAACAGATCATAGAAAAAAGGGCACCACAATACTATTAGGCAGGTGGTCATAATGTTATGCCTGAGGTTTCATCTCCTAGCTGATGTGCTGTGATCATTCCAGAATCAACCAGCAGAGAGCAGTGTGTGCCTATTCGCCACATTTAGCGCCCTGTGAAATGATTCTGGCAGGTCACCTTTTCCCTGTCCTTTTGGTGGAGATCTGCATGCTTGTCTTTTCTGCCTGTGTATCCTGTGCCTGTGCTCAGTGTCAAACAAATCTACAGGATCTCAGTGTTAGTCCGCCTGACAGCTGAAGGTGCTCCGGTTCAACAAGCAGACAGCCACTGTGATGTCTACAGTGTTAGAGATAACGGACTGGTATGAAAATAGATCCTTATTGTGCTTTCCTTAACTTTCGCTGCCCTGTGAAACTGACCTTGTGGATCATCTCTTCAAATAGCTAACCCCTAATATACAGGTGTATCTCAATAAATAAAAAAATCTGGAATCATTTATGTTTTAATTTATTTCAGTAATTCGATTCAAACTCTTGATATCGATTCATTACCGTAGAATAATGTATTTGAAGCATTTGGAGTCAAAACCCACCACACACAGATGTATCCTGGACATGGGCTAGAACTGTTACATTCCTCGTGCCAAAACCCTCCTGACCCAGAGATGTCAATAGCCTCCTCTCTGGGCGGAGGAGAAAAAGAGCAGGACTGTCATTCTGTGTTCTAAAAACCTCTTTTCAGATGAAAGGTACATTTGCATTTCATTTAAAATCAAGGTCCCAGAGTCTGACAAGACAAGCTTCATGGAGATGCTGATTTCCTTTTCCAGCAGGTCTTGGTACCTGCCCACACTGCCAGACTACCAACCATGGTATCACCTGAAAACTGATCAGACCTTAACCCCACAGAGAATCTATGGATCATTTTAAAGCGAGACATCAGAACCAACAATGCAGACGAGCTCAAGGTTAAAGGTTAAACCAACTTGGGCTTCCTGAACACCTCAGTAGAACCACAGGCTGGTCGCCTCCATACCGCAATGCATTGAGGCAGTGATTCATGCAAAAGGAACCCAGACCAAGTACTAAGTGATGCTGCAGTACAGATCATGGACATAAACTAGGACCACATTTCTAAATTAATGTAATAAATAAATTCAGTTAAAGTCTAAAGTAATATTCTAAAGTCTCCAAAAGTGATCTTGAAATGAACAAACCTTTCCATAATATTCTAATTAATTGTGATACTATTAGAGAATGCATTAATATTCCCCATTTTACTGTTAGGTTCTAACACCTGTGAAAAAATTCATTCAATAAGATCCTTGTTGGATGGACCAGAGATGGGCTCCTTTCAGAAACTGCACTGTGTGTTTGTGTGTGTGTGTGTGTGTTCCTGTTTTGGCATCACAGTGAAAACCAATTTTCCCGATTTCACCATCAAATTGAGGACCATTTGTACCAAAGTGAGGACATTTTGCTGGTCCTCACGACCTATTTCGCTAACGGTTAGGTTTAGGACTACAAAAGACTGAAAATCAATGGAAGTCAATGAGAGTCAACACATGGTCCTCACTACATACAGCAAAACAAGAGTGTGTGTGTGTGTGTGTGTGTGTGTGTGTGTGTGTGTGTATTACCTGAACAACTGGACAGATTGAAGTGCACTGGGGTGTTTCGGCCCTTGAATATGACTGTATCTGAGTGGTGGGTTTTTCTGCTTAAACCTCATCTCTACCCTCTGTTCATCATTTGCCCTGGGAGTCATCCATCTCCCTCCTCTGGGCACACATCACACCTAAAGTGAGAACTTCAGTAAGAGCAAAAGCCAATCTGCTGAGTTCATCTCCTGCACTGTATGCAGATAACGAGCATTGATTCTACACCAGATCAAATCTGTTTTGTTTAATTTTTGACTTTTCTAACTAGCCAGCTGTGCAAATTAGGTTTCCATGTAATTAAAGCTAAAATTAACAAAATCTTACAGGTCTTCTGTTTGAGTTGGTTGTTTTCACATTTACGCAGTGTGTCCATGAACTGAGGCTCTAGTGTTGATCGTTCTTTATCTGAAAGCCCTGCAGTCTGCATTCTATCGATTGGCTCAGCAGTCTTTGTTTAGACAACAGTGACAGATAACTGGGAGCTGAGACGTCCAGCCTCAGCTTGATTCGACACAGCTGCTTCCACAACTTCTCTGGCCATTAAAAATCAGCTTACTGTGATCTCGCCGTTTCAGAGCAGTCATCCATCTCTGCGTTTCTCCACAGTAAAGTTTAAATCCACATGCCCTGCTCGTTCTCTAAAAACGACTCGGTGAGGTTGGGTTTGTGTTAAAGTTCAACGAAGAGCCATGTTGCATATTCTGTATGTTTAAAATCTTAAAAGTGCTGCCAGGATGCAGCGTGATCTCTGAACCACAAGCGTAAATCTTCCAACTTACTGTTAGACTTTTCAGTCGGCTAACATCTCCACACTTAATCCAGGCAGATCTGCCTGGATTAGAAAAGCAAAAGTTGTTTGAGTTTTAACAAGAGAGCTACTTAATCATGCTGGTAAGATCAGACCAGAATGAATATCAACACAGTAATCACAGTCAGAGCATTGCATTTGGTTAGAGAAATGCAGATGTAAAATGAATGTAGGAGTGGCTTTAAAAGGTCTGTGCAGCCTTCTTAAATTAACATGTTTTTGTGATGAATCATTTTCCACCTTTCAAACTATATTTATCATGTACAGTTTAACTGAAAAACAAACAAATTTAGAGGCTAAATTTAAAAGATGTAAAAGCTCCAAACCCGAATAAATGAATGTGAACTCTATGTAAAACGAATACTTTGCTAAAGTACCTTTTGATTACAATTCTCACATTCAGTGCTTTAAGTATCAGCATCCAGCACCTTGACTTAGCAATATCCGATCACTCTGTCTTGCAAAAGTTCTCCAAATCTATCAGATTGCTAGATCTCTTGTCCACAGCCCTTCACAGGCAACAGACGTTCTTTGACACGGTTGTTGGTGATCTTTGCAAGTTCTGAATGTGTGTATTTTATTTCCTGTCCTGAATGTTTTCTTATGTGACCACATAAAAAATCTGAAGAAATTTGTAAAAATATTGGCAAGAGAACTGTGGTTCTGCAAAGTCTCGTTAACTCTTGGGTCCAGTTTTCAGATGTCTGAAGGTGCCACATTGATCCATTATACACAGTATAAACAGCATGGGAATGTCCAGCTATCATACTGTTCAGGAAGAAGGCAGGTTCTGTGTCTAAGAAATTAATGGATTATATGAAAAATGTGTGAACAACAGTTAAAGACCTTGTTAAGATGCTGTTTAAGCTGGTATGAGAGAGACATTTATCACAGTGAAAAGAGTCCTGTACAAACATGAACAGAAAGGTCATTCAGAGAGGAAGAAGCCATTATACCAAAATGCAGTGTACAAACGCGCTCAGAGACAAAGAGCTTTATTTTGGAGACATGTTCTGTGGTCTGATGAAACTAAAAGTGTCTGGCCATAATGACCACTGTTACATTTCAAGCCCAAAGGTAGAAACATGCGAACCTGAAAACACCATCCCAACTGTGAAGTACAGAGGAGGCAGCACCATTATTTGTGGGTGTTTTAGTGCAGATGTCATAATTTGTTTTTTATTACAAAAATGTCATGAAGACTGTGGGCCAGGACTTTAGACAGCCACAGCTAGGTCCCTGGGCAGGGAGACTGAGGGGAGGAGACTAATTAACACAGATAAACACAGAAGGAGCAGAACTAAAACACAAAATTAGAGGGGGAAAGCAAAACACTAACATAAGATAATTAACCTAAATGTACACACAACAGAACACAAGGAATAAGAAACTAAACACAATGACCCAGTATGGAAACACCTAAAACAACACTAATGAGCAACACAGATAAATTAACTGAATATGGAAAGACCTGAATAACAATAATCACATGCCACAAATGTTCAAAACACAGGTAAAAAAACAGAAACACCTGTGGATCATGATGGCAAGAGGCACTGGTGCACTTCCCATAATAGATGACATCATGAGGAAAGGACGTTATGTGGAAGCACTGAAGCAACATCTCAAGACATCATGCAGTTAGTTAAAGCTTGAGAACTAATAGGTCTTCCTAATAGACAATGACCTAGACCCAGGTACACCTGTTCTGTCAGGAGGAATGGGCCAAAATCCTGGCAAACTGTTGTGAGAAGCTTGTGCAAAATAATCCAAAATGTTTGGTCAAAGTCATAAAATACGGAATTTGAAGAAAGTCAAACATACATATTCATTTCTGGCCTTTAGCAAATAAAAATAATTTAGTTAATCCTGAATGAGATTAAACAGGAGGGATTTAGTCTTATTTAATGTCAGACAGTGAGAAATAAATGTATGTATGGTTTGTGCCAGTTTTAAAATCATTTGTAATCGTCTCATTTTTAGTTCACAAACACCTGTCTTTGAAACAGAGACATGCAGATGTTTTATATCCACTGCATCTACTGTTTTTTATATTATCGTTTTTATTTATTCTAGCAATCTAAATAAAGGTAATGATCATGATTTGTTCATGATTGATATGAATGCCTGAATTTCTGAATTGTGGGTCCTTAAGACCCACATTCTGAGGTAAAATTTGACTTCAAGCATTTTTGCAGGGAGCATCCTTGGATCATGTCCTACATGCAAGACAAGCTGCTTTGAAGCATCTTCTTTTAATGATTTTCCCCTCCTCACTCTGTCTGTGGTTAATAAGGGTGTGAGGGGGTGTGTTTCGGTTTCAGTGTGTGTGTGTGTGTGTGTGTGTGTGTGTGTCTGTGTGTGTGTTCCTGTCTTGGCATCACAGTGAGAACCATTTTCCCGATTTTATCATCAAATTGAGGACCGTTGGTACCAAAGTGAGGACATTTTGCTGGTCCTCACGACCTATTTTGCTAACGGTTAGGTTTAGGACTAAGGTGTGAATTGATTTTAGGTTAAGGTTAGGGTTAGGCATGCATTGGTAATGGTTAGGTTTAGGGTTATTGTCAGGGTTAGGGCATAGAAAGGGTTGAAAATGACTGAAAATCAATGGAAGTCAATGGGAGTCAACACATGGTCCTCACTACATATAGCAAAACAAGAGTGCGTGTGTGTGTGTGTGTGTGTGTTGGACAAAGAAACGTATGGGTGTTTTTCCTGTATATATTTTATCTTGATGGAAGGTCTGTTCTGCTCAAACAGGAAGGTTTCTCCAGGAAGGTGAGGTGTTTCTTTAGTATTCATACCTCTTACATTGGCCACATTTATTCAGACTTCATTCTATTTTATCAGGATTTTATGTGAGAAACCAACGCAAAATTGTGCATAACTGTAAAGTGTTTCAAAATTTGATCACAAATAAAAATATGAAAAGTGTGGCAGAGAATAATGTGCTCTAGAAAGTAAAAGGTAAGCAAAAACAACTTACCCACAACTCAACGGCTCAGGGTAATCAATTATCTAATTGTAGCTAAAGTGTGTGTTCTTGTACTTGCTGCTGAGTGAGAACCATTTTCATATTTTAATGAGGACATTGTCCTGGTCCTAACTTTTTTAAATGCTGTTCGTGGGTCAGGGGTTATGTTTAGGACTAAAGTGTAATTTGAGTTTAGGTTTAGGGGTTGGGTCAGGGTTAGGCCATAGAAATGAATGAAAGTGAATGGAAGTCAATGGAGGTCACTGATTTAACACCTTGTTGAATCTACGCAGTGAAGAATTAAACCCGTTCTGAAGATAAAAAAACTTCCAACTTTGTATATGCAAGGTGTAGGCCTACCTAATAAAGTGCCCAGTGAGCTTGTCTTGTGCTCCCTTTTACCAGCTGCCTCCAGGCTCATATTAGATTACAGACTGGGATTTGAGTGCTGCATAAGTGATTTTAGATTTGATAAGAAAGTAAACCTTTCATGTTCTTTCACTTGTGTTCTGTGTTAACAGGGGATACCACAAGATAGTAAACTACACAAAATCAGAATTTAGATTTATATGTTTAAATCTTTTATAATCAGCCTAGCCTAAAATTTAACCTCATCTGTGTTTTACTAAGAGATGATCCTGCTGACATCCTGCTGAAAACTTCTTGACCTTCACCTTGAAAACCTTCAAGCATAAGAAGAATCAGAATCAGCTTCATTTGCCAAGTTTCTGCACACTTTGCTTTCAATGAGAACATTTTAAATATAAATATATCAGAAGGAAAAAAGAAATAAAGGTTTTTAGTAAATTGGAATACACACAGTCTTTTTACAAAAGAGGAAGACAAGGTTGAATTAGTGCAAATATGCACAATATCGATCTGGGCACACGAGAGAGAGTGTGGTGAAGAGACTGTCTCTGTGGCAGCTGGTTTTTGCAAACAGCCCTCCGTAGCACCGACCTGAAGGTAAATATCTAAACAGTTTGTGTGCAGGGTGTGTGGGGTCTGCAGAGATGTTAGCTGCCCTTTTCCTGACCCTAGACCAGTATAAGTCCTGGATGGAGGGAAGGTCAGCCCTGATGATTCTCTCTGCAGTCCTAATTGTTCCTTGCAGTCTGGACCTGTCCTGTTTTGTGGATGAGCCAAACCAGACTGAGATGGATGAAGACAGGACAGACTGAATGATGGCAGTGGAGAAGATGACCTGCAGCTCCTGTGGAAGGTTGGACTTCTTGAGCTTGCAGGAAGTATCATCTCTGCTGGGCCTTCTTCCTATGTGTCTGTGTGTGAGGACCACCACAGGTCCAGAGAAATGGTGGTTCCTAGGAGCCAGATGTCATCCACAGCAGACAGCGTTGTTCAGGTGAGGGGAGGGAGTGTGGGAGGTGTTCTCCAAAAGTCCAACATCATCTCCACTGTCTTGAGCAGGTTTAGCTGCAGGTGCTTCTGACCACACCAGTAGGCCAGTCAATCCACCTCCTGCCCTTTTACAGAATTGTTCTGGTTTAGAACCAAAGCAGTGGTTGTGGTTCTGGTCATTTCTGCAAATTTAAGAAGTTTCACAGTCTGGTCCGCTGAGGTCCAGGAGAGAAGACACCCCTGGGGGTGATCTTAAGAGGCCCCCTTAGTTGACAGGTCTCATATCCAGGATGACACAAAAAACATTTTCCATGCATTATAAGATTTCAAATGTCTCACAGTCAAATCTGAACCTGACACTCTTACACTTTCTGCCCTCGAGTTTTACATTTATATCAGGATTTGTCATGGCTTTCAGGCCCGCTGCCTGATTTTTGATCACAGGATTTATTTCTCTACAAGAATAAATGTGTAAAAAGGCCAGATGGATATTGTGACAAGAAATCTATATAAGATACATCTGCTTCAGAAATCCTCTCAAATGTCTAATTAAGAGAGGACCGAGGGGACATGCTTCAGAGGTCACAACATCAACACTGCTGACTGACGTTTAGTGAAAATAGTAAACTTTGTCTTCTGTTCTTGTGGATTTCTTGCTTTAAACTTGTTCTGGTATATATTTGGTATTTCATAATTACACCTTACTGCTAAAGGTTCAGTCCTTGGAATCACTGCAGGATGTTTTACTGTATGTGATGAAACAGTTTTTAGTCTATATTAGATGATAAAACCCATTAAAGTCTTCTCCCGAGACATCTGGTCAGCCACTGCATGCAGTTAATGTGTTGAGGTGGGAGTTTTCAACCAAGTTATGCTCTAAAGTACGGCTGAGTAGTTAATTTTCCCAAAGGGCCACATTAGCAGCTGTGACTCCTGTCACCATTGGCTGAGTATGTATTTGATAATAAACTTTAAATATAAGTATTGTACTCTTTTTCCTACTGCAAACATTACAGACAACTGAAAATCTACATATATAACAACCCTAGAGACCAAAAAGCCAGCTTTAAAGAATCCTTTTGAAATGTTATGTACAGAACGTCCTTCAATCAACTGGAGATGAAATTTGACTAGATTCAGCTGGTATTTAATAAACACATATTTTTATTTTTGCTTGAACTGGCTGCAGTAGATGTTGGGCAGCAGACTAAGGACCTTGGAGAAGCCTTCTCGTAGAGAGAACCAGAGTCTGGGGCCAACAATAGCAAAAGTTCTATCTCCTTTGGTCTTTAGCCTGGTGTGATGGACAACCAGCAGGACCTGATCACAACACCTCGGAGACCTGCTAGGGATGTAGAGATGTCAAGTCCCTGTCCGTGTAATGCTGCAAAGGTCAAAGCAAGGATCTTAAAGTGGACTGGGAAACTGATGGGGACCCAGTGTAACTGGGACAGTAGTGGAGTGATGTGTGTGTATATTTAGAGGATTTGGTTAGAAGCTTCACAGAAGCATTCTGAAGGACCTGTACATGATCCAGCATGAAATAAATTAATCCATACTGGATGAAGTTAATGCACGGATAACAATTTCAAATCACACAATAAGCCTGAGCTTAGCAATGTTTATATGTAAACCAAAGACCTGACATGTGGATATAATGTATGAGTCAAAGGTTAAGCTGAGATTTCTAACAGACGGTTGGTGACACATCAAGAGAACCACCTGAGTCTATGATCTTTGGTACAAGTTGGTCGGAGGATGAAGTTTTCATTTTTTCTCTCTTTATTCAACTGTAAGAAATTGTGAGCCATCTAGTTTTTTTTTACAGTCTAAACACCTGTGCAATACCTGTATCTTACAGGAGATATAATGTACATCTGAATTTCATCCGCATATAAGTGATATGAGATGTCTTTAAAGAGCTCAAAATGGGAGCAGCTATTGAAAAGGCTGGGAGATGAATTGATAACCACCTTGCTTTGGATCATCTGCCATGATACCCCAGGATGACAGCACTCCTTTCTTTTGTTTTCTGCTACAGTGAGCTTAGGTACATGAGTACTGGGCTAAATAATAGTTAATGGTTGTCCATATGGACATTCTTAGTTTTCCTTATTTATGATCATGTACACCACTAGAATACAGTGCTGTTTACAAAGCCCACTGAGCAAAACACAAGTTAGCTACGATCTGCCCAAGTTTGGATCCTTACTCTGCAGGTGTGATGTCAGCTTAATTCACCTACCTACCCATCCATCCATCCATCCATCCATCCATCCATCCATCCATACACCCACCCATACATCCATCCACCCACCCACCCACCCATCCACCCACCCACCCATCCATCCATCCATCCATCCACCCACCCACCCACCCATCCATCCACCCACCCACCCATACATCCACCCATACATCCATCCATCCATACACCCACCCATCCATCCATCCACCCACCCATCCATCCATCCATCCATCCATCCATCCACCCACCCACCCATCCATTCACCCACCCACCCATACATCCACCCATACATCCATCCATCCATACACCCACCCATCCATCCATCCATCCACCCACCCATCCATCCATCCATCCATCCATCCATCCATACACCCATCCATCCATCCATCCATCCACCCACCCACCCATACATCCATCCATCCATCCATCCCCCACCCACCAACCCACCCATCCATCCACCCACCCACCCATCCATCCACCCATCCATCCATCCATCCATGTCCAGTTTTAGCTATTTCCTCAATGAGCTTTTTCACCCTAAATAAGGTCACTGAACAGAAACTGACCCATAATAATCCTCATGCTCAGTGTGTGAGGGAGATATTAGTGGTGTAAAGTGATGGATGCTGTCCTATGGTGCTGCTGAGATGGAGGACTGCTGCCCCACACATCCATTTACATCATGACTTTCAGATCATGACTTTCAGATGTCTTGTCCTAGTCCTGAAAATATTTACGGTTCTATTCATAATCAGAGTGAAGATAACATCTGGCTCCTCTGGAATATTTTTCAAGCCTGTGACTCAGTGCTGCCTTTTGATTTGATGTGTTTTGTATGGGCTTTGTTAGCTGCCTTCATTCAGACACTGGATCTTAGTGGCCCATCCAGCTCAGCGGTGACTGTGAGAAAAATGTCAATTCTTCCCTCTTTGTCAATCCAGACCTCACTTTCATATTTTCTCTCTGCCTTTTTGTGGTTTATTTTTCTTTACATTTTCAAAAATTATGGAGACAAATAGTCGTATGTATAATGTAATTTAACTGTATACTGTTTCTGAATGTTTTATATTAAACATAGTTTCTGCTTGTTTTGGGTTCTGTTTGGGTCTATTTTAGATCACTCTCTGAGCGACCTCCTGCTTATAGATACTATTTATACTGACATTCATTTACATTATTTCTATGACTGATGAGCCCACATAATTTTAAATGCAGTCCACAATCCCTCCCAGGAATGTTTCTGTTTTGATTTATCTTTTCTTTTTGCAGCTGCCTTTTGCTCCTTTATCCTGTTCACACTTTATCTTGTTTGAATTTTGTAAAGTTATAAATAAAACATATTAAACATTCAAACTTTTTCCAGATATGTTTTCAGTAAAAATAAATACACGGTCTGTGCATTCTTCACATGCACAGGTGACTGGATCTAGAACCCTGGAGTATTGAGGCTATAGCGTATATTATGAATATTAGAATATTTAATGAATAGGAGTAATGTTTCAATTGCTAATATCACATAGAAGTATATCTATATATAGTATAGTATCTATAGCAATGCAAAAGGTTTAAATCATGGTTGGATACAGAATGCAGTTTGTGTAATTTCCCCCAATTTACAGTTAATTTACATCAATTTACATAAATTCCCAAGGACAGTTTCTAATTCAGAACATTTCCTAAATTACTCAGCTTAACTTCCCATGGAAAAATTGGATTTTCCCCCCTTTTTTAACCCTTACATTCAAACATACCAACATACCAGGTTAAAGGAGAGGGAATAAGTGTCCAGAAGTCAGTCTTTGCATATATTTTTAAAATGTGCTGCTCCTACTACAGGTTGGATTTTCTTTGCAGCCTGCTGTTGTCATGCATGAGCAGACCACGTCTTGTTGATTTAGAGCAGCTTGTGTGGCGAACGGATTAATTATTGGTGCCGCTTTTCCGTTAAACCATCGAAATGGTGTCAGCTCATTTAGATAGAGATGGGAGGTCTTAGAAAACTGCTGGATCCAGGTGAAACAATAGCTTACATCAGGCTTGTGGGCACATCTGAATCAAGACAGCTTGATTCCACAAAGGTTTTAATTATTTATTTATCTAGTTTATATTGTAACACATTATTTCCAATGAAAATAACAAATTGAAGCTGTTTTTAGTCTCTGTTTGTGCCTGCAGCAGGATTACTCCAGTATGTTAGTTGACACAGAGCATTCCTAATGGAGTGGAAAATTGTTCTGACACTCCTTTATGTGTCTGACTTAAAAGACACAAATCACACAGAGATGGAATGAAAATGAATTTGTTTAAGGCAATATGTGCCCTCTCTATATTTATCCTTCTAGCTTCAAGCTCTTTTAGTTTGTTCCTCCTCTTTCAGATTGATTTGCAACGGGACGTAAAAATATGTCTTTCTGCATTACAAAAATGCTGGAGACTCTTAAAGGTTTGGCTTTTTTATCCATCTCTGTCTACTTATAGGCCCAGATGTAATCTCACACAGCTGACACATTTATTACAGGTTGCATTGACCCATCAGGTTTTACCTGCAGCCCAAAACCTTTTTCTTTGTTTCAGTTTCAATAAACATAAAGATGTATATTTATTACCCCTCAAGACTAATATTAAACATGCCCTGATAAAATCACTTAAAGCATGTTTATTTGTTTTTGTAATGAAATGCAGACTGAAAACCTTTCCAGGCATCATGTCTCACCTACAGCAGTCTATGCAATGAGTTTAATAAGGTTTGCTTGCACATAAATAGAAGAAATAAGAATTCAGATTACAGTGCTTTAGGAAAGATAAACAAAACATGAATAATCAAAATGTACATCAGATATGAATACATTCATGAGACTTTTCCATGTGCTCATTAAACTTAGTTTTTTGTCCTTTTCGTTCTTTACAACATCTAGGAGCACTGCAGCAAAATGTCTGGCTTTAATGAGCCTTGTTGCAGAAATCCAGAGTCAACGGACGCAGCAGAGTAGATCAGGATGCATGTGTTTCAGCAGATGTTCAGTCCCTTTGTGTTGGTGTTCTTCTGTTTCTCTCTCTTCAACGGTCAAGTTGAGGAAACATTATCTCAGGCACTTTCTGAAAACACAGGGTTGTTGTTGATGACACACTGAAGCCTGCTCTCAGCAGACATGTTTTCATGCTCTCTGCTCATGTAGCTTCTTTCTTCATAGGAATTAATTCTTTTATTCGTTTCAGTATTTCAATTCAAAAAGTCAAACACATATATTGACTTTAGAGATAAACTGTGCATAATGTAGAGTACTCACAAAGTGATCAATTTTAGAACATCTAAGGATTTCAATGGAAAGTTAAGTGGAAGGAAACAATGTTGTAGAAAAAGGTGCACAAGCAATATATCCAGAGCATGAGCTACAACTGTTGCATTCCTCATGTCAAGCCACCCGAACCAGGAACATCATCGGAAGCCTCTTACCTGAGCTAAGGAGAAAAAGAACTAGACTGCTGCTCAGAGGTCCAAAGGCCTCTTTCCAGAGGTAAATAGATGTAAAAGTAAATTTTGAATTTTATGTGGAGATCAAAGTCCAAGAGTCTAGAGGAAGACTCATATTATACAGATTCATTCTGCACCAAATTATGTGTTTAATAGGCTTAATTCTGTTCAAACTGTTAATGAAAACCCATAAATTCTGTGCCTCAGAATATTATAATTTTACATCATAATATAAAAGCAGTTTAAAACAGAAATGTAGTCCTACTTCATCTGCACTCAGTACTTGGTCAGGGCTTCTTTTGGATGAATTACTGCAACAGTGCAGCGCAGTATGGAGGAGATCAGCCAGTGGTTCTGCTGAGGTGTTGCTTTAATAGCGGCCTTTAGCTTGTCTGCCTTGTTGGTTCTGGTGTCTCTCATCATCCCCTTGACAACAGCCCACAGATACTCTATAGTGTTCATGTCAGGCAAGTTTGCTGGTGTTACCATGGTAATAAAGCAGGTATCGGTACCTTTGCCAGTGTGGGCCGGTACCAAGTCCTGCTGGAAAAGGAAATCCGCATCTCCATAAAGCTTGTTAGCAGAGGGAAGCATGAAGTTCTCTAACATATCCTGCTAGATGGCTGCTCTGACTTTGGACTTGATAAAACAAAGTGGACCAGCACCAGCAGATAACATGGTTCTGTGCCTCTCCACTCTTCCTCCAGACTCTGGGACCAAAATTTATGTTCAGATGAAAAGAGGATCTCGGTCCACTAAGCAACTGTCTAGTCCTTTTCTCCTTAGCACAGAAAAGAAGCTTCTGATGTTTTCTCATGTTCAGGAACAGTTTTAAACGAGAAATGTGACTTATGTAGTCCATGTCATGAAGATGTCATGTGGTGGCTCCTGAAATTCTGACTTCAGCTGCAGTCCAGGCCTCATCAGATTCTTCTCAAGGCACAGGTTATCCATGTTGCCTATGCAACATTCTCTAACACATTTTTTTCTTCCACTTAATGCATGGAAACAGCATTCTACAGAGATGCACCTTCAAATCATTTTTGGAATTTACTTGTTATTTTTGGTACCATATTGATGTCATATTTTAGTGCTAAGAGTAAAGTTGCAGCCAGAAGCCAGTTGTTTTGCATGGCATAAAGACTAAGAAAACATGCAGCATTGGTCTGGTCCTTTCTTGCATACAACCATCAGCACTTCTTAAACTCAGTTTTTCTCCATTATTGAGCTCTTAATAAGTAGCTCGTTCTTAATGTTCTTAACAGAAGCTCAAAACATGTTCTCATTTAAAGTCCTGGTTCAAATAAAATACAACTAGTGAATTTGACACATTTTCTACTTGCTGACAAATTTAAAAACTTGTACAAAACTGTATAAAACCAGCTGCTGTTGCAGAAGCATAAGAAACTCAGTCAGAACCAAGCTCAGGAAAGCCCGAGCATGAAGGTTAAGCTGGAGCCAAAAAGCAGCATAAGGATTCCTCCTGTTTGGACAGATGAGAGCAATGTGGACTCATGGTTACATTCCTCTCTTTGTGCTTGTTAATAGAAGCTCTTTAGCAGAACCTCAGTGTTGATTCAGTAAAAATAAAAATCGTAAAACTGACATGTGCCTGACTTTATGGCATAATCTCAGATGATCATCTAGTCATCAGCAGAAGCAGAAGCAACCAAAGCAAATTTCTCTGAATCTTCGGTCAAAGCCGTTTTAAGGTTTGAAGTATTGCATATTCAGTATTTGCAGTTATAAGAGCATTTAAATCGGAATAAATCATAATAAAACATTTCATCTGACATTGCGCACTCAGTTTCTAAACTTTCTGACTACTGACCTCAACCAAGTACCAGTTCCTAAACATAACCATGAAATGTTTCTTCAAGGCTAAAGGGATTCTAATCTTATAAAACCAAACAGAACTTCAACCGGTTTGCTTTTTTCCATACGGAGTTAATCTTAAAGTGTATTTTGTCATTTAGTCTTTCAACATTTTGATAGATTTTTTAGCAGAGCTGCAAAATAAAATTTTGATTTTTGTGTTTTAGTGGCCCTGAATGGAATAGAAGTTTTATTTATGAATTGGTGGCAATCTGCAACTTTACCACTAGATGTCACCAGATCCCATATGCTGATTTTGTAGGATTTATTCTTCCCATGACTAATATTATGCACACATTTCCGTCTTTACATACACATTGTTCTTGACATTGTTCTTACCCCATAGACTAAACCTGAAAACTGGAAATGTTTCAAACCATATTTTGGTCCAAGTTTGAAAATCAATCAAAATTGACAAGACTCAATATAAATGTTTTGTATGTTTTTTGACACTTGATTCAAATTAACGTTCAAACGATATTTTAAGTAAAATTACACTTGTAAAATAAATTAAACAGTCAACCTTAAATAAGCAGATCATTTTACATTGTTTGCGCAGCTATTACCTCAGGTTTTAAAGCAAACAGTTATTACAGGTCAGCAATGCATAAACTGAAATTAATTGCTAATAAATGATTAATATTTTAAGCTTCCAAAGATAATATCTATGTACACTTATGTGAAAACAGTTTGCAGTGAATTAAACATGATCATAGAAACTCATTTATCATGTCTGATTCGCCCATGCTGCCCAACATTTCTGACTCGATATAAAATCTGAAGCTATGTCCTCCTGAGAAGTTTTTTCATGTATATGGATGGACTATCTGAATATAGAAAACCTTTACAGGTCAAAGAGATGCATAAAAGCCTTCAATAATATATGATAATCATGCTGTTTCCATCAAATGTCTCTAGCTGTGTTTCATCTTTCTTCAGCCTTTTTTAAGCGCAATGCTGGGCGCATTCATCATGGATGCATTTCATCATGATCCACCTTCAGCTTCCATTCAAAGGACGTTTCTTAGTAAATGATTCAATAAATGACTCAGATTAGTGTAAATCAAACTCATTTCAGTCAATCTGCTGTTTTTTAATATTATACATTTTCTATAAATTGAGTTGAAACGTTTCACATAAAAGCATTTAAAGAGAGATGAAAACAATGCATAATGTGTATTATGTGTGGCCTTTGGTGCGGAAATCTTTACTCCTGTATTCCCAAAAAGATCAAACACTATTCCGTTTGTAGCTGAATGTAATTTATCCAAAAGTATTAAGACTGGCACTGTAGTCTTTTAGGCCCAGGAGTTGGAAAAAGCTGTGTTCCTTCTTCATTTCATGTACTTTTTAATGAGTCCTCTGAATGATTCTTACTCTAAACAGCAAAGCAAAAATACAGTTTTCTCCAGATTCACCTGTTCGGAGTGATGTAGCATAATCTGCATGAAGTTCTGACTCCTCTCATCTTTCTTTCCACATCAGCCAGAATGCAGTAGCTGAAACAGACTCAGGCATGCTCCACCTGTTGCAGTTTGAAGCCTACAGTGTTGTGTAGATGTAGACAAAGATGATGACGACCAGGTTGAGGATAGTCCCGATGATGCCCAGCATGGCCAAGATGCTCTCCTCCTTACTTTCCTTGTCTTGAATTCCCCTTTCCTCATCACTGTAGACAGCGTTTACCATTTTCCCCGCAAAAGTCTTCAGTTTTTGTCTCGGACCAATCTGGAGCAGACAGGATTAAAAAAATCACTTAAACACAAATGCTGCTTTAGTGGGTGGAGCTGCTTCTTTATTCACTGCAGACTCACTTTAAGGGCAGGGTGGGTAACTTATTGGAGGGCTGAATGGTAATTAGAAGCTAATCCAGTTTCCTGCCGCTCTGAAGTTTATACGCCCCTGTTAAACTGCCACATATTCATAATCCACTTTACAACTTTTTCCATCTTTAATGTGACGTTTATCCTGTACAACTGAAATAAAGAGCAAATACATTTTTGGGAGGAAATATATTTAAAATGTTACAATAACCCTACATGCATTAGCATTTGCATTAGCATCCAGTCCCTGTTAGAATGAGTCTGTCAGCATCTACAGCTGGACTTGGTAATATTTGACCACTCTGCTTTGAAATGTTCTCCGGATCTCTCAGACCATGAGGACATCTCTTGTCCACAGCCTTTTACGTGTGACCCAACACATTAAAGTTCTGGCCCGGTCATTGTTATACTTGAGTTTTCTCCTACCAAAGTCATCCTTTCTTTGATTTTGATGTGTTTGGACTCATTGTGATGCCAAAAATAAAACCCTTCTTTGTCTTAGGTCTTTAAGCAGAACCTGAGAACATTGGGTTCATCATTTTATCCTACTTGACCCAGTTTTATCTAAAGGAGGTTAACCCCAGGCCATGTTGCTGCTGTTTTACTGATAGTATGTTGTCATTCTGGTGATGTTCAGTGAAGTTTTTTTGTACCTTTTAAAATTGTGGCTTAAATATGCTTACTGTACCACAGTCTCCCGTGATTTTAAAATGTTTTCTCTGGGCCTGGATGTTTTGGTGCTGAAAAAAGGATTCTGCCTTGATTCTACATTATAGACTAGACAAACAAAGAATATAGACAATATTGTCACGTAACTGAACCAGAATATAACCAGTACTTGGCAGACATTCTTGCAGGTTCTTTGGTGTTTTTCCCAGCTTCTTGGAAGGAAACTAAATGTTGAAACTGAATCAAAAGGTCTTTCTACAGAGTTTAATGGTGTGAACATGTGAAAAGTATCCAGGTTCTGGATACTTTCAACCTTTTGACCTTCCAACAGAGGTGGAAAAAGTTTTAGAAATTATTTATCAAAAGATATGACAGGAATGTGTTCTCTGAGTAGTCAGTGTCCCACTCTTCTGACACTGGCTCCATATTAACAGATTCTCTTTGGACCAGGGGGTGATGGTTTTTGCCATCTAGAAACCTTCATCATTTTATAGCAGTTTATACCAACCTGTTTGCTTTGGTGCTTCCCACTATCCAATTTAACGGAAACCAACTTTTAAGCTGCTATAAACTGGATTTCTTGGTATAAAAAAATGGCAGGTAAAAGTTTCACAAAAGGTAAAGAAAGGGACTACACCTCTGCATCCTCTGCTTACTGTCCTTTCAGGATTTATAGTGCCTTACATCATCATCATCATCTTTATTATCCCCAAGGGGGCAATTATTGTGCAGCACAGCAGGAATAAACAAAACACAGTCGGCCTGAAATAGGACCTTACCATACACACATTAGCATATAAAAACATCTTGGGTCATTTGAAAAGATCTTTAAGAAATGTTGTGACTGCAGGACCAAATGATTTAATTGAATGTATTCATCCTAAAACCTGGGAAGAAGATACCTGCGTCCAGGTGGAAGCAACTGGAAGTCATTATTACAAAGGTGATCCTGTTGCACCACTATTTGCTGTTTTGTTTTTAAAGTTGACCTAGTCTTCAGGGGATGGGTATCAATCACATTTGAACCGACACGGTACCGATACTCGGTACCTGGGATTCGATACCGGTACTCAATGGTACCAGTTTTCTGTACTTTTGTGTGTTTATGTGGTAATAAATGTTAATTCATTTAATGATAAAATCTCAAAAATTTTCAATTTAACATATTTTTTTCTCAATATATAAACTTTAATGAAAATATTAAAACAACATCCAGCTCTTTGTATTGTAACCTTTAAGTTGTTTCAAACATTTCTCCAACATTAAAACCCTTAACTGACTACGCAGTGTAAAGCACAAATTTAAAACCCAGCCATGTTGCCGCAGGCGAGTCGCTAACGGATGCAGGCGAGCTAACGGTGCTGAAGGCAGGAGTTGTAGCTGTAGCAGAGCATGAGGAGTGTGTTATCATCCAGCTTTTGTCAAGTTTGGCCATAAAAAGTAGAGTAGTGACGACACAGGGCCAGAAATTCTTCAAAACAAGTGACATTAACTGTTAAAACGTGCTATTACTACATGCCGTGATCCTCTTTGGGGAGGCGGGCTGTCTGGTTGGCGGGGTGGGGCACCCCCCTTGAATAGTGGTGGGGAAACTTTTCTTCAGAAATATTCCCGCCGCTGGCCTTGCACTTTGCGTCACAAATATTGCATGAGCGTAATCTGCACCGCAATTTGAAAAGTGGAGCCATACTTTCCAGCGCTTTCTATCAGCCATGTTTTTCAGCCACTGTTCGTGCAATGCTGCGTTCATGTCCGGCATGGAAAGTCGCCCACTCTTTCACTCTTCCTATGTCACAATGATGAGTTTTGGTACCGAAACACGGTACCGTTTGATTTTACGTGAATCGGTACTCGGTAGTACCGACGGAATTCGGACGGTACCTAAAGGTACCGAATTCGGTACCATCCCTATTTTCAAATGTATTCAAAACCCCTGAAAATTTCCACATTTTGTCCCATTACAACCACATCCCCTGGAAGGAAATACTTTGTAGAACCAATTTTGTTGTTGCAATTACAGCTGCAGGTCTTTTTTGGGTTTTTCCTTAAAAGCTTTCGTATTTAGAGAAAATGTTTGTCCATTATCCATCTATTGTCTATACCTGCTGCTCCTTGCAGTGTTCCAGCTGGCTGGTGCCTATCTCCAGCACTCAAGCAGTGTACTCTGGACAGGCCTAACTGTTCTCCAACAAAACTCTATAGCCTTCACAGAACAGCAGCATTTATAGTGAGATTAAGTTACACACAGTTGGCCTTCAATCAGAAGCCTTCTGAAGGCAAATGGCTGATTTTATTTAGGGGTAATAAATTTGTATTTGAGGGGTGTGAATAACGTTTCAACACACTGCCGAAGATGAAAAGCATGATAGAAAGTTTGCCTGGGTCAGATTAACATTGTGGTGGAAGGAAAGAGGTTTTTCATTCTGTTAACTCTCATGTAAATCTGCACATTGTTATTAAATATATCTTTAGTCTCTTGGAAAACCCAAAGCATTGAACATTTTTATTGCTTGTATAAATCTGACACGTGACCCAGAGCTGTACAACCAAACTGTATGATTTTACTATATTTAGCCTCCAACTGCTGCGTCAGGTTGCCAGTAGGTTAATCTAAAGCAGAGTTTTACTGAAACATTAATGAATTTTAGTTATCATCAGTAATCCTGTGGTTAGAACAAAGTTTGCAGCCATGACCTCACTGGGTTCAGACATGTAAGTAACATCCAGGTGGACAACTCTGGCAGCTCTCTAAAGCTTCATGAGTGAGAAGAAGACAGCAGATATTTCTGCTCTGTGCGCTCTTCAGCTACAGCATGTCTTCCACTGTTTTGATAGTTTCTGAGAGTGCCAGCACTCATCTGTGTGATTTCACAGTATGTGTGTGAGTGGGCCTGAGTGTGTACTGATATGCGTTGCCTGGAGTGCCCTGTTAGAAACTAGCTGTATGTTGCTGGCCTGCAGGCGCAGCAGCTTGTGCAAGTTTGCATCCAAACACCTCTCAGGAGAAAAGTACTTCTATTGCGGGTCAACGGGTTTTATACGCCAACTCGTAATAGGCTCATGCAGACCAAAAATAAACTGCCTAACAGTTTGACTCTTTCTAAAAATGCTTTTGATGCAAGACAAGCACCATATTTTTGACTTCCATCAAGTTACCTAAGCCAGTAACAGGTACACTTTGTGCCTCACAGACTTATGGTCTGCATGGCTGCGCTCTAATTTAAAAAAATTAATATTTCTTATTTCAGAGTTTCAACTCACTTTTGGAACATCTGTCAAAGTAATAAAATATATTTAAGTGTTTTTCAGATTATACATTACAAATATTTTTATTTTCTTCATTCCCAATCCCCCCGGCAACCATCCTCCCTCCATCATCCCCCACCCATCTATCTATCTATCTATCTTCTATCTATCATCTATACCCTATCATCTATCTATCTATCATCTATCATCTATCTATTTCTTTTATCTATTATTTATCTTTTTTTATTCTATCCACCCACCCAAATTTTATTTATTTTTTGTTGTGCAGGAGGTGACGGTTTATGCTGGCATTTTGTACTTTAAACTGCAAATCTTTACTTACATTTGTGGTATCCAATTTCTGTGAATGTTTATTGTACAAAAAATATATTAAAAAAAGAAAACGTTTCTCAAGTAAAATTAATCCTTAAATTAAGCGGTTAACTGGAAAATTTGCAAAAAAAAGTAATTAATGGCAGCCCTTATTTTGATTACAAACTACCTGATTTTATTATTTGCACTCTCCCATTTTTTCTTGCTTGTGTGCGAGGCGGCAGGGGAAACAGGTCCTGACAGAAGCCATTAAGATTTAATACAAAGAAGCATTTTGAGAATTTCAAGAGAAACTTGAACAAATGAAACGGAGGGGGAGATGGAGTCGAGACTTTTAGGTGCAACAGGAACATCTACTGCTGTACGAATATATCATATTTAAATCAAAATTTAGAACCCAAAAAAATAAACCAAAGAAAAAGTAACTTTTTCAAAGGAATCAGTCATTTAAAACTGCCACAAAGCAGTGCTGAATTTGCTGTGACAGAAGAAAAACCCATGTTTCCAAAGAATTACCCTCTTTAAAGGCTAGCCTCCTTCATTGTGACTACAGTGTAACAGGAGAATAATAAAGTCATCCAAACATGCTATTCTCCTGACATACATGAAAACACATTGAACTCCGTCTCTCTGTTTAAGTGCATTTTCTTCCTCTGACCTGTAACAGTGCACTTTGATTGCCTGTCTTGGGGAGGACCAAAAACAGGGTGCCCCCCCAACCTGAATGGAGGTCTTTGTGTGGTGTGCTGGATGTGCTCTGATGCATGAAGATGTCTGCTTGCTTCAGATCTAAACAAGCACTCAGTTAAAAATAAAAATCTAAGAAATAAACAGGAGGAGGGAAACAGTGAAAGGTGAAGAGGGAAAAGGGTAACAGGAGAGGAGGTGGCAGCTCAGCCAAAAACCAGTGTGTTTAGATAATAGCTTCTTCTGTGGGTGCAGCTGTGCATCATAAAGCAAAACCTTCTGGACGGCTTCCAGTGACTCCTCATTTAACAACTCCAGACTGTGCCGTCATCAGCGGAGGGCGCTCTGTTTCAACCAAAGGCGATAGCCTATACTCATTAACAACCCATAATGATCTACTCTGGTTAACACTCAGAATGGACAAAGCATCCATCCATCCATCCATCCATCCATCCATCCATCATTTATCTATCTATCTATCTATCTATCTATCTATCTATCTATCTATCTATCTATCTATCTATCTATCTATCTATCTATCTATCTATCTATCTATCTATCTATCTATCTATCTATCTATCTATCTATCTATCTATCTATCTATCCATCCATCCATCCATCCATCCATCCATCCATCCATCCATCCATCCATCCATCTATCCATTGATCTCTAGGTTAGGCTGGTTGTACCCTAATCTTTAGCTCCCTTCACAGATTACACAGACTTTGACTGGGCCGTCCCACAAGGTTAATATTTCTTATGTGGAGTAGAAACATGTTCATATATATATATATATATATATATATATATTTGAACATGTTAAAATATATATGTTAAAACCCAAATTATTATACACATGTATATGCCTACTGTATAATAGCAATACAAAGACTTAAATAATGAAAAAAATATAGCAGACTGACATATAATCTAAAAAGGAAGAAACACCAACATGAAGCCATACCTGGAAGACAAATTTAGATACTTCCTCTGCACCTGATAGAGGCCAAAATCCCCAGATCGGATCATCGAAGAGTGAAACCTTTTGCCACTTGGATAAACCTGAGCATGTCAAACAGCTCCAGATGCTAACCAAGTCTGACAGGCAGAGGTGCTTTTGGCATTGTTTTAAAATGGAAATAAAGCAAACAGCTCCCCAACCCCTCCCCAGTGTGTCTGTGTGCACATCTACGCTCTCATAAACCCAGGCAGACACCCAGCAGACTCACAGGGCTTCTTATTCTTGATGGAAGAAAAGCAGATGAAATACTCCCGACAAATAGCCAGTTTGACCCATTTTCTGTGGGGTTTTCAGTGAGTAAGTGGAAAGTGACAGCCTTATGCTCGCACTGATGGGATTTGAATTGCCTTGAATGATTTTGGTTGAAAAAAAAGTCAAATCAAAGACACTTTGTCTTTGATGATGTAATATTTTGGGAAAGTTGTAGTTCATTAGTTTAGAGCAGGTTTAACACAAAAACACAAAACAGAAAAAAAACACCAAACTTTAAGCAGAAAGTATGACTTAGATTGTCTCAAACTGAGATGGTGATCCAAGCAAAGACAGCTAAGTTTGCAAATTTATAAATAATATTTCACAGTGTTTCAGAAATCCGTGTCAGCATGCAGTCTTGATGTGCACAAGCAGTGAAAAGTGGTTACCTTACAAAGCATCAGGAGTATCGTAGCATTGGACATGCTGGAGGGGGACGCCTTCCTGTAGTGCACACACATCCCTGGCAATTAGGTTGAAAGTCTACCCCTCTCATCCTTCGGCTCAGGAGGTGCACCGGATCCAGGGAGGGCTGGCTCGTTTTCCCGGCTTTCCGATTTCAGAGTTCTCGTTGGACGTCGTCTCCTGCTGCGCTCCAGTGTCTCTTCCACAAATTTCATCTCACTGGTACCCAAGTTTCAGCTGCTGTCACTTTTCTCCCCCTCAGCGTTGTGCTGCCCACCTCCTCTGCTGCTGTCTCTGTTTGCTTCCCACCTCTGCTTCTTGCTCTGTGTTATCCTCCTCTTTTCCTTCCTTTTGTCTGTGTGGAAGGATGATGTCAAGTTGAAGAATAGTCAGTTGATGGGCAGATGGGGGTGGGACTGTAACCAAACTGTTTCATGTGAATATTTTCATCTTCCTTTGTCTCCAAAAGGAGAGATTGTCTTTGTCTCTCTTCCTCCAAACCAGAGTCAGCCTGTCTCACAGGCTCATCTCATCTAAACTTTTTGTTTAGTCGATTTTTAGGCATTTGAATGTTTCATACATAAATAAGAGAAGTAAAAGTTGTGCTTTCTTCACATGTTGAAACTAAAATCTCCTTGTGTTGCCGTGGCTGAGCGACTCTCTTTGCCCTACTGAACGGAACATGAATGCTGGGTGGCTTTAAATAAGAGGAAGGGGAGGCGGGCAGCTGCTGTGAAGGAACCAGTAGGATCACACTGACGCTGTCGTGGTTGCTTTTTCTTCACAGGCGAGAGGTATCCCCTGCTCCCTTTTCACCGCGCATATTAATGCAGGCACGGTTGCCTCGCAACCGGCTCAGGGGAGCCTCACACCGCCTGACGACAAACAGCAGTTGTGACAGAGGCCAGGATGAGGGGTGAGAGTTTCCCCTGGTATGTGGGTCTGTTATTTTGGTTTTTACTGGAATATGTGCTGGTATGTATGTCTAAGACTGAAGGAAAAGAGGGTTTGCTTGAATGCAGAAACAAGATCTGCAACTTCTCGACCAGCTCGTATAATGATAATAACCCAACCTCTGGGGATCTGACAAGAACAGATCTTATTAGGTGGACTCAAATTTCACCACAATAAAGCAAAAAGACCAGCAATATTCTGTTTCCAGAAGGTTTCAGAGGACTGAGGAGAAGAATCATTCAGCAAACCTCAGAGATGTTCTGGTGTGGTGGAGAACCCAAACAAAGACAGGAGGCAGGTGAGATTATAGAGAGGAAAATATTTAGATGCTTGGAGCTGAGCAACAGAAACTCATTTTCAGCCAGGGAGTGAAGGCTCAGACCGGCCCTCTTATGATTAAAATCATAAGAGGGCCGGTTCAAGCCTCCGCTCTGTCCGTCTCAGTTGTTGTGTTCTTGGGCAAGACACTTTACCCGCCTTGCCTGTTGATGTTGGTCAGAGGGTCCGGTGGTGCTGATTGTATGGCAGCCTTGCTTCTGTCATTCTGCCCCAGGACAGCTGTGGCTATAATGTGCTCACCACTGTCAGTGTGTGAATGGGTGGATGACTGACTGCAGTGTAAAACACTTTGAAGTCTCTAGGGACTTGAAAAAGCGCTAAACAAGTGCAGGCCATTTACCATGTGTGCATATCAGGCAGTTATAGTGGAGTGACCTCTGACCCATGTCTTCCTCTGAACACATAACTTCCTCCTGGATCTAAAGCCTTTCTCATTTTAGCCTGAAATTTGGATGTTTTCTGAACAAACCAAGTTAGATTTATTTATGATCTCAAATCACTCTGTAATAGCAGGGCACTTGTTAATAAACACCATACCTGCCCACTGTGAGATGAAGGTTCAACTGCTGCTGCTTGGTTCTGACCCATCAGTTTCCCTAACAACAACCTGGGCTGCTGGCTACAGGCAATTCTCATCTATGTAAATTACCTACAAACTTTGGATATTTAACTCACTCTCTGCTCAAAGCGAGATTTCTGTTAATTATAAGAGCTGTAGATTTTTCAGGCTTGTTTTTGCATTGACAGAACAACGCCGGGCAGCACGGTAGCATTTATTAGCTGGAAGCCGAGAGAGTTCTTCAATTAAATGCTGCTGACATAACCCAAGTTATTGGCTGATTGTAGTCACATGACAAATATGAAAGCTGACTCCACACTCAGATTTTGCTGAATGACACTGTGAGTGAAACCAGCCTGGTCTGCTTTCTCAGTTTAAACCCAGTCACTGACTGAACAACGGGCCTTGGGGTCCATGAACCTGGGAATCCTCCCAGTTTCCCTGATTAGTCACTCCGGGCTTGAATAAGAACTTACCAGGTTAACTACAGGATGATCTGACAGGGAGGGTGATTACTGGGCCAAAAAAAGGTGAGTCTGATTAAATGAATGTGAAACATCTGCTGTGTGAGCGTGAACTGAAGAAGAGAAAGAAAACAAGATCAGAGAAGCAACTGGACAGAGGTGGCAGAAGAAAAGGAAACTAGAAACATGACACACGGGAAACCAAAATAAACCCAAAACAAACACAAGAAACTACTAAAACACAATGTGGCACAAGGTCAAAACCAAAGTAAGGATCATGATGACCTTAAAGGGCATATGTCATAATCTTAACAACTTTTCCTTTTTAACTGTACTTAGGTCTGTAGACAGCTATACATACATATGGGAAATTGAGAAATATGTAAAAAGAGTTGACAGGGGCAGTAGTTGCATGTGAATATTGATGTTAATATTATGAGAACTGCATAGTTAATAGGGTCTCCTACCTTTTCAATTGACTATGTACTGGTTTTAACCTTCAGCTGGGGGTTCAAGACCTAGCATTAAGTAGTCATTTGATTTTTGTTTCAGAACAGGTTTAATGTTGTTGTGTCAAATCTTCACTACAATCTTTGACTCCTTATTTAATTTTGTTTCTTGTTTGCAGCCTTTTTTTATTCCTGCTGTTTAAAAGGGAAAACTCACATTGACACAAAGTTGTTTTTACTGTGAGTTTGTCTGTATGCTATAAAACATGTATTTACAAAGAAGCAGCACTGTGTCAGAGCAACTTATAATGCACCATGAGTTGGATCTCAACACAAAAGTACTTTCATTCATTATTTTATTTTTGGAAGTGAAATCAAATTCTGGAAAATGTGTCACTTTGGTTTTCTGAAAGTGACAGATACAGACTATAATATTCATTACTCAAAAATATAGAAATGTAGTATAATTAATAGCACTAAATAGCCTGTGTTTGTCGTGATTCACGTGGTTGACACTAAACAGTGGGACTAATTTGTGGTTTTCTTAATAATAGTGAAATTATAGACATCAAACTAAAGTCATTTACAAATATGCTACAAGCTCACTGTCATGTAAACTTAAAACAATGAGTAATATAAAAACCCAAGTAAAAGAAGACCTAACATAAATTAAATAAGACTTACCGTAACCTTCGACGAAATGAAACTTCAACAGGTAGGACGTCTCAATAAGAGGGCTTTCAGGTGAGCGACCTGTGATGCATCATCGGTTTGGATGCACATCGCTACTAGGTAGGTGGCAATGGCTGCACTCGAACCCTGCACTGATTACAGAACTTGTGCGAAATTCTGTTCCCCTGAAATAATCTGTCCGCCTTCTGTCTGTATATTGACTCCAGGAGGCGCTGTTGCTTCCCATGGGCTGTGTGCTTGTCTCACAGATCCTCCTCACCAGTCTGCTCTCCACTGACCCTCACAGGACTCCTACCTAAACCTAAAGAACTCTGTGGAAACACTATAAATACATGTAGGGGGCCCATGTTGGAACATCGGTGCTCTGTGACCAGGGGAACATATTATTTCAGAGGAACAGAATTTCGCACAAGTTCTGGAATCAATGCAGGGTTTGAGTGCAGACATTGCTAGTATCCATCTTCACCAAAACGTCCTACATGTTGAACTAAGAAAATATGAAACATCTTTCTTTTAACCATTGAAATTAGTAAACCAGTTTCTTATTTATGGAATTGTCGTTTGTCTAATTAAATTTTAAAACAAAAGAGCTTAAAAAAACACCTCAATATTTTTTCTTGTATTATTTTGAAGATTTTTTTATATCAAAATTAAGCTGTTTCTGTTTTTTTCCTTAATTCAAACGAATTAGAAAAACAAACTGACTTCCTTTTCAGAATTGATTTCACCTCCAAAAAAAGAATAATGAATGAACGCAGTACACGGACCAAACTGGTCCACAAAGGTAGAATATTGTGTTTTCCACAACGCCTTCATGGATAATCCATGACCACACTGGACCTTTTTATTGTTTACATCCATATCACAGAACTTTGGCTTCCATTGGACATGTGGCTAATCAGGGCCAGTGAGAGGAGCATGTAATGGATATGGTGATCAGAACATTAATTGTGCAGTCCGACACCAGAACAAGATGTCCTGTCTGAGCGAGCCGTCCCGCCTCATCTGTTCCCTTAGATCCAGTTTTCTCACTTCACCTCAGCCAGAGGGAAGGACAAAAGCTTTTAGTGTTCAAGCTGAGAGCAGGAAGACTCATCCGGCTGTCTTAGAAGAAGCAACTCACAGAGGCCAAACCACCCATTTGCAATGTAAAAGGTAGTCAGTTTTACTACTTGGATATTTATGGTTATTCATTCATTTACATTTCGGCCTTTGACTTCTGCAGAGAGAGATATCTTTCAGGTAAGGAGGGCGAAAAAATGCAGCTTTTAATATGTCTAATTATAACTGCTGGTGTCCAAACTTGTTCTAATTTTTTATGGCTCATTATTTGTTGGATTTATTTTTTTATCTACTGACATGAAGACAGATTTCACCAGGGTAAACACTGAATTGAGTAGCTCGTTGTCATTTATAGTCTAAGTAAAACATTTGTTATATCAGCAAAATGTGTAAAAATTCAGACTTAGATACTGTAAAATTAAGTGAAGCAGACCTCCCTTTGACCAATATCTTATTATGCAGAGAAGTTTGCTGCTAAAGGAAAGTTTTAGAATGTGAAACGAAGACTTGACGTAGCTTTACGCATGAAATGACCCAGAATGGACGGCAATAAAAATGGAAATGTAAGTGAAACGTTCCCCTTTAACTGAAACCACCAGTGTGCATAATTATTATGGCCAGCATTCGGTTCCTCAGCATGAACTAACGCTGACTGCCACCGCCTGTGTGGACATTTATAACAATTAATCACAGAGCCCATCGAATTTGTTCTTGTCATCCAGTCACTAAATCACAGCGTTCTCCGACTCCATGATGATCCCATTGGTCCCGGCACATTCTCAGGAACCATGATCAAGTCGTATGGGTCTTTGTCTCCATTCTGATTATTAAAAGGGCAACATGTGTGTGTTATCCTTCAAAATGGTCAGTTTGATGTTTTCAAATGATTTTCCAATCATAATATTCCATATTTCACTTGGATTTGATGTGATAGACCAGCACAAAGTACTGCATGATTTCAAAGTGTGCTCTATGAATTTGACATCGATGAAAGAATGTCAAGAAGAAGGCCTTTGTTGAAAGAAAATAGAAAGTCCTGCTTAAAGTTCGACACAAGCCATGTAAGAGCCAAACCAAACATGTGGAGTAAGGTGAGACTAAATAGATTTTTTTTGGGATGCACAATGCTAGGTGTGTCAGAAATCCAGCACTGCAAATCACACTGAACACACCGTCCTCACAGCGAAATATGGTGGTGGCAGAATTATGTCATGGGTGCATGCTTTTCTTCAGCAGGGGCAGGGAAGCTGGTCAGAGTTGATGAGAAGATGGATGGAGCTGAATCAGGACAATCCTGGAAATAAAAACGGTTAGAGGCTGCAGAAGACAACCACCCTAAACATAGAGCCAGAAATACTATGTAAAGGTTTAGATCAAAACATGTTCATGTGTTGGAATGGCCTAGTCAAATCCCATACCAAAATCCAGCTAAGAATGTCCAATTCTTCAATCATATAAATTATATCCTTGCTGTTATTTCAGTTGCTTACCCATATGATTGTTGAGGAAAGTGTAACAAAATGCAGTAGAAGCTTCGATAGCTTGTTTCTACTGTATCTTCTGCCCATAAATAATAATCAGGGTGGAAAATAACTTAATTTTTAGTTTAATCTATTAATTTTGTTGGTTAGGGTATGAGTCTGTAGTTTAAATTCTTACATTTAAAGCAAAGCTAAATGCATTATAATCAAATTCAAACTAAATAGAGAGGCGTAGATGATATATGAAGACCCCACATAGACTGTAAAAACTGTCTGTGTGTGCACAACAGCTAAACTTCGCCTCCTCTGCTTGCCCACACCCACAAAACAGCCACTCAGCACTCACCTTGAGCGTTGCAGCTCTGAAAACACGCTGGAAAGCTTTAATTTATCCCCAGAACAGAACACAGTTAAAAGAAGTCAGGATGAGCAGCGCTCACCTCAAGTTTGTCGTGTAAAAAACAGAATCTTTCAGAACCTGAGACATCTGCAGTTTAATTACATCTCAGTCGTTTTACTCTTCCTATAGACGGAAAACAACAATCACAGCCTGTGTTTTTGTTTTTTAGTCTTAAAGAAATTACATCTTATTATTTCAGTTTAATATGAATTTAATATTTCCATGCTTGATATTTATAGCATAAATCAAAATGATTTTCATTCCCCAACTATTTATACACAGACTTTTAGTGGTCCAGCAGGAAAAGGACAGAAGAGACACAGACTGCTGCAGAAATGGGTAATTTTTCAAAGTGGATAAAAAGCAGGCAGGATTTCAGCCCATTTAGGAATCCAGTTTAACTTCATTAGGTTTTGTACTTTAATCTTACATTTCATAAAGTAAGGCAAAGGACACAAAAACCTTGATGCATAACTGTGTGGACTAATCTTTCACCCACACGAACTTCACTTAGTGTTTTGTTTTTGTTTCAAGGTTAATTTTAATGAAACCTGAGGGTCTTCACAATCCAGATTAATGGAGGCATAATCTGCAATTAATACCTCGGTTTTTCTTTCTTTACTCATTTTTCTTTCTGTCGGTTTGTATTCACATGTTAAACCCGTGCTTTGTCCTTCAGCGAACACGGCTCAGTGTTCCCAACTCACTAATTACAGAAACACCATAAAGTCGTGCCCTGTAAACAAGGATTGCCTCATGCACTAAACACAATGATGGCAAATCTGAGAACCTGTAAAGACATTTGGACCATATGGAAACTGTAAAAATATTATATCTCTGTAAGGAAAATTTGAATGGACAACTAAGAAAGATGCCTTGAAGGCTCTGGAAGCCGTTCGTCTCCACACATACCTTATTTCTTATTTCTCTCCTGTGGAGCAGCAGGAAATGGCAGAAAGTTACGTGGGATCCTGCAATGCTAACAGTGCCACGGCTGCCATTAATACTAATTAGCAGGGAACATGACAGCAGCATATGGGTGTCCTCCAGTCAGCCCAGGCTGCTCTCTAAACCTTTTTCTGTTACTGAAAAAGATGCCAGGAAGACAGGAATAACAATTCAAACTTTTTACTGTGTTTTATTCCTTTACTGCCAGGAAAAGATAGCTAGGATGCGAGTGGAGGCTGGACAATATAAATGTTGATCCTCTCGTAATGAGATCCTGGTAACCTCAAAATTGGTGATGCATGTCAGAAGAAAGAAAAACGGAAAGAAACACCATTAAAGATTGATTTGAGTGTTTATGGTGTATTTGCTCCTGCTTGGGTGGTTAAGTAGCTTAAAGTATGATCAGATGAAAAAAGGTGAAGTATTTAACCAACAGAAAAAAGATAAGTCACTTAGAAATGTTTAAAACAATACTTTTAGGCTTTATTGTTTAACTCCTTCTGTGAGAAGACATAGGTCCTGGTATTCTAACGATATTTTCATCAAGGTTGTTCATTAAACAGCTTTAAAAATAAAAACATATAATATATATTCATTGGAAGCCTGTCTTTTTTATAGACGTAAGTACTGTAATTCATTCGCAGTTGCTACATGTTTCATTGTGTTTGTTTGTGCCTGTGTCCCAGTATGCATGTTGCTTGCGTGCATGCGTGCGCACATGTGTGTGTTTCCTCCTGTCTGGATGCAAATGTCTCTGAAGTTGAAGTGTGGAAGTGCTTACAGTGCAGGAGGGGGAAGACAGCCCCTCCATGCCTGAGAGACGCCCCCCAAAGTCTTCAAATGTGAAGGAAAACTTTAACAAATCTGGGTATATGAAAGTTCAAGACAGCATGCAACACGTAGTGAAGAATTTAACCCCAGGAGCAGCCCACAGACCGGCCAACAACACTAAGCAACCCATCCCTACCCCTGCAAATGGTCTGGTTTCCACGGCCCCCAACATATAGGTTGCTAAACCATGCTACGAGACAACACCGTGATACTGGAACCACCCAGGGAATCCCCCACAAGGGGGTTCCCTGGGTGGTTCCCCCAAACAACAGCATAACATCCATGTACACCCTGACCCCTCTTTCACATTAGTTAGTCCTTAACATTTTGGTTTTGTGTTGACTGTGTGTTGTCTGTGACAGTTCCCTGCACTCCCCGCCTATGTCTCATTGTGGGCTCACCTATCTTGCATTTCAATATTCAAGCTCCCCACTATGATTACGACTACTTGATGTTAATGTGGTTCTGATGTTGTCTCTGGTTCAGGGTGGCTTAAGACAAGGATTGTTACAGTTGTAGCCCATGTCCTAGATACGTCTGTGGGGGTGGCTGTTGAAACTCCCAAAATTCTTATTTAGACTTTCCTCCATTGTGTGTTTTTTTTCCTTTTTCTTTTGCAACTTTATCTACCACACTTTTTTTTTACACACAACTTTCCAATAATATACAGCAGTGTAACAATTAGCTTTTTTACCAAAAACCTTTGTGAGTTAGCCTCCTTGTGGAGGGTGTCAACAGCTGTCTGCTAGACAACTCTCATGTCAGCAGTCTTCCTTGTGGTTGTGTGGGCCAGAGCATGACCAAAACAATTGGACGTTAAAAGGGTCAAAAAGTGGTCAACAACATGCTGAATGTCTAGCTTTTATAGAGATTTGAGGATGTATTTTTACATTTTTAAATGAGTTAACACTTTAATACTTAGGATATTCTTGCTAAAACCTCTTATTAAAACTGTGACTAACAGTAAAATACAGTAAACATCGGTGAAACGTCAGATTCAACTACTTCCAAACTCTTCCCACATGCAGCTTTGCTGATCTCCTTTTCTTTGTTCTTGTAAAGGCCAGCTGGATCGCCTTGTAGAATAACCTCAGACTCTGCTACTTACGTCAAAAGCCTGTCAGCCGGAGCACATGAAAGCCTGATTTCTAAGAACTGCTCGTCCTCTGACTTGAGCACTGCAAACAGCTTTCTATTTTATTCTTAGATGATGCATGAAGGGAGCTCCGCTCCCAAGACATCAGGTCAGTCGATGTGTGTTTAGTAATTTACATTTCTGTCTAATTATAATACAGAAATACAGAAACGATTTTTTCTTTTGAGTTAAAATTCACATAAATATCCCTTGGCTATGGCAATAAACTATATTACTTATTGCATTACCACTAGTTTCAGCATCAACAAAAACCTCCTTATCAGCCAGCTTTATCTTCAGCTTATGGGATGTTCCTGCAGAGACCATCACCATGGGCCAGCAGGCGTGCTACGCATCAACGCTGATTTTAGCAGATATAGAAAACATCATCCGGCTTTTTTTTGGAATTTCTTCAGACACTTACGTGCAGGAAATATTGTACGTGTTTAAAGTTGTAATACAAACCTGTCCTAGGTGAGGGTGCAGTGATAAATCCTTTGTTTCAAAGAAAAGCATCATAATAGCTTGTGGGCTAGTCAATACAGAGATAATAAGGCCTCCTTTACTTCAGGAACATTTTTTGTTAAAGTCAGTCCTTGTAAAAAACAGATTAATTAAGTAGATTTATCCCTGAACACCGTAGCATCACAGTGATGCTCTATTTCAGCCACTAAATGTACAGACTGGACTATAAAGGCTTTAGGAAAACTGTCCTCAGGCTAATAAATAATAAGGATGATAATCAAGGACAGAGCAGCATTAGCCCTGCTTAGAGGCGTCTCCCCACCTTCAGATGATGCCTTTTTTCTTTCCTGCTTGGATAAGTAAGCTAAGTAGGACACTGGAAGAGAGAAACAGATCATTATCTGGTCGAAAAATAATGTGCTGACAAATGATTCTGGCAATTTAAACATACAAAAGCCTCTTTTACGTTTGGTCTTGTGGGTAGTAGGAATGAGAAGTTTATCCCTCACTGTCCACCATGTTTTAAACAAGCTGGCCAGATAATGATTGATAAGCAGTCAAACTCATGTAACATATACCTCACCCTCTATAAAACAAAAAGCTGTCATCTGTTTTGCAATATCTCTTGCTATTTTGCTGTAAATCATAATTTAAATTTAAAATGTACTGTTACAACAAACCAGCCTCCACATTCCGTGCTCAGGACTCATAGAAGGTGTTCACCTACAGGATGGAGTAAAACTATTGCAACTATTTGAGCTTTTATCAGTGTTTTAATTTATTCCTCAGATGGGTTGACTGATATCCATTAGAACGTCAGAAGAAACCCTCAAACATATGCCGAGAAAACCTGTAGGCTTCCAGATAATTCGACCAGTGGGAACTGGAATGGACTGTTTTGATTTTCAAGAACCAACCATGTCTCCTGCCTACAAAAGAACAGCGAGATCCAGCAAGACTGCTTGGAATGATCACTAAACAGACAGACTGATGATGGGTCCAGTTTAACCAGTATACTTCATAATGGAAAATGACACAACATACCTTGTTAAGTCTGACGTACAGAGTTAGGTCCATTGCAGCTGCAGAATGATCAAGTACCGAAATGAAGCACCTGCTTCAGTCACATACATGCAACAAAGTTAAGTCCTCTGCTCTGTTCATGCGCTAACTTGTTTAACGGATATAACAATGGATTTGTTATTCATCTGACTGCTGTGTCAGCATGCCGCATAACTCAGGATACTGCATTTATGAGTGCACCAAAATCAATCAAATAAGAATAATTGAAATGGAACATAATCCTTACCAGTTCTGAAGATGAACATTATCCTCATCAATGCTTGTTTCAGCATCACCGTCCATCATGGTGCGTAGATCACCAGACATGTATTGTGGCTAATAAGGTTTATAATCTGTTTGTAGCTGTAACACTCCTTTTGAGTTGTATTCCTCATAAAAGATCCGTCTGACAGAAGGAAAATCTTCGGAATCCACAATGTAATCCACTCAAAGTCGCCCAGTCTGCATAATGCTTGGTTAGAAATCAGAACTAAACTGGACTCAAGCAAAAAGCCTTGGTGTCATAATGGACTCAGAGCTGAACTTTCACAACCAATTAAAGTCAATCTATAAGAACAACCAACCACCACTTTAAACATTACTGTAATGCTTCATATAGTAGTCTGTAAAAAAAAATCAATCAGATAGTTGCAGCTCATCCACAATGCTGCTCCAGAGTCCTGACCAACACCAGCAAAATGGATCCTGTTATTCCAGTCCTTAAATCACTGCACTGACTCCCTGTTTGTCAAAGGATAGAATTTAAGATTTTGTTGATAGTCTGCAAAGCACTGATTGTTCTTAGGCCTCAATACATTTCAGATCTCCTGGTCAGGTAAACCATGTAGATGGTCATTAGAGACCACTTTACTCTGTGTTCTCAAGACGAGGACTAAACAAGGAGACCTTGCATTTAATATCTTCTCTCCTCAGCTCTGGAACCAACTGCTTGAAAACCTCAGATGTGCAGAAACTGCAAACTCTTAAATCAGAACAGTACTGTTTACTACAGCTTACTCTTAAAGGTCAAATAATGTTTTACCCTAGCTTTTTATTTGGATAAACTTTGTCATTTAATGTTTCTTTCTCTTATGTTATTGTATGTGATGTTTTATATTTTTATGATATTTCATTTGTCTTTTTTATTTATGAGGTGTTTTCGTGTTATCTCTGGGGTTTTTTTTTTCGTCCTGTGAAGCACTTTAAATTCTACTGTGTATGAATGGTGCAATACAAATAAAAATCATGACCAATCTGACACTCAGTGACCCAGATGTTCACAATACAGAACCCCATATATTTGTGGGTTTTCCTAAACTTCCCATTTTGGTGAAATCCTGCACTGGAAATTCATATTTTTTATTGCATAGTTGTGCACAGGCCTGCCGACAGGAGGAGGGCAAACAGATCTGTTGTCCCGGGCCTAGAGCAGGGATGGGGGAGGATCAACTGAGGGGGCCCTAGTCAAGTAAAGCTGGTCTCACCGCAACCGTCACCCTGCCCGCCAACCCCCAACCCCTTGCCCCCCGTCAGAGAAAATGAGGAGAGCGTCAGTTTTCTCCATTGCAACTTCTCCATTGCAACCGCAATGTAAGGAGCTACAGCTCACTGAGGAAACCATGAATGCCAACATGTCCTGAAGCAGAACCGTGATCTCCTCCCTTTAGAAACTGGACCATGGTGCAGTATTCCAACATGACAATGACCTCAAACACACCTCCAAGACGACCACTGCCTTGCTAAAGAAAATGAAGGTGAAGGTGCTGGACTGGCAAAGCATCTCTCCAGACCCAAACCCTATTGAGCATCTGTGGGGCTTCCTGAAATGGAAGGTGGAGGTTCGCCGGCCGTTAGTGATACTATGGCAGTTTAGGTAGACATCCATGTCATGGTAGGTCTGCAGTTGGTCCATCCACTCTCACATCTTCACAGCTTGGGATGTTGTTTTAGAACCTAACGCTGCTTTAAACTTCTCCACAGCTTTATTATTAAACCTTTTAGAAAAAAATACAACTGCTAAGATTTAATTGCACAAAAGTGGACTCTGTTTTCTAATTAGGTAATTAATTTTATTGTCATGTTTCATTTTATTTAATCTTTATTTTACCAGATGATGAGAACTAGTTCTTATTTAAAACCCCAAACTGGACTGGGCTATTTATTGCACTGGATTTCATTTACATATTAATCGGGGGCTGAATATGAATGCATGACACACTTCTTACATTTATATTTATAAAGAATGTTAAAGACACATATTACTGTGTTGGTCTGTCATATAAAATCCAAGGGGAATACTTTCAAGTTTGTGGTTGTACAGTGATAAAATGTGAATAAAATTGAAGGGGTGTTCATGTCTTTGTATGACGACGTCAGATAAATATGTTGATGTTCACTGCAAACTAAGAACAGATATTTAAGCATTTCCTTTTTTAGGCTGACTCCTCCAGAGCTTTCAACCAGTATCAGGCGGTGCAATCAACCCTCCGTTGATAAGCTGAAGATAACGGCCCCAGCAGGAAATTATAAATCCCAGTGACTGCTGATTACAGTCTTATTTCAGTATCTGGGTGATAAGTAAAACAGCTGCTCAGTGAAAAAATGTCACGGGTACAACGTCTTTTTTTAAGATGATAAACTTGTTTAATTCCACTGTACTTGGCAGATCCCTGAGAATATGCATGAGAGAGTATGCATTATTAAAACGGCCTATTCAGGCAGCCCATTGCATTAAGTAGTGGGGTTCTTCACGCCGCCATTCCCAACTGCTAAATTTGAACACATCAAGAGTTAAAGTTCATGTCTTATTTCATAATTACATTCAATACTTCAATATTTTATTAGAGATAGAAGAGGGGGAATCCTTAAATCCACTTCTGTTGAGTTCTCTTTTACAGATATCAGAGAAAATGGTTCTGTTTGGGATTTTAATGAAGCAAGGAAGCAAAGAACAGAACAATTACATTCTAATGAAAACACATATATACAGCTGAAATTAGATATTTACACTCTAGACATGAGCTTGGAAGTTAAAGCTTGGACACAAACTGGTCTTCCCACTGGACAATGACTCTAATCAAACCGCCAGACTGGCTGCAAAATGGCTTAAGAACAACAAAGTCGATGTTTTGGACTGTCCATCACAAAGCCCTGATCTCAGTCGCAGAGAAAATGTTCTGGTGAAGCTGAAAATGTGTGCGTGAGCGAGGTGGCCTAGCAAACGACCCAGTTACACCAGTTCTATCAGGAGGAATGGACCAAAATTCTAGCAGACAGTTGTGAGAAGCTTATGGAAGGAAACCCAAAACGTTTGGCCCAAGTTATACAGATTCAATGCATTTATACCAAATCAACTTCTGCAGTTAAAGAAGGTAAAAATATATCTTACTGTTATTATTAATTATAACTGATTTATGTGTTAGACAGTAAAAACAAGTTAGGTATATTTTTATACAGTATATGTAAATGTGTGGTTTCAGCCGTCTATGCATATATTTATACTAGATAGAGGTTAACTGTGGTTCCAAATCCTTCACATTTTTAATGACAAAATTATTCAGATTATAAGGGAAAAAAATGATTTCACCATTTAAAAATAAACTTTTTTAAGGTGTAATATAAAAGGAGCTACTGTCCACATGCTTATCTCCTACTCTTGTTTGTTTTAGTCAGGGTTTGTTTTTTCCTTAAAAAGTGAGTCAAACAAAGATCAAGAGTGGGACCTGACGTTAGAACCTCCAACCCCTGCTGTGACTCCTCACATTGTCAGCATCTAGAAAAAAAACACCTAAACTGCAACAACAACTTCAAACAACCTGCAACTGCAGGATTTCATCTTCTAGAGCAGATCGATGCAAGTATCAACATAAGAATACAAGAAACATTCACACATCTGGAATTATTATTTTAATTTTTAGGATTGTACTACATTGAGCAGATTTTAATTTGAATAGAATCAATTATCAATTAGAATCAATTAGAATAAAAAAACAGAAACAGCATGTGGAATAAGTTATACATGTGTTCATTTCTTAAGGATTTCACTTTTAAAAAATAATGTTTATGTCATATTAATATACCACAAACTTTATTGGATATATTTTCAGTTAGCCATTTTGTTTAAAATCCCACAATTTGGCATTAGTGGGATAAACCAGCTGGTGTAATTTAGTGTTCACCAAGGAGATAGATGTACAGTTTCTTGCACAAGTATTCATACACCTTTAACATTTTCAAGTTTAAAAGTATGTTACTGGGTGATAGACCAGGTTAATGTGGTGCATAATCATTAGCCCTGCACTCCACAAAGCTGGCTTTTATGTTAGAGTGATGAGGAAAAAAATGTCACATTGAAAGAAAGCTAAAAGAAATCCTGTGTGCAGTTTGCCACATGTAGGAGACACAGCAAAAAAATGATTTCATTCATATTCTCTAAGACAAAAATTACCACTGCACCCTAAATACACCATAGTGAAGCATGATGGTTGTAGTATCATGATGTGGAGATTTGTTTTATTTCAACAGGAGCAGGGAAGCATTGTAAACCTTATGAGAAGATGGATGAGGCTAAATCCAGGACAAGGGGTGAATGTGGAGGTGGAGGGGTGGAGGTTCACCTTCCGGCAGGAGAAGCACCCTAAACATACAACAAGAGATACGATAGAAAGGCTCAGATAAAAGCATGTTTATGTGTTAGAATGGCCTAGTCAAAGTCCTGACCTAAATTCAGTTGAGATTCTGTGGCAAAACTTGAAAACTGATGTTCACAGATGTTCTCCATCCAATTCAGCTGAGGTTGAGCTAATCCACAAAGAAGAATTGGCAAAAATTATCTTTAGATGCAAAACTAGTAGAGACTTAACCCGACAGACTGAAGCTATAACTTCAGAGATAGGTGCTTCTGCAACATTTCGGGACAAAGGGCCTGAATGTAATTGCATCTCTCACTTTTCACATTTATTTGTGAAAAAAATAAAAACCATGTATGATTTTCCTTCCACTCTACAATTATGTACTACTTTGTATTGGTCTTTCGCATTAAATCTATATAAATTCTTGGCAGCTTTTGCTTATAATGTGCCAAAATGTGAAAAGGTTCAAGGTGTATAAATACTTTTGCAAGGAGCTGTACGTGTAAATTGAGCAGGTTGAAAAACCTATGAAGGGGTCAGTGCCAACAGTTTACCACTTTGTCTTTTTGACAAGAGACACTAACTTTTGTAAAAATAACAGCCAAATGTGGGCGTAACCAAGATGAACGTTGGCAGCTGGTTATACAGTGGAGATGAAGGGTGAGGAAGACTATGGTGGAAGCAATAAAGCGTAAGTTGTTCACATAGAGCACAACTCCATGGACAATTAATGGCAAGCCGTCAACAGCCTGAAACAGTATGAGTTGTGAAAGGATTAAACCATTGTTCACTCAGGTAGGTTTACCAACTTCTAACATTCAACCATGTGAATACAACAACAATTTAAGAAATGCAAATATATACATTTAGAATTTACCATATTAATTAAAGATTGTATATTTTACACCTTAACAGTATTCTCCCCACTCTCTCAACCCATAGCCTCTCCCGGAACCTTTAAATGGTGTCCAGACCCCTGGGGAAGCTTTTATCCAAACACTCCGGAGAGGACACAGAAAAGACAGGTGAGTAATCACATTGCAACAAGCAACTTCTTTACACTAACACATCGACCTTTAAACTTTACACACAAACATTTACCGTAGTTTTCCTAAACAGTAGACCTTATTTGATCTAAGGTGCAACTGTTCTCCTCACAGCCAACCACCAGACGTCTCAATGAGGAGCAGCTGTGCAGGCCCCGGAACAAAAGGCTACATGCTCATTATTAAAATACTGAATAAACATTGAATAAATTAAATTAAAACCTGTTGTGTGCAAATAATAATTGATCAAATCAATGCTTAAAGTGCAGTGCTAAATAAAGTGCTATTAAGAAGTCTATTTTTTGACAGAGTATAAATCTTAAGAGGACATATTGTGCTCTATAAGATTTCATGTAGATGTCTCTTTTCATCCAGAGTAAATTATCCAGCTACTTCTAGTAGATGTAAATCACAAAGAATTGGACATATGAAAACAGCCCAAATGATTAATGTTTCTGAATAAAATGTATCTGAATTGCTATTGTCACCCCAGAGAGCTCAGCACTGACATTATTTGCTGGGCTGCAGGTCCTCATGTAGACGAGTAAGTCAATTAAAATCCCTCTTCGTTTAAGTCATTATCTCTATGGATCGGCCCTTCAGTTCTCATTCATCAGACCAGCAGGCTGCCATGAAGACCCGAAGGAAAAGATTACCTGACTGAGCCGCTTCCTGTGCTGCTCCTCTACAGACCAACGGCAGCTTCCTGGAGAAAAAAATCCAACTGACTAAAAACTGTTTTAAAATCAGCCAAAGCCTACATTTCTACCTTGTGCATTTATTATTGCTCTGCTGATGCTAATAGGGTTCCATACAAATAATAGCTAATATCCTGCACAGTAATTAGGTTAAATAGTTGCTTTGTTCTGCTCCAAGCCACCCAACTACCACAGCAGAAATAACTCCATTTCTTTGGACTGCAGGAGGAGAACAACCCAAAGAAAATCAAATAAGGAAGAAACAAAACTTATTAATTTTTCTACCTGGAGATGAACTTCAAACCAGGGACCATGCTGTGAAGTATACAGATTACCAAACCTGACTTGCAGATAAATTAACAGCCTATTCTAAAAGTGAAGAGAAGAAGAATTTATCCAAAACAAAACCAGAGCACAACAGTAGGTCATCCAGTGTTGCATTTAAGCTCTTTAATATTCACACCTATGGCAGATTGAACCACAAAGCTTCTTTCTGATGGCATGTGTGCCACACATCTCTCAAAAATTAAAATAATGTAAAAAGATTATTAAAAAAATAATGCATGTTAAACATTTATACAGTTCTCAAGAATCATTGGAAAAATCCTTTTTGGCATGACAGCAGTCAAACTGTTTTTATAACTGGTGACCAGCTTTCTACATGTTTCCACTGGTTATTCTGATCATTTTTGAGCTCCAAGTCTTTGAGTTTTGAAGGCCCTCCTTGCCATCACCCTAATCTGTAGCTCCCTCAATAATTTCTCTCTCAGATTTCAGACAGGACTCTGGCTGGGCCCCTTTAGAACATTAATAATGCATAAAATTCAATGCAAATTTGCCAGGGGTATGAAGAGTTTTGGACTTTACTGTATGAAAACTGTCAAGTCATCCTTGACAGTTTTCAGTCTGCGACTTTTCGGCATGAATCCCGTATTAATTTGAGCTTTTACTGACTTATATGAAATAGTCTTGTTTTTGTGGGAGGTGGATTGATGAAACAAAATGCAACTTTTGATTTCCAAAAACAAGATTTATGTGCGAAAAGTTAAATATCCTGCAGATCTCCTACAGCGTAATCCTAACTGAGTCAAAATTATGAATACAGGTTCAAATACAGCTCCACTTATTAAATCATGAATTAACTGTGATTTACCACATATTTTGGAAAGCTGAGTTCAACTTCAGCATCTAAACCCAGGCCGAATCATTAAAAACCTGTAGAATCAAGAAATCACTTAAACAGAACTTGTCTGAAAACATGAAGCAGGCTCAAAGATCTCAAAAGCATCAAAAAACATCATGTCCACATCAAGAAATTCAAGAACAGATGAGAAGACGAACATCTGTCAGTCTGGATAGAATTACAAAACCATTTCTAAGGCTTTGGAACAGAACCACAGTGAGCACCATTATTTACGGATGGAGAAAACATGGAACACTGGAGAACCTTCTAAGGAGTGGCTGGTCTACAAATGTTTCTCCAGGAGCTCATTCACAACTCATTCAGGAGGTCAGAGAAGAACCCAGACAATATTTAAAGCTCTGTAGGCCTCACTGTCCCAGTTAGGTCAGAGGTTATGATTCAACAATAAGAAAGAGAGACTGGGCAAAAAGGGCCTCCATGGGAGAGTTCCAAGGCAGAACCAATGCTGATCCAAGAGAATACAAAGGCACGCCTCACGTTTACCAATAAACATCTCGATGATCTTCAAGAGTTTTGGGAAAATATTATGTGGACTGATGAGACCAAAGTGGAGCTTTTTGGAAGGGGCACATCCCATTACATCTGGTGTGAACCTAACACAGAATTTCAGAAACAGAACATCATATTTACAGTCAAACATAGTGGTGGTAGGATGATGGTCTGGGGCTGCGGCTAATTCAAAAATTAATGAAACCATGAATTCTGCTCTCTACCAGAAAGTCTTTAAAGCGAATGTCTGAGGATCAATTTTTGACCCTAGGTTTAAACCAGATTGGGTTATAGAGCAAGAGAATGATCCAAAGATCACCAGGAAATGGCAAAACACACAAACAAAAACAAAAAAATAATTTTTATAGAGGCTTTGTTGGACTTGGATCCGATTGAGGGCAGTTCATTCTGGACATCCTCCTATGTGACTGAATTACAACAATTCTGCAAAGCAGGGTGGGTCCAAATTCCTCGTACTCGTACTCGGCGTCTTCCGCTTATCCGGGACCGGGTCACGGGGGCAACAGACTCAGCAGACTCAGCAGAGACACCCAGACGTCCCTCTCCCCAGACACCTCTTCCAGCTCCTCCGGGGGGAGCCCAAGGCGTTCCCAGGCCAGCCAAGAGACATAGTCTCTCCAGCATGTCCTGGGCCGTCCCCTGGGCCTCCTCCCGCTGGGACGTGCCTGGAACACCTCCCGAGGAAGGCGTCCAGGAGGCATCCGGTATAGATGCCCGAGCCACCTCAACTGGCTCTTCTCGATGTGGAGGAGCAGCGGCTCTACTCCGAGCCCCTCCCGGATGGCCGAGCTCCTCACCCTATCTCTAAGGGAGTGCCCAGCCACCCTACGGAGGAAGCTCATTTCAGCCGCTTGTATCCGGGATCTCGTTCTTTCGGTCATGACCCAAAGTTCATGGCCATAGGTGAGGGTAGGAACATAGGCCGACCAGTAAATCGAGAACTTCGCTTTTTGGCTCAGCTCTCTCTTCACCACAACGGACTGGCACAGTGCCCCCATTACTGCGGCAGCTGCACCGATCCATCTGTCGATCTCCCGCTCCATTCTTCTTTCACTCGTGAACAAGACCCCAAGATACTTGAACTCCTCCACTTGAGGCAGGAACTCTCCTCCAACCTGAAGAGGACAAGCCACCCTTTTCCGGTCGAGTACCATGGCCTCTGACTTGGAGGAGCTGATCTTCATCCCAGCCGCTTCACACTCGGCTGCGAACCGCCCCAGCGCATGCTGTAGGTCTTGGCTAGAGGGGGCCAGCAAGACCACGTCATCTGCAAAAAGAAGAGACGAAATCCACTGGTCCCCAAACCAGACCCCCTCCGGCCTTTGGCTGCGTCCAGAAATCCTGTCCATAAAAGTTATGAACAGGACCGGTGACAAAGGGCAGCCCTGCCGGAGTCAAACATGCTCCGGGAACAGGTCCACCTTAGTGCCGGCAATGCAAACCAAACTCCTGCTCCGCTCGTACAGGGCCCCCGATTCCATACTCCTGGAGCACCCCCCACAGGGCATCACGAGGGACACAGTCGAATGCTTTCTCCAGATCCACAAAACACATGTGGACCGGTTGGGCAAACTCCCATGAACCCTCAAATACTCTGTAGAGGGTATAGAGCTGGTCCAGTGTTCCACGGCCGGGACGAAAACCACACTGCTCCTCCTGAAGCCGAGGTTCGACAATCGGCCGGACTCTCCTTTCCAATACCCTGGCGTAGGCCTTACCAGGGAGGCTGAGGAGTGTTACCCCCCTATAGTTGGAACACACCCTCCGGTCACCCTTCTTATGAATGGGGACCACCACCCCGGTCTGCCAGTCCAGAGGCACTGTCCCCGACCGCCATGCAATGTTGAAGAGGCGTCTCAACCATGACAGCCCCACAACATCCAGAGATTTGAGGTACTCAGGGCAGATCTGATCCACCCCCGAAGCCCTGCCACCACGGAGCTTTTTAACCACCTCGGTGACATCAGCCTGGGTGATGAAAGAGTCCAACCCCGAGTCCCCAGCCTCTGTTTCCACCAGGGAATGCGTGATGACGGATTGAGGAGATCCTCGAAGTACTCCTTCCACCACCCGATAATGTCCCCAGTCGAGGTCAGCAGCCTCCCACCCCCACTATAAACAGTGTTGGCGAAGCACTGCTTCCCCCTCCTGAGGTGCCGGACGGTTTGCCAGAATCGCTTCGAGTCCAACCGGTAGTCCTTCTCCATGGCCTCACCGAGTTTTTGCCTCTGCCACAGCCCGGGCTGTGGCACGCTTGGCCTCACGGTACCCGTCAGCCAACTCAGGAGTCCCACAAGCCAGCCACAGCCAACAGGACTCCTTCTTCAGCTCCTTACCGCCGCAGCTACGGGCAGCAGCATCAACAATAGATGCAAAGAACATGGTCCACTCGGACTCTATGTCTCCAACATCCCCCGGAATCTGGTCAAAGCTCTCCCGGAGGTTGGAGTTGAATACATCCCTGGCCGAGGGCTCCGCCAGACGTTTCCAGCAGACCCTCACTATGCGTTTGGGCCTGCCAAGTCTGTCCGGCTTTCTCCTCCTCCAGCGGATCCAACTCACCATCAGGTGGTGATCACTGGACAGCTCAGCCCCTCTCTTCACCAGAGTGTCCAAAACATGCGGCTGAAGGTCTGATGATACGACAGCAAAGTCAATCATTGACCTCCTGCCTAGGGTGTCCTGGTGCCAAGTGCACTGATGGACACCCTTATGCTTGAACATGGTGTTCATAATGGACAATCCGTGACTAGCACAGAAGTCCAATAACAAAGTACCACTCGGATTCAGATCAGGGAGGCCATTCCTCCCGATCACGCCTCTCCAGGTGTTAGTCGTTTCCCACATGGGCATTGAAGCCCCCCAGCAGAATAATGGAGTCCCTGGGAGGGGCACTATCCAGCACCCCCGACAGGGACACCAAGAAGGCCGGGTACTCCGCACCACCGCTCGGCCCGTAGGCCGAAACGACAGTCAGAGACCTGTCCCCAACCCAAAGGCGCAGGGATGCGACACTCTCATCCACCAGGGTAAACCCCAACACGAGACGGCTGAGCTGGGGGGCAACAAGCAAACCCACCCCAGCCCACCGCCTCTCCCGTGGGCCACTCCAGAGTAAAAGAGAGTCCAGCCCCTCTCGAGGAGATGGGTTCCAGAGCCCACGCTGTGCGTGGAGGTGAGCCTGACTATTTTTAGTCGATATCTCTCGACCTCCTGCACGAGCTCAGGCTCCCCCCCAGCGAGGTAACATTCCACGTCCCTAGAGCCAGCCTAAGCATCCAGGGATCAGGCTGCTGAGGTCTCCACCTTCTTCCACCACCCAATCCTCTTTGCACCGATCCCTCACGATTCCCCCTGCAGGTGGTGGGCCCACTGGGGGATGGCCTCGCGTCTCTCGTTCGGGCTTGGCTCGGCCGGGTCCCGCGAGGAGCAACCCGGCCACCAGGCGCTCTCCGGCGAGACCCGACCCCAGGCCTGGCTCCAGGGTGGGGCCCCGGCTCTGCCGTACCGGGCGACGTCACGTGCCTCGATGTACTAGTCCGCATGAAGGATTCTTGAACCGCTCTTTGTCTGACCCATCACCTAGAGCCTGTTTGCCATGGGAGACCCTACCAGGGGCATTTAAGCCCCAGACAACATAGCCTCTAGGATCATTTGAACACTCAAACCCCTCCACCACGTTAAGGTGGCGGTTAAAGGAGGTGGGGTCCTAATTCATCCACAGTGATTTTAGAAACTAATTACCAATTAGTCATTCATTAGGTTTAGTTGGGAATTACATTTTCACCCAGGGCCAGATTGGCTTTGATATATTATATTATATTTTATTATATTATATTATATTATATTATATTATATTATATTATATTATATTATATTATACGTCACTTTAAAATGTGTGTGTATATATGTATGTGTGTGTGTGTGTGTGTGTGTATACATAAAACGACGGTCATTAGGATTTCAAACTAAACAACGTATTTAATAAAGTAATAGGTTGTGTGGATTTTTAATATATCAAAATTAGATTTTTTTGTCAATAAAAGTCTGATTAGATATCCCTGTCAGATAATCCTTTAATGCAGAATTAAATAAAAAAAATAAAACTTTCAGGCCCACTCACTGGTTCAGCTGTTAGCCCTGTTGACTAGCAGGAAGAAGGTCCTGGAGTGGTGCCATCCTTGTCCACATGTAGGTTCTCGCTGGGTTCTCCTGTTTTCTCCTACAGCCTGAAAACATGAAGCTTAGGTAAACTGGTCACTCTAAATCATTTTTAGCTGTGAGGGTTTGTGTGGTTGTTGTTTCCTGTGTGTCTGTGGGTTCCAGTCCCATGTGACAAAATTAGAAAACAAGTACAGAAAATGGATGGATCAGCAAGAAGCATTTTAACAGAGATATTGTTTAATAATCCAGGTTAATGGGTGTTTTCTTCACTATTTGTTAGAATAATTTCAGACATTAATAACTTTAACGGATTTCTAGGGTAGAAAACCTAACCTAGCATGCTGAGTCAAACCCTGTTGCCCTAAATCAACCCAGGCCCAGATCGTTCTATATTAGACCCGGAACAGAATTTGCAAACCAGCCCACACTGGGTTGTTTTTACCTCAGCATTTTTATAGAGTATGATTGTCACTTCCATGTGAGGATTAAGCGACATTTTCTCTTCTTGTTTGCTATACTCTGCTACCTTTTTTTTCAGAATTTAAAGATTGTTCGGGCTGCTTGGGGCTACTATAAAACGCAGCTTGACATGAATTGTAAATGAGTGAATACTGTGGATATCAACGTCCATCGACACAGCACTGCTCCAGCCCTTTTTCTTGCTTACTTTGGTTTAATACTGTCTTGTAAGCATACCTAAATGTTAATAATTCGGGTGCTTGCAGATGCAGTTTTACCGAGCTTTCTGTTTTCTTGCAGACTCAAAGGCCTTGAACTGTCAGTGTCTTCTCCCCCGAGCACACACAGCACTCTGTATCAACTTTCTGGTTCAGCAGCTTTGATAATAATCTGACCTCACCTGTTTGGTTGACTTGGGGAGCTATGATTTTCATTCTGCATGCTGGGTGAACACCACTGAAGTGGGAGTGAGTATACATTCTGCAGCCCTAGCCCTGCTTTATTTCACAAAAGGGATTTTGTGACATCAAAGCCCTTTTAGTGCAGAGTTGCATGCAGCCTTGTTCTTTTTTTATTTTCATTGTTGTATTCATCAATTCACGGCCAATTAAAGGCAGGTGCAACATAGCCACTTCATTTAATCTTAGTTCTTCATCATTCCCTTCTGATGAAGAACAAATAAACAAGACCGAAGGTCACTATAAAGTTGTGAGATGATGTGAACTTTGGCAAGAAGTCAGACACAGTTAGGTTCATATTAAAATACACTAAAACTGAGGAACCTTTAAGCCCATTCATTATCATAGTAGTAGTAAGAGTTGTTGGAACTTACATAAAACATTGTTTTACTGCACAAGAATGTTTTAGTTGTGCTGCTGATTTATCTGCTGTGGCATTTCAGAGGTTGTGTGTATGGCTGACAGACCTGAAGTAGGTTATGTTTGCTCCTGCACTTAATACACTCTGAAAGTCTGGGGCCCATCTGGCTCTCTTCTGCCTTCATTCCCTCCTGGAGGCGCCGTTTTTCTTATCAGACCTTCCTTTTTGTACAAAGTGTTTTACCATCCTGACAGGACACCAAAGCCAGCAGTTTTTTCACTTCGCTCCAAACTAAAGAACATGTTTGTATATTTTGTCCAATAAATTAGTTGTAATTTCATTACATTAACAGATGTAACAGCAGTTATCAGCACACATTGTTGTTATGCTTGTTAAAGAAGAATAAAGACACACTACCCATTGCACCCTATTGGCAATACATCTGTTATAATGTATGCCAGTTTTTAATAATGTGCTGCCAATAAACCAACAAAAATACAGTTGTGTATTAGTTTGACATCAGGTAAAAGTAATGTTCAAAAATACTTGGAGTACATTTACTACTACTACACTTACGTATACTTAAATTTATGTTCTTGGTACAATAATGTTCCAGTAGGGTAATACATCTGCATACATCAAGCTATAATTTATATCGTCTTTTTGTTTTTCGTTCATATAAGATTTTATATATATTTCTATATTTCTAAAATTAAAATTGACATTCACACCAGATGTCGACATCAACCCAAACAAGGAAAGTATGTTTAACACCTGCATAAAGGTTATTTTCAAAAGATACTTTAATATATAGAATATGACTGTACATTTAGCCCGAGGTGTTATAAATTCAGCATTTTAGTTGCTGGTATAATCAAATATTTAAAACCAAGAAATATTTTATCTTCACTTTTTTTAATCATGACCAATAATAATTAACAGTGATATCAAAAAGAGTATAATTGAAAATGTTTAATTATATATTACAGTTGTCATTGTACCATTAGAAATCTGTTAGCTGGGAAAATATTGACATTTTTCCGTGTATTTATGCATCCTGCTCCTACCTGCCACATGTTCTCCTGAATATTCCCAGTTTTTAGGGGCCACAGGACTATTTCCCTTTCCTCTGCTCCTTACTTCACAGAAAATCCCTGGATACTCGAGGCTAGGTGGGAATGAGATTTGGTCTCCACACATTTAGGTTAATGATGTTAGGACAGAAATGGAGCGTAGATATTCTTCTAATGTTTCTTATGGAGACTTGGTGACCTCAGATGCCACTCTTTGCTCCAGTTCTCTGACAGAGTTCTGGAGATTTTTGTCCTCTTCACTGTGCATAGTGCTATTAAAAACTTTGGTAGTTATCCCTAGTTTGCTCCAGTTAGAGCTCCAGAATATATTAAATCACAGTCATCATTACAATATCAAAGTGTGCACTACGGCCATCACAAACAAACGAATGTAGTACTTGGTAGGCTATTATAATTAAAGTGCCCTGCACTGCTGCGTTCTGCATGTCAGTAATACATCTGGCCAGTTGGAAGGAGTTTCGCTGCCACTAAACCCCACATTCAGTGTTTTTAAGCTGCTAAAGCTCATATAGAGTTGAAGGAAAACTGTGATGATTGAAAAGGCAGGGAACTGTCAGTGGATCAACAGCTTCCTGACGGACCGACAGCAGCAGGTGAGACTGGGGAGCATCTTCTCCCGAACCAGATCAATAAGTACTGGTGCCCCCCAGGGGTGTGTTCTATCCCCACTCCTCTTCTCCCTGTACACTAATGACTGCACCTCATCAGACTCGTCCGTGAAACTCCTGAAGTTTGCAGATGACACCACTGTCATTGGACTGATCCAGGACGGTGATGAGTCTGCATACAGACAGCAGGTGGATCGGCTGGTACACTGGTGTAGTCAGAACTACCTGGAACTAAACCCACTCAAGACTGTGGAGATGGTAGTGGACTTTCGGAAAACACCACCTCCATACACCCCCATCACCATCCTCAACAACACCGTGTCGGCTGTGGATCACTTCAGGTTCTTAGGAACCACCATCTCTGAGGACCTGAGATGGTCTTTACACATAGACACTGTTCGGAAGAAGGCCCAGCAGAGACTGTACTTCCTGAGGCAACTTAAGAAGTACAACCTTCCACAGGAGCTGCTGGTCATCTTCTACACTGCCATCATTCAGTCTGTCCTGTCTTCATCCATCTCCGTGTGGTTCGGTTCATCCACAAAACAGGACAGGTCCAGACTGCAACGAACAATCAGGACTGCAGAGAGAATCATCAGGGCTGACCTTCCCAGGTCAAGGGCCAGGAAAAGAGCTGCTAAAATCTCTGCAGACCCCACACACCCTGCACATAAACTGTTTAGAGTTCTGCCTTCAGGCCGACGCTACAGAGCGCTGTTCACTAAAACCAGCCGCCACAGAGACAGTTTCCTTCCCCCAGGCTGTTTCTCGTTGAACATTCAATAAAATACAAAACAACAGCATACAGATGTTGCAAATGCACCTTTTTATTTATATATGTGTATATTGTACATTGTAAATATGTATATTCTGTAATGCAAAAACAAAAACCAAAGAGCAAAGTGTACCGGAGTCAAATTCCTTGTTTGTATGTACAAACTTGGCAATAAAGCTGATTCTGATTCTGATTCTGATTCTGATATGCTGATTATTTATTATTGCAATATTCAGCTTTAATTATTGTTGCAGAGCTAGTGGCCTTTATTTTTGTTATTTTTTTAAACTAGGCAGACAGGAAGTGGTGTGGAGAGAAGGGGAAGACGGCTGCAGCAAGGACTGAGGCTTCCGTATATGGTCGGCCGCTCCATCTCTACGCCACGCCCCATATTCAGCTGTAATGTCACAACTGCATGTCTTCCTAATGCTGGACAGTCCTAGTTCCAGTTGTTTTTTTGTTTTTTTTGCTCTGACTGGATTTGGGAAAGTTTAAGCCGGTGGCCATTTTCTTGTAGGCATTTTACTGATTAACACAAAACTTTGTCATGTTTCCCATTTTGAAGAGTAACTGAGGGAGATTTGGGTGAGAATTGTCTGATTTTATTACGCACTGAATTAATTTACTGAAATAAAAATTTGTAAATTGTACATTTTTCAGTTTCATTTTTATGAAATAAAATAATGAACATACCTGTTAAAATGACAGGTTTTTGTAATGTAAAACTATGAAGGCATCATAAATCATTTCAAAACCTGTTCCTCTCACCTATAACGGGGCATTTATCATGTATTATTCAGCTGAAAAACTAATATTTCAGGGAAAAATGTATATTAAAGGTGCAATAACCTGGTGTCATAAGTGTTTTATTCCTTGTTAAAACACCTTTTCATTCAATTTCAGTATTCGGTATTCTTTGATAGGAGTCTGTCAGCATCTTGACTTCCCTTGCAAAAGTTGGCCAAATCTCTGATTGTGAGGACTGTCTTGTCCACAGCCTTCTGCAGGTAACCACACAACCTTTCTGTCAGGTTTAGGTTTGGACTGATGCTAGTTGTATTACTAGATCTGGGTATTACTAAATACTCTGGAGAAGAAGCTCCAACATGAGAGTTGCACAGATCGAGCCTCAAGAGGCACAGAGTGCAGGAGCTGCACAGCCGGGGGGGGGCTGGTGCTGTCTTGTAATGTTGGTATGAATTCAGTTTGATTATTTGAAGATTTGTTTTATTTCTTTTCCCACAGATTTTTTTTATTTGTTAACATTTGTTCTCTATAAGCCTTTCTCTGCACAATGCACTTCACTTGCTGGGTAGAAAATTAAATTAAATGAAGCACCAGGTGAAGAAGGAAGTCTGTCAGTGCAAATCCTACAATAATCACTAAATTTGCATTAATTTGTCTGTTTTTAGTAATCAAAGGAGCAATATTTACAGATGTGGAAAAAACTGTACCTTATGATGACTTGAATTAAACTATAAATTTGGAAATAAACTAATACTCTGATCTGTATTTTATGCACTTGATTACTTTGGTTGAGACATTGTCTTGTCTCAGTTTCAGGACCAGCCTGATGGGAAGATGCCACATTGAACATTAAAGTCCAACGGCTGAGCGAGCGTTCAGCGTGAGACATACGGTGTAACCCATTCTCAATAAATTACACCTGGTAAGCAAGTCTGAACACATTACCTCAGTGTTTATAAGATTTATGGCCGAGTCTGCATCCTCCTCTAATTCACAGGGATCTGGAAAACACTGCGTAAGAGAGCAAATGGAGGGGTTTTGTGAAGACATATGCACTTCCACGGTCATTCAAACGAGGCTGTAAAAGTGAACTGCAGCATATAGCAGGAATGTAGTAAACATACTCTGACATATGGAAAGGCATGCTGATCAAAGCCTCCTGCTGGGGGCAAACTGGGAAAGCGTTTAAGCACTTCTTCACTTTGACATGTTCTACCCTAAAGGAGAGACAAAGAGATTTAATGTAACTGTTATGTAGTAGAAGATGCTGTTATGCAGGATCTAAAACATAGTTTTGGAGGATTAGTGAAAAATTTTACTTTATCTAAACTTTCTTCACATGAAAAGCGAAAGGAGAAACCCAAAATAAAGAAGAACAAAAAGTAAATCTGAGTGAGAAAAGCTGCTGTCCATTTGTACCGATTCAGTTCTCCAGCTATCCAGCACCAACTCATGTGCTGCTGTTGTTCTGTTTGTGTTATCAGAGCTCAGCGGACTGAGCTGAATTATTCAATGCTCCCAGCAGCATCTTACTCTCTCTTTGCATCGACCTACTTTTCATCAGAAGTTTACAGGTGGAGTTGGGGGGGTGGGAAACCTGCAGCCCTGTTGAGAAGAGACTCCTGTCTACCTGATTGGCTTTTGACTGCCTGTAGGCTGAATAAAATATCAAATTAGCTTCTGTGTGTTATATTTGTACTTGGTGTGTATTTCTGTGCATTCACTTTGGACAGGGTTGTAAAAAAAGAATAAATCAAACAAAGTGCTGGATTCATCAGAATCAGAATCAGAATCAGAATCGGAATCAGAATCAGCTTTATTGCCAAGTTTGTACATACAAACAAGGAATTTGACTCCGGTACACTTTGCTCTTTGGTTTTTGTTTTTGCATTACAGAATATACATATTTACAATGTACAATATACACATATATAAATAAAAAGGTGCATTTGCAACATCTGTATGCTGTTGTTTTGTATTTTATTGAATGTTCAAAGAGAAACAGCCTGGGGGAAGAAACTGTCTCTGTGGCGGCTGGTTTTAGTGAACAGCGCTCTGTAGCGTCGGCCTAAGATGCACCTAAGATGAACAGTCAGGAAGATGCATCTATGAAAAGTTAAAACTGTTTATAAAATCAATGGAAAACAGCAGCTTACTGTCATTTTAGTGTGTTTAATATGAGCTGGGGGTGTTCAAACTGTGTTTGTTTGAATTCAAGTCAAGCTTCATACCAGGCCCAGTTATAGTTTTCCATTCTGGTTTATTCTCTAGAGAAATTGTCTGCTTTGGATGGTTATCCTGCAGGAATAGTTCTCCACCACTTATTTTTATGGAAAAAAACTGGATTTGGGGTAAATTCACAGACTTTCATGAAACCATCCCCTAAAGCAATCTCCAACAGTTCTCTAACAGTTTGTGTCCAATATTAATGCCCCCAAAGTCCCCTCTTGCAAAAAGGTGCTCAGGTTTTCAACCACGGCACCTTGCAAAAACATTCTCACCAGTTTTTCAGTCTGAACTTTTTCAGATTTCGTCACATTACATCTATAAGCAACAATGTATTTTATTGGGATTTTAAGTGCTAGATCAACACAAAGTAGTGCAGACTTACCAAATGGAAGGAAAATCATTCATACTTTTCACATATTTTGTACAAATAATTATCTGAACAGCATTTATTCCGATACTCCTAAATAAAACCCAATGCAAACCAAATGAGTTGACTTGATTTAGTGACTTGAGAAGTCACTAAATTCATAAATAAAGTCCTTGTGTGTAAATAATCTCTTTCTGTGAATTCCTCAGGTGTTTGATGGGAAGATGGAGCAACATCCTGGACAACCCTGGAAGAAAGCCTGTTAGAGGCTGCAGAAGACTTGAGACTGGGGTGGAGGTTCATCTTCCAGCAGGACAACCACCTGAACATAAAGCCAGAGATGCAAGGGGATGGTCTATGACAAAACATATCCATGTATTACAATATCCAGGACTTAACAGGCAATGTTCACAGATGCTTTTCATCTAATCTGGCTCATTTAAGCTGTCCTGAAAAGAAAAAAAAATCTAAACTTTCCGTAGCTAAATGTGCAAAGCTGCCGCCGATACATAGATACAATATTTGTTAGCTGCACAGTTTAAAGTTGTCAAGGTGACAGATCCTCCCGCCTCAGCTGTGGACCATTGCAGCTCCTCCAGAGTAACCATGGGCCCCTTGGCTGCTTCTCTGGTCAGAGCTCACTGGATTTTATTTAAGGGTGTCAAAGTAAAGGGGTCTGACTACAAATGTAAGCTACATTTTTTTTTACTTTTATGTTTAAAAAAATAAATTTATCATTCCCAAATTATGCACTACATTTTGGTATTTCACATAAAAACCCATAAAATACACAAAAGTTTGTGGTTAGAAGTTCAACAGGTATGAAAACATTTGCAAGACACTTTGCCATGCTACAAGCATACAGCGGGATCCCTCTCAGATTAGTTGTCAGTTTCCACTAATATTATCTGTGATTTATACATTACTTCAGCTACTGAGGTTGGTACCAGTTAATGTAGCAAATATGCAGGGGAAATTATCATTTTAATTTATATATTGTTATATAATCACATTCATGTGAAAACTTTTTTAACTGACCATCACAGGTCTACTGATTGAAATCATATGTGATGCATAGACCTGAACTTACTTCTGGTTCTTGTAAATTAGCAGAGGCACAGAGTCGGTTCAGCCACCCGCCGGGCTGACAGAGCTAAGACGTTCTGCCTGCTGAACAGACCACCAGCCTATGAAGCTAAGCTCAGAGAGCAGCTCTGCTTTGTCTTTCCAAGACTGTTGAGCCCCAGTGATCTTAAAACCCAGCAGGAAATACAAACCTCCACCGTACATTTGATAGCTGGGGTCAGCTCACTACAAGCTGTGGCTTTGAGATCTCTTAGAGAGGTGACAGCACTGATCCGTCATGTAAAAACCATGTAGAAACACAAAGTTTTGAGCACTGTAAATGTAAATCTAACGTTTCTCCTGGAGTATGCACTGACTGAAGCACATTTCACTTAGAAAATAGGTAGACCTAAACTGTGTTATCCTGGTTTTTGTTTTTTCCCCCAGAGTGAACCACAGGTGAAACGACAGATGTCGAGCATTACAAAAAGGAATTAATGAAATTTACCCTTCAGAGAGACAGACGGCGGGGAAAAAGCCAAATTGAATTGGCCAGGATCAGGTCCGGGTAAACCAAGGTTAAAGAAAATGCAACAAAGCAGTGTAGACTTTAAATCAATGCTGTGATTCTCATTAATGTCCTAAAGTTGCTGTCTGGAAATTAGGTCAGATTTTTCAATGAAACCCATATTATGATTTATGTCCCATAGTTCTACTGATATTTGGATAACTTTTGTCTCTTACATTTGCAACCCCTTCTCCTGACTTGTGGCTGACCTCATGTTGGTGTCATTTAGCACAATTTGAGAAGAAAATCCCTGCAAGAGGAGACGTTTCCATGTTTCATCTCAGCTGTAAAGTTACCTGTTTTAAGTTTACTCTATTTTTCAACCCTCTAACTAAAAACACAAAATAATATTCCATCCATCTGACTACAAATACACAAACAGATAAACTGATTTGCTAAACTGCAGGTTCTTAATATGAAGAGAAAAATTACCAGATATTTGGTGGATTTTTTTAAGAACAAGTTTTATGCTGACAAACCAGTTTGAAAAATCCTAAAAATGTAGCAATTATATTCAATGCCCTTTTACTCTTGTACTCCTAAATACAATCCAGCACAACTAATTGTAATTCTGAAGTCACCTCCTTAGTAAACAGAGTCCACCTCTGAGTATCTGAGTATGAATGCAACTGTTCTGTTTCTGGCCCCACAGGTTTGTTAGAGAACATTAGAGAAACAAACAGCATCATGAAGACCAAGGAACACAGCAGACAGGTCAGGTTGTGAGGAAGATCAAAGCAGGTTTACGTTTTAACACAGTATTCTCACAGAGCTCTGTTTAATGTGAAATGCACTCCCATAGATCTGGACTGGGGGCCATAGACGTCCTAAGGTCCCCCAGAGCACAGGAACCCCAGGAGAACCACCACTGGGACTACAGCAACCCCCCAGAGAAGAGAAGGGGAGAGTCCGAGGGGAACAGCTCTAACACATTGATGTTTGCTTCAATTCAGTGAACCTCTTCAATTGCATCTCTGTCTGAATGTCAGGCTGAAGAAAAACATCCACACAGCATGATGCTACCTCCACCGTGCTTCCCAGTGGAGACATTGTGTTCAGTGTGATGTGCAGCTTTCCACTACATATCGCATTTTACATCTAGGCTGAAAAAGTTCATTTTTGGTCTCTGCTGACTAGAGCACCTTCTTCCACAAGTTTGCTGTGCCCCAGCTAAGTTCTAACGACACACCTGTGGAGAGCTATTGTTCATGACAAGTTTGAAAGGAAAAACCCGTTTAAAGAAATAAAGAATGGTTTAAAAGTTTTCTCTGGATCTGCTCTGGCGTAGACGGCTGCTGGCAGGGCCTGTGGACTTGTCGCTGCAGCTCCCTGGGGCTTCTGCACTGTGGCTGCTGGGTGGTTCCCCTGGGACTCTCTGCTTCTCCTCTGTGAGGGGGGGGTTGCGGTAGTCCTGCCGATGGTTCTCCTGGGGTTTCTGTGCTCTGGGGGGCCTTTGGATGTCTGTCCCCACATATCTCCTCTGTATCTGTCCCAGGTCCAGGGAGGCAGGTCTGTGGCTCCCCACACTTGCTACTGGATATTTTTATGGAGAAACCTTGTATATACAAGCGCGCTCACACTCAGACCCACACGTGTTTAGACTCAGGTGTCAACAGATACACAGATGTTCTATATTGAACTGCATTTACCACTAAATACATCTTGCGTTCATAAGTACCGTGCACTTTTTGGTAAGAAAGCTGTTAATATGGTGTACAAGGAAGCAAGGTGTTATCTTATAATCTCTTCATCCTTCTTTCTTTCCTCCATCCTTTTCTCATTCTCTCCCCATTTTCTTTTTAACCCACCTCTCTCTCCTTCGTGCTTCTTATTTTTTTCCTTTTCGTTTCTGTCTCCGTGTCCGTAACAATTGAAGCAATGCCAAAACAGTTTCTAATAAAGTTTCTTTTATAAATATCAAGCAGAGGTTTAAAGCGTTAGCTGTAATGCTCCACTTGTGAAAATAAATCTGTTGGGCTTTTTCTTGGCACTCAGACAACAATTCTGAGCTACTCTGCAGGACAGGACTCATTTCAAAAACTAAGTAAATAAAATAATAAAAGTTTTGTTTTATATTTAGTTTAGTATTTCATAAAACGACCAACTTGTTTGGTAGATTGGTGACGGTGCAGCATTTAAAAAACAACAGCCCCAAGATGGCAACTCCTGATGTCTGGTGGAACTCCTTTTCATTGTCATAGTGTGTTTTTCCCATTCAGGCAGACAACCTAATGCCTAACACCATGAACTGCTAATAAACACGGCTGAAGGTCAACCTGCCATCTCGTGGAGGCGTCTCCAGCTAGAGGACAACATATCACCTCTGTAAGTGTTACGAACAATATGTCACAGTAAATTAAATTTCCGACCCAGAGTAAGAGAAGCTGATGTGATCCTCTCAGATTCTGACCTCTCTTTGCTGCTCGGTGCAGTCAGGCAGGAGAATGCAGAGAATGAGTCCTGGCTACAAAAGGTCAACCCTGCTTTGCTTCCAATCTGAGCTGCTAGAGCTGCCATCACATGTGTTATTACCATTTAAATGAGATAAGGTCCTCCTCTGTAATTGCTGGCTGAAATTACAGCCCAATCGTCATGTACTGGAGACAGTCTGTCCACATTAGGGAAGGAAGCGTTTCTCAGGTTTATGATGTATGGAAGCAAAAATTTACTGATGAAAGCATTATGCTTGAATATTTACCAGAACATTCCTGAACAGCCACGTGAATAACAAAAACTGTTTACAGGAAAATTAAAGCAATGCTATTAGTTTTCTTGCTAAGCCTATTAAAATTATTTGATTACTAAGAGTAATTCATGTGTCATCCCATCCAAATTAGGCACCTATTTACTCAGTTGGCAAATTAGACCTTGATAAGTGCTGCTAATTACATCTGGAGTGAGTTGTGTGTCATTGGTGGAGTTTTATGAGTGTTGTGTCATTATGTTATGGGCCTTTGGTGCTCAGAAAGGGCCAGTGGCATTTATTAGTTGATGGAATAGCCCACCTGGGATAAGAGCAGCCGTGACATTTCAGCTGTGGAGCAGGGCAATTACCCTCCGTGTCAGCAGCAATGGAGCAAGTTGTCCCACTGTTGTTCTTCAACTTATTAAAGCTTTGGTTTCTACATTGATTCTGATGGAAGCACACTGAGGCAGATGTAAGTTCGTTCATTGGTCTAAAACCTAGTGCAGACATCATCTTGTGCAGGATTATGTTATAATTTTGTTAATCTATGGTTTGTATTTTTGGCCTCGACTCGTTTGAGTATCTTCCTGATGGCATTGTGTGGGGTGGTGGTGGTGGTACAAGAGTATGGGGGCACTGGGGGCTGTCCAGTCCTTGTAAAGCCAATGCAGGAGCTTTGTTCAAATTCTGGACACAAAGTCCAGCTTGTCCCCAGTGCAGGTTGGACTCCGCCAGGGCTGCCTCTTGTCTCCAGTCCTGTTTGTGGTGTTCATGGACAGGATCTCAGGGTGTAGTGACAGAAAGGAGATGGCTGGTTTAGGCACTATGTAGGAGTGAGTCACATACTACATACAGTAGCTTTTTACACATTACAGCCACAAGCATCAATTAATTTTATATGATAAACTAACACAAAGTACAGTAGTGCATAATTGTGAAGTGGAGGGAAAGTTATTCATGTTTTCTACTAATAATAATCAGAAATGTATTTATTTATTCCAAGCCTTTCAGATTTTTTTGTCTATCAGCTTTACACACCTATGGACTAGTATAGTTGTTTAGTCTTGTATGTGTTAGGACTTGCTAAATGGAGGCCCCCGGAATGCAGACTAGCAGGCAGCATGACGGTAAGTGAAAAACGCTTTAATTAACAAAAAACTCACTCATACGAAGAGGCAGGAACAAAACAATAAACGGGCAGGCAAGACAGGCTTGGCATCATCCAAAAAACAAGACATGAGCTTGATCGAGAAAATGTTTCCGCCACCAATAAACAGAACAGGTGTGTATATATGGAGTGTGAACCAGGTGAAGCAAGAAGACAGATTAGCTTGGAGCAGGTGAACCAAATAAAGAATAATTGACAGACAAAACAAAGCTTGGCTGGAGCAAAACAGAGACTCTTGAATACAAACTAACAGAAACTAGAAAAACATGAAACTAGAGCATAACCAGATCCAAAAACCAAACTTGACAAAACATGAACTAGAAGACAAAAACTAAAGCATGACCAGGAAAATAATAAACAGAAGCATGATTCAAAAACTGTGAGAAACATGTAAGAAAAAACCAGAAACCAAACAACCCCAAATCATAACAATATGTGTATTTTTTCTTCACAAAATAGTTTAGTTTTCAATCTTTTCCAACGTTTCTTGTTGATTTAGGTCTGGACTTTAACTGGGTCATTTTAACAGATGACTATTCTTTGATCTAAACCATCTCATAGAATCTCTGGCTGTATTTTAAGGTTCTCCTGCTGGAAGGTGAACCTCCACCCCAGTCTCAATTCTTCTTCAGCCTTTAACAGGTTTCTTCCAAGATTGTCCTGGATTCAGCTCCACCCATCTTCCCATCAACTTTAACCAACTTCCCTGCTCCTGCTGAAGAAAATCATTTCCAAAGTATGATGCTGCCACCACCATGTTTGACAGTGTTGATTGTATTTTCAAGCTGATGTGCAGTGTGCTTTGTAGTTTGCAAATTATCTTCTTCCACATGTTTGGTCTGTCTCCTAAATGGCTCGTGGCAAATTTTCTTGCAAACTTCTTGCCACTCCTTAAAACCCAGATCTGTGGAGTGCGAGACTAACAAAGTTTTCTTTTCCCTCCACTTGTTAGTAATTCATTACATTGTGTTCATCTGTCACATAAAATCTTAGTAAAATATACTGAAGCTTGGTTGTGGTAACACAAAAAGTGTGTAAAAAGTTTAATAGGTGTGAATCATTCAAGTGCACATATCCCAGTAGGTCAAGGTCCGACCAATACAGTAGTTTCATGTTGCTAAACTGGGTTTACATTTTTTAAATGTAGGTTAGGTACATTAACAAAAATATTGGACCTAACACATCACTCTTCTGTAAAAAGACTGAGAGAAACACATTTCAAGCAATGCGAGGCTCCATGTCAAAATTAATACAACTTGATTTTTATGACATTTCACTACCATGTAGTCTTAAATAAAGATCTCCACTAATCATCGTGCTGTGTTTCAATTACCCCCCATTCATCATAATACTGCTCTGCTCATCCCAGAATGCTGCTAACTGAAGGTCATGGCAGCCTTTTAGGATCGTCTGGACCTTTTTATGCTTGACCTTTCGCTGTCTGCCACCTTGCAGAATGACACAAATCACAGTGGAGGGACTCGACTGCGTGCTGCTTTACATCATGACACCTAATTCATGCTGTGTACCGTCAGCGTTCATTGTTAGCGCCATCATGGTGTTTGCTGTGCTGAACACACCCTGAGAATGAAAGATTCAAGAACAGAAGGGTGTTTCAGTTTCATGAAGCAGAGGCCATATAAAAGCCCATGATGATGGATTGATCTTTCGCATTTTGCCTGTAGTTCTCATTAATAATGAACCATCTCAGTCTGTTGGTTTTTGTTTTGACGGAGAAACTTTTATATTCACTGCAGAAAATACAGAAAATTGTTGTTGTTTACCGACCCACCACCTACTTCTGAAGGCTATTTTTAGCAAGTCATCGACAGAGAGACACATCCAGACTGACAAGTACCTCTTCACTTCCTTTGTTTACAGAAATGTGGACCAGAGTTTAATGCTTAATTACCCAGAGGAATAAGGTATTCATTTAATATAGGAGAAATACGTGAAATAGTTTTATTTTTGTGTCAGCAGAGTGAGAAGGTCCCAGTCAAGACTTTTCTTTTAGAAATAAATTCCAGTTCCAGTCAGAAGTTCACATACAGCCTCGGTGCTTGAAGAAAATGTAGGAGCCATCTGTAACCAAAGCTGAAGCAGAACTAGACCCTGCAACAAAACAACAATTAAGGAATGGAAAGCCCTGGGCCTAGTCAAAGCCCAGATCTCGATCTCATTGGGTGCTGTGAAGTGACTTGAAACAGGCTGAACATGCATGAAAGCCCTCAAACTTCTCACAGCTGAAAATGGGGAGTGGCACAAACTTTCCTCAGACCGATGATGTTGGAGATGCAAGATGGCCACAAGAAGCTTCTCACTGAAATTATTTTAGCTAAAGGAGTTCTCTCCAGCTATTGGGGGTTGGGGTGTCGTAAGCTCTACCTCAGCTAGAAAACCTATTTTTGTTGATATAGTTTGCTTAATGAGAGACAGAAAATAAGATTTGACATCAGTGTGTGAATCACTGATAATAAAGAACTGAATCGTTAATGAAGACAGATTCTAATTTTGACATGTACATTGTATGTTCAAGAATGCTCGTTTCAACGTTTATATACGCTCTTTGAGATGTGATTTGTTTCACTATATCAATTGTCTTTGCTTACATACTTACTTCTTCATGGTTGAATTCGTAGGGATCCTACACACCCAGACACACACACACTCCAAGTAAAACCCATTTGCTGTCTCATTATTCAACTGGGCTGTACATATGCATTTTCACTAACAAACAATTAGGAATCTGAAATATTAATGCAACAGTGGCTCATTCTTACAGACATTCTGCCATTCTGGAACAGGAAATCTGGAAGCAGAGAATTACAAGGAGCTGGCATCAGACTAACGTCTGGGAATCCTGCCTGTCAGGAATTTAGACCTGCACAAATATAAAGAAGGCTGAAAGAGATTTAATTGGATTTTCAGCTTTTTTAGGTGATCAAAATAACAGCAGATGTTTTTTTTTTTTTAAAAAGACAGTTGCACCATAAATCTCCTGACATCATAGGAGTCCTTTTTATAGATGAGCTTAAAGTCTAAGACATGCAAAGTTACTCAGGGAACTACACATTAGCTGGGAAATTAGCCCTAAACAACATCCACATACAGACACTCATCTTCTTATAGCATCTTTATTTAATGTCATATTAGTATTTTAAACTTTCAAACAGCCAGATTGTGTAACCATACTTTTGGTTATAAGATGAGGATTTGCAGGTTAAATCCCTGCAACACTCAATGATGACGTTTCTGAGTTTGGATTTTTTGAAAGTTCTTCCTTATGTAACCATTATTGTAGTTGGCTCTGCCCTGCTTGCATGTTTTAGTAAATTCAGATCCAGCTGATGTCCATCGTAAGTCCACATTGAGAACCAGATGCCTTCCACAGTGATTCAGAGCGTCCTGCTTAGCAGAACTGGCTCTGATCTGGGTCATCTGGACGTCTGTTGGCCAAAAATGAAATAAAAACAGACCCAGTATGAGTAAACTGACAGGAAAACAGCTGTTACCCTCAAATGTACAGCTTCATGTTGAACTCTGTTTCTCACAGCTTTCAGAGTCCAGTTTCAGAAAACACGGCATTGCAATTCTTCGCTGTTTGCCAGCATTCAGTCTTAAAATGTTTCATGTCATTCATAAAGCTTCTCCTGACAGAAAATTCTTAAAACACAGCAAAAACCAAAGCTCAGAGATTAAAATTTACTACCAGTTACCACCTAAAAAATGAATTTCTCAAAGTGCAAACTAAAAAAACTCAAAGTCCATGTCAGAGGAACTCACCATGGCTCCTCAGGGTCTGTAGGCCTCAGACATCCAGCTGTAGCACGGCTGGGGGAGTAAGAGAGACCACAGCAGCTTTAATCCTAAATACTAAATATTGGATTGCAGCCTGGATACCCACCCGGGATGCAAAGTGCTCATCACTGCTCATTCCCTATAAATCACATTATTTCCTCCTGTGGCAGAGGGTCCTTCTGTTGCTTTTGAAAGTTCTGCTCTGGTCCTGGTTTCTTCTTTTGCTGCTATTTTGGTGTCATTCTCCTAGCTTTGGTTGACTAAATATAGCCTACTGCTTGTGGTGCTGGAGGCTCCACTCATGACATGAATGCTGAGAATGTCATGAGCTAAGATGTATATTTATAAGATTTAGATTTAGAGATGTCTTCCCCCCGATCCGACACTGGTGGTGGATTGGCGGCCTGGGAGCGAGGAAGCCGGAAGGAGATGGGAAGGAATATGGAGGAGGCGGGGTGGAGGAGGGATGAGCTCAGCTGACAAGCGAGGATGTACGTGGCTGAAGGTCCTTTAAAAGCGAGGCGTCGGAAGACGATAGGATGAAGAGTCATGCGGACCGGATGCTGATTGGATGACTGGGAGATGCACGGAAGAGTCATTGGAAGGAGCAGACAGTGAAGGTGAGTCTTTCATTCTGAATTTTCGTCAAAACTCCGTTTGATGTACTTCACCCATCAATCCTGAACCTGTTATCAACTCTTTCCAGAACAAAAGTGTCATTAGCCAAACTAAACGAGTCCTGTACCATAGGCCGAAAAGCCACCCAGAAAGGAAGAAACCATTAATCCAAAGCAACATGAAAATACACTTAACAATTTGGGACAAACTATCGTAATGTGAGGTGGTGGCGCAGGATCAAATCTCAAGCAGGATGACGGGAGCCGCATTTTGTGAGGGTGTTTTTACTGTAGGAGGGACAGGTGCACTTCACTTAATCAATGGTGTCATGAGGAAAGAACATTAAGTGGAAATACTGAAGTAGCATCTCAAGAGATGCTACTTCAGTATTTCAAGAGATGCTACTTCATTTCTGTCTAAGTTAAACCTTAGACAGAAATGGGTCTCCCAAAGCAGCACTGACCCTCAGTCTACCACATAATTAGCTACAAAGTCAATGTTTTGGAGTGGAAATCACAAAATCCTGATCTCAATCCCAGAGATCGTTAGTCGGCAGAGCTGAAAAGATATTTGAGCAAAGTGGTCTGCAAACCAGACCCAGTTACACCAGTTCTGTCAGGAGGAACGGGCCAAAATTCAAACTATTGTGCAAAATGCAAACTTTTGTGGAAGAAAACCCAAAACATTTAATTCAGGTTTAATAGACCATTATGCCAAATATTATAGAAATGTAGTTAAAACTTCTGACTTTACAAAAAGCAATAACAATTCTCTTATTTTATTTTTTTCCATCATTTGGTAAATATAAATGATTTTGGAAATCGTAGCTGACCTGTCAGGCAGGGAGAGAAAGTTGGTGTATTTTTATACAGTATATGTAAGCATCTGGTTTAAACTGCACATAAGAATGTATATATTGTATGCAGGTTATGTGTATCTACATGTGTGTCTGTGCGCTACTCAATAAAGTTTCGAATTGTCCAAAAACACAAACCTTTCAGCAAGTTTAAACTGATGTAACGTTTTATTGTCAGCTGCTATAATTAATGCAATGTAAGTCCAGACAAGTAAAAGGTGATTTTTAACCAACCGCAATACGTCATGATTATTTGTCTTATTTAAAAACATATTTTAAAATTCAGACTGCATTAGAAATAGTAAAGTAATTATTTTTATGTCACATTTCAATAAACTGTTGGCAGTTACTCTGTGACACTGAAGGTCCTCTACTGGTCTTTAGACCCTGGGTACCAAAGTAGGCGTTACCCATCAGTAAGATGTTTTAGAGGATCGACAGATCAAACTGTAGGCATAATGACGTCACCTGCAGGTTTGTGAAGTGTTCAGACGCCTGTTTGGATGAAACCATAAGCTTGACTGCCGCTGGTGAAGACATTACACTGGAAAAAATAAAATAAGTGAATATTTACAACAAAATTTAAGGTTAATAATTACAATGAACTGGAGCTGCTTAAAACAATTTTAGAAAGTTATTAAAAATGTTTGACTCACTCGACTGACACTAGAAATTCTGACAGAATAAAAGCCATAACTTAAAACAAAGAGCATAAAAAAAACACTGAATTATTTTCTTGAACTCAGTCTGTTTTCAGGCCAGTCTAGCAGTCATGCTACCAAACACTGATCTGTCAGGTTTTATATCATTTTAATACTGAATTTTGTTTAGAAAATCACCAGCACACTGTATCAGATGAGTGCAATGGGCTAAGGATGTCATAATTACTTGTGGGAAACAAATGTTCACTTTCTATTTGATGAGACAAGTGGATGTTCTTTCTATGCAAACCAGCAATTTTCAGAGAACAGCAGCCAGTCACTCTCAGTGGTGCTGCAACTATAGGGGCTTTGGCTTCAGAGAACAATAATTAAATCCACCTTTTATATGCAGCAAACCACACATGCACTCTCACAAACACACATGCATGCACAATGGTCTTTTAATAAGGAAACACCGTCTTGTACAAGGTGCATCGCATGCACAAAATGATTGCTACAAAAACATTCAATTAAACCAGAGAAAAAGGAACAAACTTAAGCCTGAAGTATAAATAGCCTCTGGGGTTGCAGCAAAATGAATTCCTTTCGCTACATTAAAAACAGGTTTTCCTGCTGTATTACCAATGAATATAGATTTCTACATCAAAGGAGATTTTACAATGCATCTAAGTGGATTTTCCTCTAGGGACGGACAGCAGATGCTTAATTGCGTTTATTTTGAGTGTGCTTTTAATTAGACACAGTGAATAATGAGCTGAATGTATAAAATATTTCCTTGCTGTCATTATGATACTGAACCCAGGAAGCCATAATAAAGGACTGAGACTAAAACTCTGTGATGCAATGAGAAACTTGCATTTGATGGAGGATTATTTGATCTGAGTATGGGGGTCAAATCTTCCTTTGTACTACCTGAACCTTTGTAAATTTCCCATTTGGTTCAATATAAGAGAGCGTATTACATTTTCCAATAAAGTCAGGGTCTTTGATCTACAACTTCAAGTACTATCTACCAGGTAGCAGTGGAAAAATACCTTTCTGTAAAACTGCAGAAGCTGCAGGAGTGGACGTTCATACAGGGCTCTCAAAAGCTACAGATTTCTTAAGATTTAGCTTTTTTCTCACACTTAAACATCTCAGATCATCAAGAAAATCTAAATATATTCTGAGTAAATATAAAAAGCAGTTTTCAAATGATGATTTCCTATAATTAAAAAAGCATCCACCCTGTGTGACTAGTGACTCAGTTTAAGTCTGAACTTTGTCTAGGCCACTCCAAAACCTCCCTTTAATTTTTTTTAATTTAGAGGAACTTGTATTTCTCTCTTTTGTGCATTTCTGCTGTGTGGTCCATATGTGGGTGAGTAACATATGCTGGCGCTGAGCAGAGAAAAGGGATTTGGGTGACTGAAGCTTTGTGGGTAGAGTAGTCGTCTTGAAGTGGGAAGGTTCTGGGTTAGATTCCTGCCTCCTCTTGTCACATGTAGATGTGCCCCTGGCCAAGGCACTTAACCCCAAGTTGCCTACCGATCTGCGTGTCGCTGTATGAATGTGTGTGCGTTGGTGAGTATGACTGGGTGAACATATCTATAGTGTAAAGTGCTTTGAGTGGTCAGTATGACTAGAAAAGTGTTACATCCAAAAGTGGGTAAAAAAAAAAACAACTGTACAACTTCTAAACAGCCTTTTTCTCTCCTCTACGTCAAATGAGGACAACCAACTCTAAACATGGAGGTGAAAGCCTAGATGAGCCATAATTATATGTTATTGAGTTCTGAAGAAAAACCGAAGCTATCAGCTTCTCCTGATGATTGTCCTAGCTTAAAGCACAACTGTTAGAAATCTTGGTGCTACCCTTGACCAACATTTGTCCCGCATCCCACACGTTAAACAAGTCCCATGGTCTGCTCTGATCTATCTGCTAAAATCAGACCCATCTCATCTCAGGATGGGGCTTAAAGGCTTTGCCATGCCATTGTTACCTCTTTTCAATGCATTTTACACTCAGATGTCTCAAAAATTCCCTCAGAAATCTTAAACTACTCCAAAATGCAGCAGCTGGAATACTCACAAAAAATAGTAAGACGCCATAATCAGAGTTGAATTTAAAATTATTTTTCTCACTCATAAAGTTCTCCATAACCAGGCTCCACCATATCTGAAGGACGTCTTAGTCCCCTGTCATCATAACAGCTCAGAGGCATTTTTTTGTGGAACCAATGTTCTGTTTTGAATGGAGAGTCAGACACACTCTTCATTTACAAAGTTAAGGTTTTAGAAGCAATTTCCACCTGAAATTACATCCCTGAAATAAACCAAGTATAGCTCCACAATTATAAGGTCTACATGCAAACCTTCTGTACCTGTGTAAAGGTAAGACATAAACGAATATTTTTTAAGTGGAAGCACTATTGCAACTGTTACTATGTATTTTCCTGTAGTTTGTTTAAGAAGCTTTGCCCTTTGAGATCCTTCAGGAGCTTTTACCTTAATGTGTTTGTATTTTTTATGTCTGAGTGCCAACCCCTATTAGTGTCATTTCACTAAGGTGCCCTTGACACGGGTCAAGTTGTGCTGCACGTGTTGGAGAGGTCTGCGATGTTTCTAATGTCTGCTGCCTAAAATACTGCTCTGCACAATGCTGAGTGGATGAAATGTACAACTTTCATCACGACCTACCTGTGTTTAACCACTCAAATTGGGCTGACCTTTCAGAGAGCGTAAAGGACTCTCTGGCTGTGAAAGAACAGATGCATGAGATAAAATCGCTGTCAAAGTCAGATATTTAAAGGAATTTCAAAGGGAACATGTCACATACTTAATCAGAGTATTATATATCATAGGAACCAATAGTACTTAAAAGCAACATTTTTAAGGCAGGATAAAGTGTTGTTAGTATGTGTTATGTAAACACAGCTCCACTTACAGCAGCAGCGATAGGTCTTGTAATGCTAAATTAGCTGAAGTGTTAAAATCTTGTGTGGGCGGCTAAACTGCACAGAGATTTAAACAGCAAGTTCAATAAACTATTCAGCCATTTGTTTAATGTCATTTCAATTTCACAGTTTTACTTGAGAGAAGATGTTATCTTTCAAATCTGATCCCTGGCAGCAGGGAGGCCTAACGTCGTCCTCCCAGTGGGTTATTAGTAACTTCATGAGTCATATTACAACAACACGTCAGAAAATATTCGTCTTTCAGCAGTTTTTAATTAGGTTGCACAGTTCTTTTAAGTTTACATGAAGTTATATGAAATGTTCCTGCTCTGCCCACTGCTTTGGTGTTTCTTCCTGTGTTGACATCTTACGCCTGCGTCCCTAACCATCACCAAGCAACTTTTACCCAAAAAAACATTTGGTTCGGTTTCAATTTATAAAATGTATTATTTAAGGGCAAGTGTAATTTTTTACAAATTTTCCTGTTCTTTTTGTTTGGCCTTTAATGGGAATTATTAGACCAGGAAAAGAGTTTCAAGTTTTCACATTTTGGACTGCTGTAACAAGCTGATGGAGCTGAAAACCAAGAGGCAAAAGAAATAGAGAAAGTTACTGAAAACAGCATTTAAACTCAAGAATATTGTTCATCATCCAATCAGAAACCTTAGATCATTAGCCAGAAGCAGTGGGTAGGCCTATTGTTCTTGTTAATAACTTCAAAAATGTTTTTATACATTCTTGCTGCAAGTGTTTCCATTCAGGTGGTGGGAACGTGGCTCCATGTGGTGCAGATAGCTTCATGAAGAGCATCGATGGTCTGGAACTGAAAGCCAATTTTCTGGTCCATCCAAAGATATTCTCAATGGAATTAGATTAAGGAAATACATACAAATATTTTTTGAATGAATTTGTTGCTTTAATTCAAATTACAACCGATTGCCTGTCTGTTTTTTAATAGGAAACCCATTATTTAGATAATTACATGCAGTCATTTAGATTTCAGCCATATGAGTAAAGACACGATAGAGATGAAACACCCCATTAAAGGCCTTTTTCCTCAAACTGTGTGACAGGGTTGAGGCGACCGGACTCAGTCGCTGACTTATTAATTCCTAGGAGAGCAGAAAGGGAAAACGCGTAATGTGATTGATTTCTTTCTCTAAGGGAAAAATTAACCCACTTTACAGAAACTTTCCATGTTGTGAACATTTTGAGACAAAGCTGGTATTTTTCAGCAGCGTTTCCTACAAAATCTGGGGAAACCTAAACTTCTGAGCAATGCTAAAGTTTGGTGTTAGGATTTTGATTTCAATGTTTTTCACAAGCAATGTCCAAATTTACTTGTATTAATCCACACACACATGCACACAAGTATATACCATTATTTATCTTTAGCAACACCATATGAATAGCTCAGTTCTCATTTAAGAGCAATAAACTGAATTACTTTGATATATTGTACATTAACCTGCATAAAATGATGAATGAATTCCCAGCTTATAATCATTTCAAACTTTGAACCATGTAATTTTTTAAAACGCTGCCAAACTGATGCATGAAACATGGTGTCCATCTCTGACCCGACTGTGTTCTGTATCAAGCTGGGTAATACAGAGAAGAAATGCTGCACCGTCCAAACACAGAAACCTTTGCTTTGTGGACCCAGTAAGACGTCTTTTTCTTGGATCAGCAATCCCTCTACCCCTAAAAAAGTGCAACCAGAGCCTCTTTAGAAAGATTAATGACCGTTGATCCCCAGCACAAGTCACCAGGGCAGCAGACCGCTGTTTTCCTTCAGTCGGCATGAGCAGTAAAATTGTCATTACACACTTTCTGAGTCTTTAGGTTACACCTCTGCCTGGTCCAAACCATGCCCGAGGACAGCTGCTGGTGTTTGCTTTGTTTCCTGTTGTTCAGCAAAGTCAGATGTTGGGGATGATGTTTGCATAGTGGAGCCTTTTCTGTGCTTTGTGAATTATGAAATCATGTTTTTTTTTTGTTTATGACACATTTTTGAAGCAAAAGTGCAAGGTGAGAATGAGTTAGCATCTAAGGGCCATTGTTAATCACAACATTCTGCACAGAGGCAGAACATTTCAAAGAGACGTGTCCTTTAGAACCAAACACCGTTCCCTGGAACGCATGCAGCTTTGGATGCTTTTACGTGCTGTTGATGCCTCTATAATTATGTTTCTGTTTTCAGAATTTGTGACCCATGTTTGCATCCTTCTCCAGAACCCGCCTGAACACATTAGCATTTCAAAAAGCATGAAAACACAGATGGTTGCTGCCAAAGTAGAAATGGAGCAGAAGTGATAATTAAGGAGGAATGTTATCCATATTATTCATATGAATTCAGATCTATAGGCAACGGACTGACTTTTGCCACAAACACTGGGTTGATGTTGAAAAGTGAGACTGATTCAAATGCAACAGAGACAGTCTTTGGGACGGTTTATTCTCCTCACTATCAGGCTAATAAACAGCTTAATACGGTTTGATCGAAATATGCAGTTTTATAATGATTAGTAGGACAGTTGCAGCTTCTCATGTTGTGAAGCAAATGAGCGTTATGGCATTAAACCCAGCAGAGAGGCTGCAGAAATTATTGAATGATGCTTCGTCTAATAGCAAAAATCACTTTCCACATCCCCCACATCATACATACAAGGAAGAGGAATTCTGTTCAATGACTAAGCCTAACCTATCTGTATTTTTACATTCATCTCCCAGTAATGTTAAACTCTTGCTAAAAAGCTGTTTACACTGTTTAAATGTTTCTGTTGGTCACAGTGAGTGAATAGATGCAGAGAGCATACAGCCAGGTGTAGGCAGATAGAGCCCAAAAACCTCACTGGATGAACAAAAGGCTGTCAACATGAAATGGTTGCTCAAAAAATAAAACATTTGTATTTAATCTCTTATTTCTCTTTTGTGAACATGCTTTTTAGCAATACATCACATACTGTTGAAAAGCGTTATTATACCACATTAAATGGTTCCACATGTGTGAAGAAAATAAATCTGTGGGTTGAGTGACAGAGTGAAGTATGAAGGTTCTAGTTTTGGAAAAACTTGCCACATCCTCTCTGCCAAAATCAAACATATGACATGTGTTCACCCGTCACTGCGAGGGGTGTCCATGGCTGACAGTCTCAGCATGGCTTAGGAACGCCTCAGTTTCCACCTGGAAGAGCTGGAAGAGAGGCCCGGGAACACCGAGGTCCGGGGATCTTTGCTCTGATTCCGGACAGGCAGCAGAAAACAGCTGTATAATGTGTCTCAGTGCATATTTGAGCCTAACTTGGATAACTTTAAACTTATTAATCATTCAGTCTTTGCCACTATAAATATCCAGAAAGCCTTTATGAGTAGAAGTATCATTAAATCAATTTTTCTTATTCTCAAGGAAATGAATTTATAGCTAGCATTCTGATCAGGCAAAGTTTAAGTGTACTAATTCTTTGCAGCTCTGTTCTTTAAATAATTAAATGAGTAGAAAAAGATGCCTGCGTGATGCCTGACGGAAACAGTGGCTTCCTGACATCACTAGAATAACAATATGCAGCCAATAACTTTTACAGAGCTTCTATTACTGAACTCTGATTCAATTTTTTGGGTACAAGAAGAGGTAAGCTTTTTCATTATTGTTTGTTAAGTATAGAAAAACAACAACATACATAAGGTGCTAAATTCATGATGCATCCAGATGATCCAGATGAGTTTATGAAACTCACAAATTGACCTGCACTTTTGACAGCAGCGATCTGGAACTGCTAATGGTGTGTGGATAAGCTTCCTATAAAACCAGGATGAGGAAACACGCTGTCACCGCAGCCCGGTCATTACGACGCCAAACAAGGAAATGCTTGGATGGACACGTATCATTCAAGATCAACTGCATTTCAATTAACCAAAAACATCTGTTCACTTCTCTGTTTATTTCCCGTATGTTTTACAGCCTCAGAGAGATGAAGAAGAAGCTTCTATCTGCTGCCAGCATTGGAGAAAAAAAGTGAAAAGATCAGAATCAACACATTTGGTTGAAGCTGTGTCAAGCTTAAATTGAATTTATTCCAGTACAGCAATTTGTGAAAGTGACTTTGAGGGACTCATAAACTAACCAGACATCCTTATGCATGGGTGTAAGTTTTTAACATAGGCTGTATGAATTATTGGTAGTGACTGTACAGATTTGACCTAGCTGCTGTTGTAATGGACTGTTCATACCGTCCCTTGCACAAGTATTTATGCCTCTTTGACTTTTTCACATTTTCTGACAGATTTTTGTCTGGATTTCGGTCTGGCCTTTGATTAGGCCTGTCAAACATATGACCTAAACCTTCTCATTGTGTCTCTGACTGGATGTTTAGGGTCATTGTCCTGCTGGAAGGTGAACCTTCACGCTAGCCTGGATTTAGCTCCATCCATACTCCCACCAACTCCGAACAGCTTGCAAGGCTTATTTCTCCCCACTTAATATGTGCTTTTTTGTGTTGGTCTATCATATAAAATCCCAATAAAATCCAGTTTCAATCATTCTTCAGCTTTAATTCTTTTCACAGATGGTCTTATATTTCCCCAAAAAACCCTCTGATACACAAAAAAGGTTCTGCAGCAGCAAATCATCCCCAAACCATGACCCCTCCACAACTTGTAATGGTAATGGACTGAATTTATGTAACGCGCCTCCAGTCATATTACCTGCTCCAAGAGCCTGACAGTTTATAGTACATTCACCCAATCAAACTCACTAATGCACACACATTCATTCACAGATCAGTATGCAACTTGGTTGCCTTGCCCAGGGGCACATCGACATACCACAGGGGGAAGCTGGAATCAATCCTGCAATCTTCTGACTGCAAGGCGACTCCTCTTCCGTCTGTATGATGTTTCCTTTCTGAAATGCAATATTTGGTTTATGCCAAACATTCTGGTGTTCATATAATTCTGATTTAGATTCATCTGTCCAAAAACATTATTATGTCTCTGTAGCAAACGTCAGTCAGACCTTCATGTTTTTCTTAGAAAGCCGGGGTCCCTCCTTGCTCACTTCCCATGAGAGTTAAACCTGTTCAGTATTTTTCTGGTTGGAAATGGCATGCACTTGTATATCGCTGTATCAAGTCAGAGGACCCCAAAGTGCTTTACGCTATAATCAGTCATCCGCACATTCACACACTGACAGTGTTAGGCTTAATTGTAGGCACAGCTACACTGGGGAAGACTGACAGAGGTGGGGTTGCCATACAATCGGCGCCACCGAGCCCTCTGGCCAGCAGGCAAGGTGGGTGAAGTGTCAACAACAAACGGACACAACAGGGGTTTGCCACCGTCACTCACAGACATGAATACAGACATGGATCATTGTGCAGACATGAACATTCGAATCGACAGTAGCAAGAATCTGCTGTTGGTCCTGTGGGTATTTGGAGACCTGTTTTAGCGTCGTTTGGTCTCATTTTAGGTTGAACTTGCTTGGACATCCAGACCTTGGCATATCAGCAGTTGTTGGAATGTCCTTCTCTTGTAGACTGTTTTCCTGTGCAGAGATCCCTCACCAGACTCATGAGCTGCTACAATCTTCTTTCTGAAGGTCTCAAACAAATCTTTGGGTTTCATCATGGTGTTCAATCTCACTTCAACAGTCAGGAGCTCCAAGCTAAATGTCTGAGGTTTAAAAAGGAAAAACCTCCTTCAAAATGCTGAGTAATGATGCTCTCATCATTTGAACCTAATGTGATACACCTGTGTGGGATTTTTGCCATTTTAAGTGGGAATAAATTTGGAGGTGTCCCTTAGTGAACATACATTTTATTTTTATATTATGTTTTACAGAAAATTCCGTACATTGTCAATAAATAATACATAATTATTTATTGCCATTAAACATTTGGATCATTTTCATCTCTCATATAATACAATTAAATCATTAAAATGATTGCCTAATTATGTCCAAAATTGTTCAATAAACCCTTAAGATACAGCAAAGTAAAGATCTGCTTGTTTTCAGCAGGACTAAAAGTGTCTGTCAGCACATCTCTACCGGCCGTATGGGTACTACGAATAAGTTGGGCTGCTTGTAAACGCTGAAGCTCTGCTGGTGTTTTCATCCATAGCTGAACAATTTTCTGCTCCTCTGGGATCCTTCGCATCAATTCAATTTATTTCAGTAAATGGACCAATTCATCAGGGAAATCTGGTATGTCATTTGTGTTTTTCATCAAGGTATTTTTCACCAGCACAAATGGATTCCACCCTCATCCAGACACCTCGGACCAACAGAACATTTACAAGACTTTTTTTTGAGTTGATAGCATTGAGGGGAACAGTTTAGTTCATTTTTAGAAGAACTGTGATAATTAATGTGGCCGGCTGTTTGCTGTGAGGCTAATTGTTGAGTTGGAAGTTAGAGTTCATTTTAGAAGTAAAGAGGTGACAAAAAAAGACCGGAACTGAAATTCAAGAAGCACACATTGCCTGCATGCTTTAAGAAAACTGACTAAAATAAAGAATCAAAAAGATCCATTGCTGCTTCCAGACTCGCTCCGGGCCCAAACTGACAACATCATGTCATCCCTGTGACATCTCAAGAGCCCTCACATTTCATCAGGACAATAATTAATCAGTGCTGAAACAATGCGTTGGCCTGGAACACCACGGTTGCCACGGCGTCAGGGAGGAGCGAGAGCGCTGCCCTGGGCCTCCTTGGCGCAGGCCGGGGTGCAACAGACAAAGCGTTGCCATGGTGAAACCTCTGCAGCAGCCAGGACCATCATCCCACCGTGACATCTGCTGACATCTTAGGCTGGAGGACTGAGATATATTTAGGCTTCTACATGTCTGTACAAAATGACCTGATTTAGATTACATTCATCCCAAAAAGCTATTAATTAATAAATACACCGCAGCTTGAAAATGTTCTTTATTCATATTTTATTAAGTCTTCCTTTTGTGAGGAACAGACTACAAGTGGGAAAATCAAAAGGAGAGAAAAAGACTGAACAGAAAGCTACATGCAGAGACATACAAAGACCACTGCACACAGTCATGCACAGATGTCTGCCTATTATAACCATTTCTCAGACTGCGAGGTTCTGAAACAGATCTCAGCAAACCAGCACATCATCAAATGGTAAATTTGTATTTAGTAATTCTGTTCCAAATATTAAAATTATCAGAATCAGTTTTAAGGAAATATTTATATGTACAGCATTTTACAAAAGAAGAAGACAAGGTTGAATTATTGCAAATACAGTATCTATGGTATGGATCTGGCCTCTTTAGCACTGTTAAATGTTCACTTAACAGGTAACAAATTAATAACAAATTATATAAAATGATCACACTGTATGTCAAGTTTATCAGAAATACAGAAAATTTCAATATTACATAAGACAAACAAAAAAAGTATCTTAAATACAGAAATTTTCTGTTAACATAACATAATCATCAAAATTATCAGAAATTAACCCCCTAAACGTTGAATCTATTGCTCTTTGTGTAATTAATCTATAATAAGAGCTTTACTTTTTGAATTCCATTTCTGAACTAATTAACTTTTTTAGCTGCATCCCCTGATTATATAGAATGAAATTACCCAGTGGCTAAATCTGGTGGACTGTATCTCTTCTCTTGTGAGATTAAGCTGCTGCCTCTCTGCCATGTATTCAGATGTTGTAAAAACATGAGATCAGTGGGGTGAAATTCACAGTGTTCTGCTGCATCATGACCAGGTACCTTTGTTTTGCACGAGAAGCAATTACCTTGTTTCTGCAGCACTGGTGTATATGTGTGGAGTACATAATGTTGATGTCTGATAGCTACGGTACATCCAAACAATCTGTGGCAGCCTGTTTTCTGTGGTGAGCAATCTGTTTGCCCAATGTGTAAGAATGAGATGTGAGAGATGTACTTTCTAATGGCATCATGTCTTCCAGCGCCATTAAAACGGAAGGCTGATGTGTTTTTGGTTGCCACTTGGTTTAGGAATATTTGAGGACTTTTTTCTTTTGTTCAGTTTATTGCGTTTTGATTAAAATTCTCATTTTAGTGTCAGTCCAGAGTTTTGGTTTGGTCAGATCATATTGTCTTGAGTTCCCTCTGTGTTTATTTCTGTGTAAATGAATCACTTCTGTGTAAATGAATCTCCCAGATGCTTTACATTCTCCTGCTTAGTCTCTCCTGGTTCTCATGCCATTCAATCACATTCCCAGCCTTAAAAAGTCGATTTTATTACTTCCTTGCCAGATCCTTGAGCTGTCCATTTCATACATGCCAGTTTTCCTCTACCCTGCAGGTGAATCCATCTAAACCACAACACATGGCAGTGATGCAATAGTGTGAGTGATGAATAATGTTCCTGCACATGGTCCTAAATAAATTAACTAAAAACTGCAAAGCAATAATGACCGATTAGTTTTTTCTTTGGAGGCAACCAAAACAAGAATGATTTCATGCACCCCTCCCTCTTAAAGCAACCATTCAGCTTTTCTCATAAAAAAATGTTCTTATGATAATTGAAATGATGCAAGGAGGTCATCTTGTGAAAGCAGATAAACACAGTGGCCAGTAGTTGTGCATGATTAGATTCAGTTTCATGAATATTCATTACATTTTCAATTAATTGCCTTTAATCAGATCACACTCCATATCAACCTGGACTTCAGGCAGATTGCCAGAAAAAAGTAGAAAGATGTTTGTAAAAAATAAGATTTGCATCAATCTCAAAACGTTTAGCCACAATTGTAAAGTTTTTCTCATCCCTATCATAATCCCTCTCTATCAGAATCAGAATCAGCTTTATTGCCAAGTTCGTACATACAAACAAGGAATTTGACTCCGGTACACTTTGCTCTCTGTGGTTTTTTTTATCGTGCCTAGTGACACTGTAGAAGGATGTGGTGGTGCATTTCTGTGTAGTATCTGTGACAGTCTGCAGGTGCATTGAACAAAGCCTAGAAAGATCATTACAAGATGTATTAAAATCAAAACCATGCATTAATTATTTTGTTTTTTTTATTCAACCATCCCTGAATGACTGTTTTGCAATGAGAAACACATTTTCCAGGTAGAGGGAAATTATTTCTCAAGTCGGCTCTCAGATTTCAGGATCACACACGTATTTGCAAGCAGCACAAATATCCGGCTGTTTCCTGTTTATTGCAGGGCTTCATGGTTGTTGGGATTGTAAAGGGGAAAAAACAAGTTAAGGGCTTTTAGATGCTGTGTGTGACACTGAAAGCCTTACCGCTGACTTTAACAGCATTTTAATTAGTAGGAAAGTGTTGGGCTAATAATGCTGTTCTAATCACACTTGAGTAGATTTCCTCCCTGGAGTCTGATCTGTAAGCACACAAAGCACAGCAGAGGGAACGACAAGAGCATCACTGTTAAATAAAACAGGGGGATCAGCTTAATGCATCCACATGCTGCTAACTGATAGTAAAGGTTTATGTTTGGCATTAACAATGTAGCAAAGCAGCACAGATTGACTTTTTAATTTTACTCATGCACATGAGACCAAGCGGACATGGAGTGTTTTCCAGCTAGAGCTTCTCTTTGTTATTTGACCCCTGGATTATAATAAAGTAAAAGTTTTTGTTCATCAAATATGGTGCTTTACAATAAAATCCCTTGAATGTTTTACACGTTTTCACATTACAACCACAAGCCGAAATGTGTTTTATAGGGCTTTTATGTGAGAGGTCAGCACAAAGTGGTGCATAATTCTGAAGTAGAAAGAAAATGAAATATGGTTTTCACATTTTGTAACAAAAAAAAATCTGAAAATATGACAGGTTTCTAATTTTAGCCATCCTTACTCAGACACCTCTGAATAAAATGCAATGCAATGAACTGCCTTCAGACAACCCCCTAATTAGTAAACAGAGTCCACCTGGTAACAATGTAACCTCAGTATAAATGCAGATGTTCTGTTTCTGGAACATCTGCATTTTGAACATCTCTTCTCAGATGCTCTTCTCAGATGAGACCAAAACAGATTTTTTGGAGATGCAAAACTAAACATTAATGTCACTCTGAACACATCATGGTAGAGGCAGCATCATGCTGTGGGGCTGTTTTTCTCAGCAGGACAAGGATCAGAGTTGATGGGAAGATGAATGGACCTAAACACAGGACAATCCTGGAAAAAGACCTTTTAAAATTTAGGGTTTAGAACATATTTTTTGTGTCAGAATGACCTAGTCAAAGCAAAGACCTAAATCCAATTGAGAATCCATGATAATTCTTTGCAAAATGCTTGCTGCTGTACCTGCAGCAAAATGTGATTTTAAATAACAATTCTGAGTTTCATTTTATTTCTTTATTATTCCTTCCTTCCATTTCACATTAAGGATCACCTTTGTGGGTTAAGGTTAGGGTAAAAATAAAACACACTGAACGCTCTGGTTGTAACAAATGTAAAAATAATTAAAGGGGTGTGAATACATTTATGTCAGTTTACCTTAACAATATCCCTGAACCTCCTTAAAATATTGAATTACAAGGCTTGCTGTGCTGCAGGCAGTAATTGCAGCCTGTCTAAGACAAACAACAGCTTTAATCTGTTGTTTAGTTTTCTGCTTGGGGGCTTTCGTAAATGCTACAAAAAGTCACAAATCTCCTAAGTCTTTGGCTGCGCCTCTAGTGCACCATCCAGCTTGTAGCACGATCAGAAACCTGACAGGCCTGCCATGTTTCATTACATTGCTTACTCTGTGACCTGACTATCAATATTCAGAGGTGACGGCTTTGGGGAACTCCCAGTTCAGTCTTACACTGACGATTAGCAGATGTGTGGAGTTTGACTTGATGACTTGACTCGAATCAGATTTGAGACTTGGGAATTACGACTTGATCCCACCTCTGACATTTAGCAGTAATCAGGCAAAAGAGAGTTCTTATTTTCATACTATTTGTATTCAGTCTCCCCCCTTCCCATGACAAACCAAAGATTAGATTTGCATCTATTTTAATCTAATTTTCATTAGATGCTGTAAATTGGAATTTATTTTGCAGATGAATCTAATAAAAACAACAAATTGCTCAAAATACAAAAACAAAACTATGTTATTAACCTCCTTCATTGTTTAGATCTGCAACAAACTAGATGTATCCAGTAATTCATGGTGCCAAAGGTCAAAAAAATGGTTGAAGTAAAAACAGATGAAATGCAACAACCCCTAGAGAGAAAAAGGTGATGGGATCAACTGTCTGAAAGTGAGGACACTTCTTTTAAATCAGAGCTGCAGAGTTGTGTTTCCCTTCCTCCCTCCCTGTTGGATGGAGTCAGGGGGAATCAGGTTTAGCCTAAACTGGCTCAGTTATGGTTGAGGTGCAAACACACCCTCCATTTCTGTATGACCCCTTCTCTTTTCCAATGGTCATAATCAGTCTGACAGAGAGAGGTATTCCAATCCTTGTGGTTTTTAGTATAACAATGACCATCAGTGGGACCCTTTGTGGGGTGCCTTGAAACGGCATTGTTGAAAATAAGTGCCGTTTAACTAAATAATCTGAACTGAAACTTTCTGTGTAGTTATGCTGCTATAGGCTTAGGCTGCTGGAGGCCATAATGACCACATTCACCCTCTTCGCTACATTCTCACACTACTCTCCAATTTTGCATTATTTGCTGTTATTTCAGCTTTTAACTTTGTTCTCTCTCTTTTCTCTTCCTAGAAGCTATACCTGGCCTGACTCTGTGTCTACCTGTAACACCTTTCTGGAGAGGGGCATCGTCCGAGCTTCTGCTGGCAACAACTTAATCCTCACCCTCTAACGATGATCCACATGGCCCTGTCTTCTAGTGTTTAACCCTTTCTCTCTCCTAGACATGGCGATTGACTGAGCTTTTACTGTAATGTCCTCCTTGAACCGCCACCTTAACGTGGTGGAGGGGTTTGAGTGTTCAAATGATCCTAGAGGCTATGTAGTCTGGGGCTTAAATGCCCCTGGTAGGGTCTCCCATGGCAAACAGGCTCTAGGTGATGGGTCAGACAAAGAGCGGTTCAAGAATCCTTGATGAGGACCATTAAATCGAGGCACGTGAATCCACCCGGTACGGCGGAGCCGGGGTCCCACCCTGGAGCCAGGCCTGGGGTCAGGACTCGCCGGAGAGCGCCTGGTGGCCGGGTTGCTCCTCGCGGGACCCGGCCGAGAGACGCGAGACCATCCCCCTGTGGGCCCACCACCTGCAGGGGGAACCATGAGGGACCGGTGCAAAGTGGATTGGGTGGCGGACGAAGGTGGAGAGCTCAGCGGCCCGATCCCCGGATGCTTAGGCTGGTTCTAGGGACGTGGAATGTTACCTCGCTGGGGGGGAAGGAGCCTGAGCTTGTGCGGGAGGTCGAGAGATATCGACTAGAAATAGTCGGGCTCACCTCCACGCAAAGCGTGGGCTCTGGAACCCATCTCCTCGAGAGGGGCTGGACTCTCTTCTACTCTGGAGTGGCCCACGGGGAGAGGCGGCGGGCTGGGGTGGGTTTGCTTGTTGCCCCCCAGCTCAGCCGTCTCGTGTTGGGGTTTACCCCGGTGGATGAGAGGGTCGCATCCCTGCGCCTTCGGGTCGGGGACAGGTCTCTGACTGTCGTTTTGGCCTACGGGCTGAGCGGTAGTGCGGAGTACCCGGCCTTCTTGGTGTCCCTGTTGGGGGGGCTGGATAGTGCCCCTTCTGGGGACTCCATTATTCTACTGGGGGACTTCAACGCCCACGTGGGAAACGACAGTGACACCTGGAGAGGCGTGATTGGGAGGAATGGCCTCCCCGATCTGAATCCGAGTGGTGTTTTGTTATTGGATCTCTGTGCTAGTCACGGATTGTCCATAATGAACACCATGTTCAAGCATAAGGGTGTCCATCAGTGCACTTGGCACCAGGACACCCTAGGCAGGAGGTCAATGATCGACTTTGTTGTTGTATCATCAGACCATCGGCCGCATGTTTTGGACACTCGGGAGAAGAGAGGGGCTGAGCTGTCCACTGATCACCACCTGGTGGTGAGTTGGATCCGCTGGAGGAGGAGAAAGCCGGACAGACTTGGCAGGCCCAAGCGCATAGTGAGGGTCTGCTGGGAACGCCTGGCGGAGCCCTCGGCCAGGGATGTATTCAACTCCCATCCCCGGGAGAGCTTTAACAGATTCCGGGGGATGTTGGAGACATAGAGTCCGAGTGGACCATGTTCTCTGCATCTATTGTCGATGCTGCTGCCCGTAGCTGCTGCCGTAAGGTCTGTGGTGCCTGTCGCGGCAGCAATCCCAGAACCCGGTGGTGGACACCGGCAGTAAGGGATGCTGCCAAGCTGAAGAAGGAGTCCTTTCAGCTGTGGTTGGCTTGTGGGACTCTTGAGGCGGCTGACGGGTACCGTGAGGCCAAGCGTGCTGCGGCCCAGGCTGTGGCAGAGGCAAAAACTCGGGCCTGGGAGGAGTTCGGTGAGGCCATGGAGAAGGACTACCGGTCGGCCTCGAAGCGATTCTGGCAAACCGTCCGGCGCCTCAGGAGGGGGAAGCAGTGCTTCGCCAACATTGTTTATAGTGGGGGTGGGAGGCTGCTGACCTCGACTGGGGACATTATCGGGTGGTGGAAGGAGTACTTCGAGGATCTCCTCAATCCTGCCATCACCCATTCCCTGGTGGAAACAGAGGCTGGGGACTCGGGGTTGGGCTCTTTCATCACCCAGGCTGAAGTCACCGAGGTGGTTAAAAAGCTCTGCGGTGGCAAGGCTTCGGGGGTGGATGAGATCCGCCCTGAGTATCTCAAATCTCTGGATGCTGTGGGGCTGTCATGGTTGACACGCCTCTTCAACATTGCATGGCGGTCGGGGACAGTGCCTCTGGACTGGTAGACCGTGGTGGTGGTCCCCCTTCATGAGAAGGGGCCTCCCTGGTAAGGCCTACGCCAGGGTATTGGAGAGGAGAGTCCGGCCGATAGTCGAACCTCGGCTTCAGGAGGAGCAGTGTGGTTTTCGTCCCGGCCGTGGAACACTGGACCAGCTCTATACCCTCTACAGGGTACTCGAGGGCTCATGGGAGTTTGCCCAACCTGTTCACATGTGTTTTGTGGACCTGGAGAAGGCATTCGACTGTGTCCTTTGTGATGCCTTGTGGGGGGTGCTCCAGGAGTATGGAATCGGGTGAAGTACTCCACTTACTGTCTCGCCAGCTTCAAAGTAACAACAAAGTCTGATTAAGAGTGGATCTGTGGGTTCAGCTCAAAGTGGGTTTTATAATGAGTCCATCAGTGAGAGGGAGGAGTTGCTGTTTGAGTGAAAGATGATGCTGAACAGATGAAGAAGCTCATAGTACTTCTGAAGAAATGTGTAGAAATTCGTAACTACTAATACTAAGACCAAAAGAGTTTAAACAAAATTTTGGAAATGAGTTTTTAATACTTCTGAGCAGTAATGAGGTTCTGATAGTGTGCATCTGGGTGCACTAAAAAGGCTTTAGATGATCCAAAAGCCTTTAACAAGTGTTAGAAGGAACTTAGAAGGAAATTAGAAGTAGAGATGATATTTCTCCTGTTTCACTGCCTCTCTGTTGGCTTCTTAAATACATAACAGATTTTTACATACAATCCAAATTAGTAAACTAGTAAAACTAGTTTTATTTGTGAAATACAAGGACATGCCATTTAATACCTCCTACAAGTCTTGGAACTTACATTACTGTGCAAAAAGTATTTGCTCCCTTCCTAGATTCCTTCTGTTTTTGTTTTTTGTAACAAATGTTAATTTCAGTCCATTATACTTCATGACCCGGTCTAAGGAAATTCAAAAACAGATAAGAACCACATCTATTCGTCTGGAAAGGGTTACAAAAGCATTTCCACACATGGAGAAAACATAGATCACTTGTGAACTTTCTCAGGAGAGCCCGTCCTGCCAAAATTACTCAAGAGCTCATCAACTATTCATACAGGAAGTCACAGAAGAACCCAGAACACCAAAAGCTCTGCAGGCATCACTGCCTCAGTAAAGGTCAGAGGTTATGATGCAACAATAAGAAAGATAGACTGCGGAAAAATGGCCTCCAAGAGAGAGTTCCAAGGCAGAACTACTGCTGCCCCAAAAGAACATAAAAGCCCGTCTCACATTTACCAAAAACATCTTGATGATCTTCAAGAGTTTTAGAAAAATATTCTCTGGATTGAAGAGAAAAAGTGGACTTTGTTTTGGAAGGTGTGCCTGCTGTTACATCTGGGGTACATCAGAAACAGAACATCATACCAACAGTCAACGTGATGGTGGTAGCGTGATGGTCTGAGGCTGCTTTGCTTCTTCAGGACATGGACGACTTGTGACATTTGGTGGAACCATAAATTCTGCTCTCCACCAGAAAATTCTCAAGGAAAATGTCCAGTTATCAGTTTGTGACCTTAAGCTCAAGCACACTTGTGTTCTGCAGCAGGACAATGATCAGCAAGTCCACCTCTGAAGTGCTGAAAAAAACAAAAGAAGCATTTGGACTGGTCTAGTCAAAGTCTGGACTTAAAGCCGATTGAGATGCAGCAGGCCATTCATACTGGAAACCCCTTTCAATGTGGCTGAATTAAAACAACCAGTTACAGCAGTTAATTCTGCTGAGGTCATCAGGTTTACGGGGGAATTACCAGCTTAGTTTTGGAACGCTTTGTTTCCTAACAGAGGAAATCATCGTTTGAAACAGCTTTTGTTTGATGATCTGAAATATTTAAGTGTTGGGAGAGAAAAATGTAAAAGTCTGTGGGGGGAAATTCGTACTTATTGCACAGTAGCAAGCTTTGTCTCTGTCATCTCAGTCACTTTTCTCACTTTAAAACTGGTCTTATTTTAGGACAGCATGTCTATGTTTGCATTTCTGCTATTGGCAGGAAGTTCTAAAACAAGACTTTCTCAAAGGTCCATCCATCCATCTTCTACACCCACTTGCAGGGTCGTCTGGGGGAAGTGCCTGTCTCCAACAGTCGTTGGGTGAGTGGTAGGGTACAACCTGGACAGGCTGCCAGATCATCACAAGGCACCACAGACACACACAGGTCAGACAACCATTCACACACACAAGAATTTCTCAGGACAGTTTGGAAAGACCAACTAATCTAAGATGCATGTTTTAAACTGTGGGAGGAAGCTGGAGTACCCAGAGAGAGTCCATGCATGCATGACAAGAACATACAAACTACATGCAGAAAGACCCCAGGCCGGGATTCAAACCTAGGACCTTACACTGGTGTAAAGTACTTAAGTAGAAGGTAACTGGACTTTCTTGAAGTCCAGTTACCTTCATTTAGGCATTCAGGAAACCCATGATCTCCTCGTTTGAAAGGCATCTGCAGCCTGGCAGGTTTTTCATTGTTGCACTGAGGCTTAATCTCATTGCACGGCTCTGCAGTTAGATAGGGGGAGATTTACTCTTGTTTCACAGCTTTTATAGTTGTTCTCATTCAATGTATCTACAATGACTCTGATTATCTGTAGTGTTTTGAGATACTTATTTCATCAGCCAAAGACTAGAGATGCCTAACCCTGATGTATACCATACCAACTTTGTGTTGTTTCTTTTTCTTTGGGGGTTTTTGGAGACAAATGCATCAGTGTTTATCTGTGTCTGTCCATTAAACCCCCCCCCCCCCAAACAAGCCAATCAGTGGGCTCTAGATGGACAAAAATGTCCCACTTTTTAAAGGCTAGGCTTAAAACTTTCCCTTTTGATAAAACTTAGAGTTAGAGTGGTTAGGTTATCCTGAGCTATCTCTGTAGTTATGCTGGGTATAGGCTTAGGTGCTGGAGGACATAATGACCACTCTCACCCCCTTGCTTTTCATTTTCACAAAACTCTCCAATTTTGCATTATTGCTGTTTTTTCAGCGCTTTAAAATTTTTTCTCTCTCTTTTCTTTTTTAGAAGCTACACCTGGCCTGACTCTGTGTCTAACCTGTAAAAACCCTTTCTGGAAAAGGGGGAAATCGTCCCAGCTTCTGCTGGCAACCCAAATTAATGCTCACCCTCTACCAAGAATCCACATGGCCCTGTCTTTCAGTGGTTTTAAACCCCTTTCTCTCTCCTAGACATGGGGGGATTGACTGAGTTTTTCTGTGACTATCCCTATGTGCTCCCCTTTCAGACTCAAATCTTGAAAACTGGCTCAGAGTTTATCTGTTTTTTCTTTCTAGATGAAAAGACTAAGGAGCTACACCCTTAAAAAATTTACTTTTCCCTTTCCCATAGAAAGTACCCTGGATCAGTGCTTCTTTGTTTTTCTTTGTGTCTCTGCTCTGTTCTCTCAAACCCCAGTCGATCGTGGCAGATGGGGCCGCTCACACTGAGCCTGGTTCTGCTGGAGGTTTCTTCCTGTTAAAAGGGAGGTTTTTCCTCTCCACTGTTGCTACATGCATGCTCAGTATGAGGATTGCTGCAAAGTCAACGCCAGTGACTGTCCACTGTCTCTACATGCTCATCCAGGAGGAGTGACTGCTACAAATCTCTGACTCGATGCAATCTGCTGGGTTTCCTTAGATAGAAAAACTTTTATCCAATTTGAATAAATAACTGAATCTGACTGCACTGTTCAATGATTAGGATTAACTGGAATGTATACGTGACTTTTGTGAAGTGCCTTGAGACGACATGTGTTGTGAATTGGCGCTATATAAATAAACTGAATTGAACTGAATTGAATTGAATTGAATTGAATTGAATTGAATTGAATTGAATTGAATTGAATTGAATTGAATTGAATTCAACCCCACCTGGGGAGGTAGATGGCTACTCATCATAGGAGAGGTTCTGCTGGTGGTTTCTTCCTGTTAAATGATGGATGTTTCTCTCTACTGTCCCCTAATGCATTCTGACAGAAGATTTTAGTCAGCCTGCTTCTTTCCCCCACTTTACCAACTTTTTACTAATTGTCATTTTGAGATTTATTGTATCTGTTAGAAATTAGAATTAATACACTTTGTTGTGACTTGGTGCTGTTTAAACATCCTGAACTTCATTGAATTTTCTTTTTTAAATCTCTGTTGTCTGACTAACATTGCAGACTTTCTATAGTTTTCCTAAACAGCATTAGAAGCTACAGGTTAAATGTAATTTGCGTTATACTGTTGCAGGATGATACCTTTAAGGTATATAAAATTAAACAGTAAAAAATGCTTTATTTAACATAGTGTTGAAATAGCTGGAGATAAAAATCAGCTGGTAAAAAATCCAAGCAATGAGAGACGTTTATCACCAACGCCTCCCTGCCTCCAAAAAGCTAAACTCTCTCTAACTCTCTGTTGACTCGGGTCTGGATGTTTCCTTCTTGCTTTCCATCTCTCGTACTAACGGGTTGCCAGTTACGCTCACCAGCCACTTTATTAGGTACACTGGTTCAATTGCTTGTTTGCATGCATAGAAGATGAGCCAATCACATGACAGCAACTTAATGCATTAATTCATCTAGAATCTAGATTCTAGATGTGATGAAGATGACTTTCTGAAGTCCAAACTGAGTATCAGAAGTGGGAAGAAAGAAGATTTAGGTGACATTGAACTTAACATGGTTGTTGGTGCCAAATGGGATGGTCTGAGTATTTCAGAACCAGCTGATCCGTTTTGATTTTTGAACACAACCATCCCTCAGGTTTCCAGAGAATGGTCTGAAGAAAAGAAAATATCCAGTAAGCAGCAGCTGTTTGGATGATGTCTTGTTGATGTGCAGAACAACAGCTTTTGCAGCAGCTCCTACAGAGTTATCATGAGACGTTTGGCTGCTTCTCTGATTAAAGCTTACCTTATCCAGCCTGTCAGTTTAGGTGAACGTCCATGTCTTGGTAGGTCTGCAGTTGGTCCATCATTTCTACATGTTCAGATGATGGATTGAACAGAGCTCTGTGAGATGTTCATAGCTTGGGATGTGATTGTAGAACCTAATCCTGCTTTACTTCTCCACGACTTTCCCCCTGACCTGTCTGCTGTGTTCTTCATGGAGCTGTTGTCTTTACTATACTTATACACATAATTTCCTGAAAGGTATTTTTAGTCTGCCACAGACAGGTCCAGTAGTCATCAACAGCCCTGATATGTAACAGGGAAAGAAGGCAGCGATACCGACCTTTATATTTGTCTCATATGTAGACTTTTTTGGACATGTAGAGGCAGTGCAGTCTCCCTCTGTGGCATGCAGTGTATTATGGTCTGTTGTTTTGCAGCTGTGATGCCCCCCTACCATATGTATGGATGTTAGTATGGATGTTGCTTCACGCACTATTTGATCGGTTAGAACGAAATGTTTTGCTCCATGGAACCGTTATAAAAACACAGCTGTAGAAACTACATTTTTCAAACACACAAAGTTTTTGTACTCACTAAAAACTTTAAAGGGCCTTGAGATCTGAGATAGTCTGTGCGTTTCTCTTAGGGCACTAAAGCTATGACATTGCGTTAGGCCTCAGGGCATTATCAATTATATAGTGAGGCTTTTCATGCAGGGATGTATTCTGTGGCCTGTCATGACCATGGACCGCATGTATTTGGCGCTGCCTCCTCTTGTCGACCATCTGTGGTTTTCCTTCACCTTCAGAATGTTTTTGGTGCAGAAATACAGAGGGAACGAATCAGATCCGCTCTCAAATTCTCTTTGTTGCTTTAGAGCGCGAATAAAAGAAAAGAGATAGGAAATATCTGACAGACAGGGTTGGAGTTTTACTACAGCAGCTGATCTTTTTCAAGGTGCAAAAAAAATGTCAGTGGTACACATCAGTCAGTCATAACATTATGACCACAGTCCTGATATGGAGTATTTCCAGTAATTAGTAGAGACACATTAGGGAGGTCTGGAGATTAGCGATATCTTGTGGGTCCTGTGGAGTAGGATCTCTCTGGATTTAGATCAGTCTGGGTCAGGCTCTGTTATTTTCTTTTAGGATTCTGGATTTACTACCACCCTACAGAGGGATTGCTGTTGCTGTGTGGGTTAGGGCATGAATATCTAATGTCACACAGTAAGGAATAAAGGTATTGGTGTATTTGAATGTTTGGTTTCAACATTTTAACAAAATTAGAGTTAAATGTTGTAAAAGATTCTATATCCTGTCATACATCTTTAAATTTGAGTTAAAACTATATCTGTGTTTGTAAAGGGGTTAAATTTTGTTTTTATTAAATTAACTAATTCCACCCACTGAGACAAAGCTACTGTTACTGTTTGTGTTAGATTTGTGTCAGTAGCAACTTACTTTGTCAACTATTTATCGTTACAATCATTTCTTTACATCATCTTTGTGAGGGAAAATTGCTATGCTAATTCTTTGCAGGTTTAAAATGTGAAAATGAATAAATATTAAGTAAAAGTAAGCTTCTGAAATACAGTTTGTTATGATTTATCCTCCTGAAATTCTCCTCCCAAACAGTTAGACAGCCGTGGTTGTTTAAACACACCACTGTAGATACACACGCTGAATTAATGAACTAATATAATAACTACACATCTGTAGTTTTCAATAGATCATTCAGACAAGTCAGGGGGCTGCATCAAAACAGTTCAACTCCGTGATTTCTAATTGTAATAGAAGGAAATGCGTTTAGACGAAAGTAATTTGCTACATTTCAGTGAACAATAACAATCTTATCAATAAAATGGAAATGGAAAAATATGGTGAGGATCATCACATACTTTAACAACTGCCAAAAAGTAACATGGTCCCACACTGTACGTAAGGTCCTCTTTTGATTGGCCGATCAGGGCCACATGACGACTCCTTCACCGAAGCAGCTAATTTCTGGGACTCAGAGAAACCCAACCATTGAACCAGTAAGGACTTTTGCTCAGTAAGACCTAGTGACCTAGTACCATTCCAGCATTCAGTTGCAATAAATATTTTTATTTGCATTGTACACTTTCTCAATGTTTATCTAATTTGGTGCGACATTCTGGAAAAGATTTTGTTTTATGTTTCCCTGTTTTGTTTCTGGCCTCAGAGGTTTGTTGGAGAACATTAGAGAACACACAGTATTCACAGATCTGAGCATCATGAAGAACAAGGAACACAGCAGACAGGTCAGGGAGAATGTTGTGGAGAAGTTTAAAGCAAGGTTAGGTTCTACAACAATATGCTAAGCTTTGAACATCTCGTTGAGTTCTGTTTGATCCCTCATTAGGCTGAGCATTAATCTAAGAAGCAGCCAAGAAGCACATAGTAACTCTGGCAAAGCTGCCAAGATCCATAGTCCACACAGGAGAATCTGTTGACAGGACCATTATTAGTCACGCACTCAACAGATCTGGTCTTAATGGAAGAGTAGCAAGAAGCAAGTCATAAAAACTCGAGTTTAAAGTTTACCACAAGCCATGTAGATCACATAGCAAACATGTGAAGTAAGGTGCTCTGGTCAGAGGAGACTAACAGGGCTACATGCAAAATGGTATATGGTAGAAAACTGACCCTGCACATCACCCTGAACACACCATTCCCACTATGAAACACGGCGGTGACAGCATCATGCTGTATGGATGCTTTTCTTTAGCAGGGAAAAGGAAGCTAGTTAGAGTTTGTGGGAAGATGGATGGAGCTAAATCCAAGACTATCCTGGAAGAAAACATGTTAGAGGCTGCAGAAGACTGGAGATTGGGGTGAAAGCCCACCTTCCAACAGGACAACCACCCCAAACATACAGCCAGAGATACAATGGGATGGTTTAGATCAAAGCAGATTCTTGAGTCTCATCCAGTTAAAGTCCAGACCTAAATTCAGTTGAGAATCTGTGGTAAGACTTGGAGTGTTGTTCTTGAAGTTAAGTCATGTTTTCAAGAAGTAAAAGTCATAAATTATTTTGAACAGAAATTTCTTTATTTTGTCACACATTTTCACACAATTTTTATGAGCATGTTTAGTATCAGCAAAATCTGTCACATCAGCAATTTGTTTTCATAAGTCCTGTAGAATGTATATTTGAAAAAAAGTTACATTTATTCGAAGAGTTTTAAAAACTCAGCCTGGACTGTTTATTTCTGTGCTTTATTGTTTTATAGAGATCCTCTGTATTTTATGCAGCAATAGCTCAGTTTGGCCTTCCAGTTGCGAGGTTGTTATTTACTAAGTTGAAAAATGTTTCTAATGCAGAATTTTAAAGAATAGCTACCAAACAATCTGATTATTTGGGCTTTTTTTATCAACTTAAAAGTTAGTTCAGGCTTTATGCAACATTTACTCAGAAACACTGACAATCCTAACATTCAGAAAACACTAGATTGATAAACAGAAGTTTATTTCAGGAAATGTAACTGAACAGATCTGACTCTTTCAGTCTGTCACATTGGGATGCTAACAGACAAAGCCAATCTACTGCAAGGATTGATTACTGTGGGTTTCTCTCCAAATGAAGCATCTTTACCTGGTGGATAATTAGGAAGTGAGGGGATGCTGGTATTGAACGTTCTGCGCACCTTAGCGAGGCAGTGATTGTTTTCTGTTTATTCTGGGGGCTGTTGAAAGACAAAAAAAGAGTAACCCTGAACCTGACCAAGATAGATAGATAGATAGATAGATAGATAGATAGATAGATAGATAGATAGATAGATAGATAGATAGATAGATAGATAGATAGATAGATAGATAGATAGATAGATAGATAGATAGATAGATAGATAGATAGATAGATAGATAGATAGATAGATAGATAGATAGATAGATAGATAGATAGATAGGTAGGTAGGTATCTCAGGTATCTAACATCTCATGACAGAAATATCTTATGATGGAAAAGATCAATGAGCTCCCCTAAACCTTGTCAACCTTCTTGTTTTAAAACATAAAGACAGCTTTGGTTACAGAAGAATTTCTAAACTAGTGAAGGTTCCTGTGTCCGCTGTTGGAACCGCAACACGGAATAGGAAAGAACACCATTACACCAGAAATTGAGCCCAGCAAGATTTCAGATAGAGGAACATAATAAAAGATCAGAAGAGTTGACCAAAAGCTAATTAACATTTGCGAAGAGCTTCAGAAAGACCTGTTTCAATTGTTTCAATGAAAATGTTAAGTATTGCACTTAACCACTATGGCCTATGTGCATGCTCACCTCGTAAGACTCCACTGCTGAAGAAAAATCATTTGAGCGTATTCAAAATTTGCTGATCAACATTTAGACCAGCCTGCAAAACACTGGGCCGATAACAACACAGCTGAACTCTTTGGATGCCATAAATGCCATGTTTGGAGGTCAAAAGGCACCAGAAACATCACACACAAACTCTTCCTCATTGTGAAGCAGATTTCACCAAGTATTGGATTGTTCACCCACTAACAGGGAACGTTAGCAGGGTTTAAACTGTCATGTGACAGGTTAACCCACTGATACTGTGTTGTTGCAATACTAATCCTTGTTGTTATAATACCAAGACTTCATATAATGGAAGAATGGATTAAGGGGAAAATATACCAAGAGATTCTTGATAAAAATCTGATGCCATCTACCAGGACGATGAAGACGAAACTAAGCCAGGGAAACTCTCAGTTGGTTTGTGAGAAGGAATAATAAACCGGCTTGAATGTCCCATTTAATCACCTGACCTGAATCCTGTACGAAATCTATGAAAAAATCTAAAACTCAGAGTTCATGCAAGGGAAATTTTAGGGTTTAAAGACTGTGAACAAAACGTGTGATTAGTTTCTCGATTCAGGAGGTGTCTTGAAGCTGTCATCATCAACAAACGCTTTTGTGCAACGTATCAAATAAATTTCAGTCAGCATGCTCAAAAATATTTCCCTATGTCATTTTATCTTATTACACATACGCTAATTTATGGACATCTGTGGTTTGATTTCTGTACTTCTGTGGACTGGATGCCTTACCAGAGCCTTCAAGGCATATTTATCTAAAGGAGGAACGTCTTTATTAAGAGTACCGTATGCTGTCCTGTATATGGACTTTCTATATTACCAGAAATCAGTGTGGAAGAGTTTTGGTGATTTTTCCTGAACGCTAGCTCCATCTGCTGGTGGTAATTATTACATTAGTTTTAAGAATCAAAGAATCAGGGACAAAATAAACCTCTACTCTTTCTTTTTCATTAATTGGAAAGTATGTACCTGACTTTTGTGAAGTGCCTTGAGATGACATGTGTTGTGAATTGGCGCTATATAAATAAACTGAATTGAATTGAACTGCTGTCAGAGAAACACACCACACTGCTGGCCACATCTACTGTCACCCCGGGTAAGAAGCTCTAAAATAAATAAAGATTTCCACAAACCACAGAAGCATAATTCACACAGAAACAAAAAAATACAACCTTTACTGTTGGTATATTCAATTAACTGGCAGGAAGGCCCAAAGATGGCCCGTTTTCATTGTACTGCCAGAATCTACTATATTTTTATAATAAAACTACAGGTATTTCAAAAAGTACCTGCAACATGCACTCTAACAAGGTTCCCAGAACCTTTGGAAGACAAACAGGCCCACAGCATCACAGATCCTTTACCGTACTTAACTGTGGGCACAAGGTGTTTTTCCACATATCCATCCTTTGTTTCACACCACACCCACTAAGCCCAATATTCATCTCATATAAACAAAGCACACAGTTCCAGTGAAAGTCCCAGCAGAATTTAATAATGTGATGGAAGGACATAAAAAATTGTTTTCTGAGATTATTCCTAAATGCCATGTTCCTTTACTGTCCTCCTTACTGTGTGTGGTGGCGAGATAAGCACTGGTCCTCATCCTGTGGCTAAAACAATGGCCTTTGTGTCACATTTATATTGCAAGGAAAAAGGAAGTCATGAATTACTAATTAGAAGTTGCTGGAAACTTTACATTTTCTTGTTAAATAAATGTTTTCAAAAAATGGTTGGATTTTTCTAATGTTTTTCACAGATTAGGCTGCTGCAGAAAAAGATGAATTTATTTTACGGCTTTTTACCAATCTCCATCACCGGCGCCATGAAATGTCTTCTGTTTGTGCAACATCTGCAGTATGTCTGGGAAAAAGGGCTTACGATTGGCGGGTGGAAGAGGTTGGATCAAGGGGGAGGGGGACTTCCTTCTGAAGCCATAACTTATTTTTGTTGATGTATTTAAAACTTTAGCAGCACAGGAGTCAACGTCTTTGTTGGGACTTCGTTGGTAATGTAGCAGATCAAGAAGGATGGCTCAAAATATAATAGAGATGCTCCTGGTTCAGAGCCTTTTGGCCGTGCAGACGGTTGCCCTGCCTACCTTGTCAGGATTGTAATATCCCTCTGTGTCTGCTCAGAGTATCTGTCCAGTCCAGGTGATTACGCTTATCCAGTATCTGAAACTACCTGAACCTTATTGGAAAGACACGAATTGTAAGGTCTTTCTAAGTGAAGAAATCCTTAAAAGGATATTTCAGGAATTTTGTAGTGAGTGAAAAGGTTATAAAATGTATAATCTTACTTGCAATAGATAACTGTCTAAGTGTTTTGGTTTATTATAAATGCAGATCAGTGGTAACAAAGGCTTAAGGTAGTCGCCAGTCCAAGGGGGGCCAAAACCAACGTCGACCATGTCCTGGGAGATTTGTAATAGTGCCATACTCTTTTCAGTTTCATATTTTATTTGGGGTTATTAACGTTAAGGAGGTGAATATGAAGACATGCTGTAATATTCAGATTTTAGTATGTAAGAGAGCATTTATCATTTTCCCTCCACTTCACAGTTATTCATTTCAAATTCCATTAAAACTCTCTGCATTTTGGCTGTAACGTGACAAAATGTTAAAAATGTGTTTAAATACTTTTGCAAGGCCCACTAGAAATTGGTAAATAGAACTTCATGACCCTAATGTGCTTTTTTTAAACCTGACAGGGTTTGAGGCCCAGGCAGTTTTAGAGGAATGTGTCATCTGACGTGTTAAAACTCTCTAGTGATTTATTAAACAGCCAATGTTTTAAACAGTTTTATAATTTTAACTCCTGTATTCTCCTGTATTTCAGCGAGAAAAAGGCATTTGAGCCTAAAACAGAGCAGGACAACTCAAAATGGTCCAAGTTTAAGAAGGACTTGATCTTTAATGGCAGTGCTGAGTTCATAAGTGGAGCCTATAAAAGCTACGCAGACACCAGAGAATCAGTTCCTCCTAGAGGAGTGTTCTTGAGTCAGAGAAACCACAGTTATGTACCGAGCCGGGCCGTGGCTTTCAGCTTGCAGCAAGGTCCTCCCACTCGTCTGGAAGCTGTTGAAGTTTTCTACCAGATGTTGCAGCCTGATTTCTTTAATGATGCCCTGGTGCAGGCTGGGATTAAGGAAAAGAACAAAAACAACAGGGCTGGAAAGAAAGCTGTTGCATTGCTGTTTTAGAAACACAGATTTTTTAAGAGGCACAATCAGGATGTTTTACTGTTGCAGGTTTTCCCTTAAGCAATGGTGGTCTCTTAGCTGATTCATAAATTGTGTGACATATGTTTTTTTAAGTTCAGTATTCTAAATATTTCCTTTAAATCCAGAAGTAATGTTGGAGATTCCAAAATGGGACATGTGGGACATTCAGAGGGTGAGAGAGTTTGGAAAACAACCTTAGCTTAAACAGCAGGTGCCTTTGACTTGGTCATCCTCCAGGGAGAACAGGCTGTCCAGCTGTCTGGGACACATGGACACACTCCGAATAACGCTCTCACACATATAGTGAAAGATTGCAAACAGCATTTATTTTATTACTTTGGGCTCAGGCTGTTGCACAGGAATGCCCTCTTTCAGTGTTAAAGTCTTAATCTGTCACTGCAGAATAGAGTCAGCAGAAAGCCACTCACACCTACCTCACAATCCTAAAAACAGATCTACAATCTGAACAAAAGGGCAACAAGATGGCTCTGATACCGAGAACATTCAGATAGAGGACTCTACAAAGGATGAAAAAATAGACTGACACACCAAGAAGTGTTACTTTTTTACTCTTATGACCAATTGCCATCAGATGTCAGTATAAATTCAGCTGTTCTGTGAACATTAGAGATAAAGACCAAGGAACACAGCAGTGAGGTCATAGAGAACGCTGTGGAGAAGTTTAAACCAGAGTTAGTGAAAACATAGTGGAGGCAGCATCATGGTGTGGGGATGCTTTACTTCAGCAGAGACAGAGAAGCTGATCAAAGTTGATGGGAAGTTGAATGGAGCTAAATCCAGGACAATCCTGGAAGGAATCCTGATAGAGGCTCCGGAAGAATGGAAACTGGGGTGAAGGTTCACCTTCCAGCAGGACAACTACCCTGAACATACAGCCAGAGGTACAATGAAATGGTTTAGATCAAAGCATATCCATGTGTTACTATGGCCTAGTCAAAGTCTTGACCTAAATCCAGTTGAGAATCTGTAACTTGAAAACTGATCTTCATAGATGTTCTCCAGCCAGTCTACCTGAGCTTGAGCTCAGCTGCAAAGAAAGGGGAAAATATCTGTAGATGTGAGAAGCTGGTAGAGATGTACCCCCAAAAGACCTGCAGCTGGATCTGCAACTGAACATAAATGTGGTTAAAAACGAATTTTCCTTCCACTTTACCCACTCTATCATATAAAAGCCTAGTAAAATATTATTTGAAGTTTGTTGGAAAAGTATTCGGACTTTTACAAGCCCCTGTAAGCCCTTGGATGTCTAAACTGTTCTTTTAGAAACTTCTAATTTATATGGAAAATGTCTTTAATAGCTGGTTTTAAATGGGAAATGAGGGTTCTACAGTGAAAAGTGTTGCTTTCTTTTGGGCAGGGTTGGTATGTGAGTTCTCCGCAGAAGGCGGGGTTTTCTCCCTGGGATTCTGGTCCAAGCTGCGTTATGTAACGGATCCACAGCTTCTCATCCTGATGGTTGTTAAAAAGTTTGGACTGCGGCTCTGACTCAGTCTGGTCCTGTGAACATGTGGAGACGCTCCCAACTGGGCGTCTGCACATCTACAGAGAAGATATTTATGTCCTCCAGAATATCTGCTCAGGCAGACTTCTACCTTTAACCCGTTAGGAGGCAGATTTCGGGTAATGTTCTGCTCTGAACGGCTTCGGTGGGCCTGAAGGGAAAGTTACAAACAGGAGTTGATCTTTAGAAGCCCGACGATGGGAAGCGCAACCAGCAGGGGCAAGAAAGTTGCTCCTGCGCGTGTCAGCGAGGTGGGAGTGACCAAAGCAGGAGGAACAGGTGTCCATCCATCCCAGCAGGCCAGAGGTCCATTCAACCAACGCAAGGTTCAGGGGCGGCACAGAGAGGGGCCCCACTCTGAGTGTTCCGGGGAGGACGACGACACAGTGCGGGGAGACCTCACAGATGGACAGGGGGCTTCTTCAAGGAGAACTTTCATCAGGTCCAAAACACGTGGACTGTGTCCCTTCAGCAGGGAGGACACCGAGGACGAGACAAGCTCCTCCCCACAGCTGGAGGAGCCACGTGTCCCACGGCGCGGGCCGCAGGATGTAAACAAGAGGAGCAACTGTGTGTTTACACACAGGAAGCAACACACACCTGCAGGGGTCATTCAGCGCCATGTAAGACCCGTTTTAACTGCTTTTAAAAGTTTTCTGTCAACCACACAGAACACAGTAAGGTTTTTAATCAAAGTTTAATTCATTGTTAATCAGAAATATAAATGGTGCCTGCTTTGCAATAGTATTTACATCCTTCACAACCTTTTTCACATTTAGTGACGTTTTGACCGCTAACTTAATTATGTTTTACTGGGATTTTATGTGAGGCCAGCAGAAACCAGAACATTCAGACCCCCTGACTTCGACACCCCACAAGGAACACCTAGAGGAACCGGTTGCCCTCAGAAGTCGTTTCATTGCTGAACATGGCCCCCTGTGTGTAATTTAGTCACACCTACAGCTCATTTGTTGTATATCTCCACCTTCTAGAAACTTTAATTTGCTAAATCGTTTCAGTCCGACTGGATGAAAAGTCCCTGTGAATAAGTTTAAAGTTTCCTGTCCTTGCTCAAATAAAGCATATCCACAGCATGATACTGCCACTACCATGTTTTATCATGTGTATGGTTTGTTCAGGGTGTTGTACCGTGTCAGTTTTTTAAAACACATCGCTGAAGCTTGTGGCGAACTGCTGACATGTATTCTCATGGCTTTCTTCTGGCCAGTCCTCATTAAAGGTCAGATTTGTGAAGGGTAGAGCTCATAGGTTACCTGTTGATAGCTTCTCCCACCTGAGCTGTGGATCCAGAGTTATCATGGCCCTGGCTGTCTTTCTGGCTGATTAATGTTCTCCATATCCAGCCTGTCAGTTTAGGTGGACCTCCATGTCTTGGTAGGTCTGCAGTTGGTCCATCCTCTCTCCATGTTCAGATGATGAATTGAACAGAGCTCTGAGATGTTCAAAGCTTGGTATATTGTTTTAGAACCTAACCCCTCGTTAACCATCTCCACAACTTCCTCCCTGACCTGTGTGCTGTGTTCTTGGTCTCCATGATGCTGTTTGTTCTCTAATGTTCTTCAACAAACAGAACCAGAAACAGAACACACACAAGTTACACACAGGTGGACTCTGTTTTCTAATTAGGTTACTTCTGACGGTAACCGGTTGATTTTATTTTGGGGTATTAGCAAAAAGGGCGGTGAATACAAAAGCATGCTTCACTTAACTGCTTTGTGTTGGTTTATGATCCAATCCCGATAAAATACATTGAAAACTATATTTAAAAGTTTAAGGGTATGAATACTTTTACATTGCTCTGTTTATTTTCCTCTTCCCATTTTTCTTGAAAGCCCTCCACACAGAAGTTCTCAGTAGGTGGAACGTTCTTGGAAAGCGTGCCCACATGCGATAAACAACAGTAAGTAGACGACTTTCATAAATGATTTATATCTGTGCTCAGCGACGTATGAAGGAAGTGGTGACCTGATCAAATTCCCCTTAAAGGGATCAGTTTACCAGGTCAGCATTGTTTGTGCAGAACACTGTGAAGGACCATGTGTAGAAGACATGAGACCATTAACCTGACAACTGATAATGTTTGAAGATTTTGCTTCCAGTCACCTTTTAATCCACTTTCCGCAGGACCTTTGGCAGCTGTCACAGTCCCTCTCTCCCCATGCCGGTCATCCTGTATGATGGATCAGAAGAAGAGCTCATGGACACTATTGAAAGAGAGTTTAGCTGACTGGTCAGCTGTCACTCCAGCAGAAATAAAGATAAACTATTTACAGTTTTAAATAAAGATAATTAGGGTTACTTTAATCTAATCTGACCCTATTTTTGAGTACTGCTGCAAAGAGATGTTTGGATTGAGCTTAAAACCTGGTCCCTCCTGGCTCTGGCAGTCTTGAAGCGGTGGAACTGCAGCCTGGTAGCTCAACAGAAACTTGAACTGATGCCAGGAGGTGCTCCATGCGCAGAGCAGCTTCAAGTTAAGTGACAAAGGCCTCCTTGGTTTGTTATCTGGAGAACAGGGTGTCATGTCATCTTATTATTGCTGCCGGGATGCCGCAGACTGTACACGTATTTGTGTCTTACAGTGCATAAACTTGCTTTTTAATAAACAAATGTGTGACTGCAGAGCTTTGGTAGCTGCAAACAGGGCAGGCCCCCTTCTAGAGCAAGGCCTTTTTTTATATAAAATAAACAGTTTTAGGTGCAACACTTGACCTTAAACGTCCATGAATACTCTGGCAAAGGTTTGCAAAGGAAATATTTGTTTAAGGTTCTCCTCCCAACCACAGTTTCTGCACTTTTCCACCTGAAGACAGTGTAGCACCAGACTGGCTTACAGTCTGTTCAGCTGCATTTCTGCTGAACTCAGTTAAACCAAACATTGAAGAGGGTGCTGCCACCTAGTGATAAAACATGTAGCTGCACGTGTCAAACAAAATGTTGATTCTGTTTCTTTTTTCTGCAAAATAAAACTAAAGTGTGAGGAAAAAAACGGCTATGTGTGTTTGCAGGGGTATTAGTTGAATAGTACCGCTGTACTCTAATGATCATCTCCATGCAATGGTTTCCAAACAGCTTATTTAATAAAGAGCCATCACATAAACAGAACATAATGGTTTGGACACTGCACAACATAAAAGGTCAAAATCTGTTAACACTCAAATAAAACTCCATAAAATATTCTGCACAGTGTGTTTTAAAAGGAAAACAGTCAAACCCTATATGATATAGTGCTCTTTTGGCATTTAGACTATGTTTAACAGTTATTTTGCTTCTTTGAAGGCCTGTAGAAAGCTATCCTCTTCTGCAGAGCCTTCAGCAGTTTGGGAGGTAGACAATGAAGCTGATTTCTGAGGCTCTCCAAGTTTCTCACATTCTTTGCGATGTAATCCTCAGAAATCCTGTCAGGGACAAAATAAAAACTTTAATTACATTTCTATTTTGAGAGAGGAATGTTTCTATTTATATAGAAGATGACTAAAAACAGCCAAGTTTTAATGGCAGATCTCCAAAATGAAGTATCCAGCATCCCCACAGTCCTGTTTGGATGGATGGATGGATGGATGGATGGATGGATGGATGGATGGATCTAAAACTAAAACTGTTTCTTGATGTTTGTTACCTGAACAAAGGATGCGGCTGCGTCTGGAAAACAAGCGCGTCGTTGCAATGTCCCTGAAAAATATAATTATATTATTTTACAAAATCAATATTCATCACATAGCAGTTTTTTCACAAACATACTGTATTTTGAAGCTAGTAAATAAAACATTGAGCGAGCTACAACATGCTGCTAAGTCCCACTGAATAGGAGCAGGAGGTGTTTCGCATGATGCTTACAGTGTCTACCAGCAGGATGTAGTCACAGCTTCCACCAAACACAATCACATCTGAGTCTTTGCTGGCACATGCTGTGTGCCACAACCTTGACAGGAAAAATCAAAACATTTTCTCAGCTTCAGGTCACATTTCACTGCTCTTCTTCAGGTTCATCTCTGTGCAATATTCAGTTCTGGACAGAGACTTCCACGCACTCATCACCGGCATGAATGTCATATTAATATGGGACTTTTAATCATTTCTTCAAGCCTTTCTTCCTATTGGGTGGAACACTAAAACAAAGTATAACTTTATTATTTTATAAACACAAGGTGCAAATGTTTTAATTCATAGTGGATCTTCTCTGATCCACACAGGGTCAAAATTACTCATACATGCTCAAATATATAAATACACCCCTACTGTTAAAGAGACATATTTAACCAAACGTCTCTACTGCTCAACAAGCTTAACTAAAATGTAGCCGCCCACATAGACAAGCCAAATGTTTTCTGTAGAAACCTTTAGGACCAGACAAGATGAAAAATGAGCTATTTGGCCACAATGGTAAGAACTGTGTCTGAGGAAGTCAAGATGAGGCCGTTAAAGTGAGGAACACCAACTGTCATGCATGGTGGCGGTCATTACAGCAGCCTAATACTGCCCTGCTTCAAGAATGAGGGGCTAAAGTTTAAATTTATTGGGGTTTTAAGAACAACCTCGATAATATCTGGATATATTTGAGCCTGAATGTGTGGATTAGAGAAAAGCCATAATAAATTCTACATTGTGCACCAACTTTTCATCATCTCTAGTGCATCACAAGGTCAGGCCAAAAAAATAATCAATCAATAATCAATCTTTAAAAGCCCAAATCTAAATATGACATTCAAGGCAATAGTTTGTTTATCTGAACTTCTGACCTTTAATATATAAATTGGTACCTTGGTTTATTCTGATAGGGATGTTCAAACTCTCTCCATTTCTTTGTTTCAACGTCAAACAACCAGCCATCACCTAATGTGGAAGATACAGAAAGATGAACAGATCTGAACTAAAAGACCTGAACTGAAATGCAATTGGAATGAATATGCAGGTAAATATCCTGACTCATTGGTTTGCAGTCTACACTGAGACCTCCGAACAGGAACATGGTGGTCTCTGACACCGCTGTGAGGGTATGCCATGATCTGCCCACTGGCGTGGCTGATAAAGGAACTCTGGATATGAATGACAAACATATCAATAACCTGGTAACTGTCTGCATGTGACTGAGCATGTTAAGCTAATGTTTGGTCATACATGTTACGTGTTACCACCAGAATCTATATGATTGGAGAATTCTGTCAGTTTACTTACATTTCAGTCCACGTCCATGATTCAAGATCTAGGCAATGAATGTCATTGGTTCTGGTTTCCTGTGAGGAAGAATTGGCAAACGGCAGTCCTGCATCAGGTTATTAATGCACACGTTCTGCTGAAGCCAGATATTTGGATGAAAAGACACAAAAAAATTTTCCTCACTTGCTGACATCAAGTCAGACTAAACTTTCCCAGTTTCAGGTCAGTTAGGATGAACAAAAGTGTTTCGATTTGCTAAATGTCAGAATAATCTGAGGATGTTTTCACTTGGAAACAATCTGCTTCCATGTGTGAATCAAATAAATCAAATAAATCAGTCAAAATATCAGGAAGAGAATTATGGATCTCTATAAGTCTGTCTCATCCTTGGGTCCAATTTCCAGATGGATGGAGGCGCCACATTAAGATGTTGAAGCAATCATACAGAAGCCATCACACTGTTCGGCAAGGAGACGGGTTCCATGTCCCAGAGATATACATGAGTTGGTGTAAAAGGTGTGAATTGGCCCCAGAACAAAAGCCAAACACCTTGTGAAGAAGCTGGTAGGAGAGTCGTTATCCACAGATAAATTAGTCCTGTGCCAACATGGGCTGAAAGGCCACTGAGAGAGGAAGAACTACAAGTAACATAAAAAAACAGATTACAGCTTGCAAATACACTCAAGGACAAAGACTTTTTCGAGGCATGTCCTGTGGTCTGATGAAACTAAAATTGATGTGTTTTAACATAATGACCATTGTTACATTTGAAGGAAAAAAAGTGGAAAGCTTGCAAGCACAACTGTGAAGTACGGAGGTGGCAGCATCATGTTGTGGGAGTGTTTTGCTGCAGGAGGGACTGGTGCACTTCACAAAACAGATGGCATCGTGAAGTTTTGATGAAATATTAAAGAAACATCTAAGACATCAGACAGGAAGTTAAAGCTTTAGCAATAATGACCCAAAGCATACCACCAAATTAGTTACAAAGAGGCTTGAAGACAACAAAGTCCATGTCTGGTCATCTCAAAGCCCTGATCTCAGTGCCAGGGAGAATGTATGGGCAGAGCTGAAAAGCTGTGTGTGAGCAGCCTGCAAACCTGACCCAGTTACAGCTGTTCTGTTAGGAGGAAAAGGTCAAAGTTCTGCTGGGAGGAGCTTCTGGAACGAAGCCCAAAATATTTTACCCAAGTCACACAGTTTAAAGTTCAAATCTACCAAATACCAAGGAAATGGATGTAAGGTTCTGAATTTGTAGAAGGTTTAAAACATTATCTATGAAGTGTTCAATCATTATTCCAGCATTAAACAAAAAGAAATAATAGTGACAACCCTACCTGAAGTAAAACAGTTTAATATGATTTAGTTACCTATGCACCTTTTTCACAGTGTAAATAAATATCTGAGCCAACTGTAGATAAGCAGCAGCATGTGAGGGCCCTCACCATGACTCTGCCTCCACAGACGTATCCTCTGCAGCCAAGCGTGGCGCCGGCGTGGGCTGCTCTCGGAGCAGGAGTACGACCCTGCAGGTGAAAAACATCAAAAGGTTCTCGTCTCAGAAAGTCTCCCAACTGAAGGACCGTATGTGTGTTGTTCAGGATGGACTAACATGAGTTCGGGGTTCAGTCCAGCTGCCTTCAACAGGGTCAAATATATGAACTTCATTGTTCCATCCCCAAAATAAATCCTGCAGCTACAAACAGAAAGATTAAACAAAAATGTGACCATTTATATACAGCAGTTCATGTATTCCCAGTTCACAATTTTAACTGAAAGCTACACTTCTTGTGCTTTTATTTTTCTGTTATTGTGATGCCTAATTCTGTTTGGCTGAGCAGATTTCCCTTCAATACAACAAATTACCCAGGACGGTTCATCAAGAATGAAGTTTCTGTTCCTGCTGGAGACATCAGCCAGTACCTTATGACCATATCCTCCAAAGTAGATGAGCCTGAAAGAACAATAACAGTTTGCTACGATGGAAAATGTACAAACAAGTATTACAAAGTGATCCCAAAAACATTCCTCTGATTGTTTTATCTTGCTTCATATGTTTGGGTCGGTTTACTGTACAGTTAACTTTAACAGTATCCAAAAGTGCCATAAGCTATTCAACATACATCAACACAAAAATAAAGTAGCAATGAGTAAAACACTAAGAACGCACCATGAATCAATAAGAAATACCCTCAGCAGCTTTAATACTAATCATCTTTAACCAGAAAACATGTTTGCCTGAGTCTATTTCATAGCTCTTTACATCGTCAGTTCAGGTTATTGAGATTTGAAGATAATGATTTTTGGAAAGCTCTCTAACGATTCCAGAACATCTTATTTGCGGTTTGGACTAAACTGTACTTGGCAGGACCAGCACCTTAATTATCCTCTATTCAGCTGACATTTTAGTTGTAGAATGGCTTCTTCACATTAAGTCACCAAGATAAGCTTTAGATGCGCTACAGGTGGTCACAGATCAAGCCCAAATCATCACCCCTCCACCACCGTGCCTGACACTTGATGATTCGTGCTCATGCGGACATGCTGTGTTAGATAAATGTAAATGTCCCAGGTTATGAGGTTTTTCACCACACTGTTTGTACGTTTATTATTGGTTGCTACAGAAAGTCTTGGAGTGACCAGAGTTTCTCTGGCCTCATGTAGCAAAGAGTAATTTACTGCCCCACCCCCCCAACCTATTGCTATGCATTGCTGGTCAGCTGGCTGAAGAAAAGGTTATAGACTTGTCCCTCTCTTATAAAGAAGAAAACGTCAACAGAAATCCCAGACAGTCATGATGTGGAAACTAAAGGAACACCACCAACCGCTCTGATTGAGGTAAGTCTGCAGCTAACTGTAAGTGCCATGTCTGTTAAGCAGGTGACTGCAGGCTAGCAAACTGAACAGACAGTCTGACTAATTAACCAGCTACTATCAGCTTGTCAGTCTTGTGTTGTTCTATAATACAAGCTTTAGGGCTTGAAAGGGAAAACAGTTTTATTCCATTCAAGTGAATGAAAACTACTGACTTTATCAGGTGTTTATTCTATATTGCTGTGAAAGCAGATGTATTAAATTCATATAAAAATAAATACATGTCATTACATTATACCTTTATTATTATTTACATTATACCTTTATTATTATACCATCATTCTAATAATAATATGAAACAATCAGCATACTTTTTGTAAATATCTCCTGGTGTAAACATATCCTGGTGCTTCTGCAGGCTCTCTCACAGTGTTGTTTTTCTAAATCTCCCTTGTACCAACTTTTGACCAAGAGACACAATAAAAGTAATAAATTTGTCATTTTGTGGCGCTCACTTTCCATCATAAACCCAGCAGGACAGTTTGTCTCGAGGCGAGGGAGCAGAACCAAACTCTGGTACCATCTTCTTCCACACATATTTACCGTCTGTCAGGTCAACACAGAACATCTGTTCAAAGACAAAACACAGTCATCCCTTCATATTAACAGTGTTCAATGTTAAATCACCAATAATTGTACCTTTATTTGGTTGAAAAGGGTTGATCACGTGACTGTATCAGACAGATTTAAAGACATCAGAGTGTTTTATGTCTACAACTGCAAACCAAAGAAACTAAATCTGCAAGTAACTAAAGGTGGAAGCAAACAACACAGAGGATTTTCATAAAATATTTCAAAAATTGTAATTGTGTTATACATGTTTAAAGGTTTGTTATACAGTCCTTTGAAAAAGTATTCATACTCCTTGATGGTCACAGATAAAGTTTTGGAAAAACTGTGCAAGTAGCATTTAATCCATGGTCTAAACATGGAGACAGAATGGACCATTTGGAAGCCTACCAAGACATGGACATCAACCTAAACTGACAGGCTGGACAAGAACACCATTCATCAGATAAGCAGCCCAAAAGCCCAAGGTAACTCTGGAGGAGCTGCAGAGATCCCCAGCTCAGGTGGGAGAACCTGTTGATGTAACGACTCTTAGTTGTGCATTCTACAAATGTGGCCTTTATAGAAAATAGACAGGAAGTAGGCCATGATTTCAAAAAGAAGTCCTGTTTGCAGTTTGCTACTTTTTGGCCTATGTGCAAAACGCTATCTGCATCCAAAACTAACACTGCACATCACCCTGAACACAGCCTCATGATGGTCAAACATGGTGGGGGCAGCATCATGCTGTGGCGATGCTTCTCTTCAACAGGACCTGAATTCAAGACCTGAATACAATTAGGAATCTGTGCAAGACTTAAAAACTGATGTTCACATGCTCTCCATGCAATCTGACTGAACATAGAATAGAATAGAATAGAATAGAATAGAAATATCCTTCATTGTCTCTCAGTGGGGAAATTCAGGTGTGTCAGCAGCAAAATAAAAGGCACATGGAAGCATGCAGATTCACACAAAGGTAAAATATATAAAAACAACAAGTCATATATAATAAAAAAATATGAAATAAAAATAAAAACTGTAAAAATATAAAAATAAGAATAAGACATTGTACACTAAGGTCAGGTTCACAACATAAGTAGCAACACATCATCTATCTTCAAAGAAGAATGGACAAAAATCCTGGAGACCATGTATGATCTTCCTTCTACGATCAAATGTTGGTCAGTCTCATAAAAACCCAATAAAACTCACTGAAGTCTGTGGTTGGAACAAAATGTAAAAACATTCAGGGCGTATGAATACTAGCCAGGGGCTGTGTAAACACTTTGCTAGTATGCACCTAATTCTGCTCAAGTTGTGGTAAAAACAAACTGAACAGAACAGCAAGGTGATCAACTCTAACCTGATTGGTCTGTCCGCTGTCATCACATCCTCCAAATATGTACATGTTTCCATTCAGGGAGCAGCCACAGGTCCCAGACATGGAGGGAGGGACGTCCCCTGTCATGTGAAACACCTGCCTTTAAACAGAAACAGTGGATGAACTGCATTCACTGCTGTCAGAAAGCATTTTACCACAGACATTGCAGCCAATAGCTGGAAGGACATCAGTGGATCAACTGTGGTTCTTACCATATCCCTCCTTCTAAGTCATAGACCCAGATTTCATCACTGGGAATAAAAATCTCTTCATCAGCAATGGACTGCAAAATAAAACAGCCTTATTACTCACTGGCATTGATCCACACACTATTATTTTATTATTCATTAAATGTTTGGCTACAGTTATGAAAAGGAAGAATGAATTGGATGTTTACAGTGATTTGGTTCCCACCAATGGCTATTTGGTACCAGGCATAAAAGACTGCTGGCCTTTTTTATCTCTGTTCGGTATGAAAAGGAGCCATTAACCACATGCAGCTTCATACAGACCATTTGTACCCACAAGGGAAACGTTTTGTTCCGCTTTGGCAGACGATTATTTCAAGTAATAATCTATATTCTGCTCAAAGTCTCCTGTAATGTATGTATAAAGTATTTTTTGTGTGCTCTGGGGTCATATTCTCTCTTTAATTAAAAAGAGACATTCCCAAACCTGGGCCAGAACCAAACTAAAGAGAAATAGGATGTGATAAAATGTTTTATTCGTTTATTTCCAATTTTATTGATCTGGACAAGACATAAAGCATGTATGCTTAAAAGTAACCGCTGTCCTGTCTGTGGTCCCTCTAACCAAGAGCTAATTCACAGGCATACAGATAATTTACAAATCAATTCAATTCTACTTGAGAAGTATCTCCATAAATCATGAAAATGCTTAACTACAAAAAGAAATAAACTGAGAGACAATGACTGACGTGTTTTGGCTTGAAATGGAGTAAGAACTGACATGGTCGGAACAAAACGTTCCGCAGCAGTCGGGCACGAAACGACCAAAACTACAGAGACGAAACGGAGAAGGAGTGGGATAAGAAAACCCCTCCAGCTGTCGCTAAAGTGCAAGTCTCAGATGTTGATGTGGATTTGCCTGCATAGCGGCACTGGTGCCATGTCAATGTATTTTTCGCACCATGTAGCCTCCCCACACATACAGCTGGCTGTCCGCAACCACAGCCGTGTGTCCGCTCCTTTCCCGGGCCAGCAGCTCCGAGCGGTGCCGCTCAAAGGCGGGGTCCATCCTCCGTCCTCTGTCAGCTGTGTATAGAAAGGAAAGAGACACGCTTTAAATGGAAGATATATTTACACACACGCGAAAATAATTTCAGATGCAGTCAAGAGGGCGAAGGCTTATGGTCTCAACATTAATAAGTGACAGGAAGCTGTTTCGCTGTACAGTCTACAAGCTAATCACGTTTCAGAAATACCTTTAAACATACTCACAGATTAAAGTACGATTCCAGTTGCCGTGTTTCTTTTTCTCATGCTGTAAAATTTGCTCCTGATCTGCAACAAGTTCATCGTCTCCACATCAGCTGTGTAAACACTACTACAAAATAAAATGCAACTTCCGCTCCTGTCCTTTCAGCATAAACGTCTCCCCAAATTCTTTCAAATCAGTCTGCACACAGAGTAATAATACATGTGTACATTTTGAAGTCCACAATAAAAGTATATTTTTAAATCACCTTATTGGCAATACAATTCTTATTTATGTGTAATAATACGTTCATATATTTATTAAAATGCAACTTTTACAATGAGTTAGTTCTGCAAACAGTTAAAAGTGTTTTAAAGAGCCGAAGACTATATAATGAGGGTCAAAGAGGAAGCCTATCTATCTTCATGAACACAAAGTGACAATTTATCTTCAGGTCAGCAAGCAGCAACACAACCGTGTGCACAGCGTCTTTTTTCTCTTAGTGTATTTAAAGTCTCTCATGTCAATATAATAGATTTTTTGGAAGGAAAACATAATGATAACTTTTTCAGAATAAACCTTAACCCCGCTGAGTGCACATCCTGTTTTTGCTTGTCTTTTAATTGATTAATTGTGCGTAAGTAGAAAGGATGTTTGAAGAACTGTTTACAGCATTGATTTAACATTTGATTTTTTTGAGATATCTGTTAATTCACTTTATGATCTAAGGTGGCATCCACCTTAGATAAAACACCTCTTTTTCTACCTGACAATTATTCACTACTGTGTGCTGCTTTCTGACAAAAAGATGAATTTTCTATCATCAGAGAGCGATCAGAGGGCTAGACAGGGCTATATAGACATACATGCCATACCTAAAAATGAAAATCATTTTTTACTACTTTGTGGTGGTCTGTCACATAAAATTCAAAATAAATACATTGAAGATTGTGAATGTAATCCAACTTTTGCAACATTTTCACGATTCCTCCAAACCGTGTACAATGTTTTTTAGGGTTCAGAAAATATCCAGAGCTGTATATTTCCTCACCATTTGTGCCAATGGATTGTAAGCCTAAGCAACTTGGAGTAGTTTGATATCCACTGGTCCCAGTATGTGAATAATTCCTACCAGTTAATGCCAAAAATGTTCTTATTCAAATATACAAGTTTTTTTTTTTTTTGTTCAACAGCATCAGAGTTAATACTGTGCAGCAGAGCAAAGAAGAAGAACATATATACCGGAAATGCATACATGTATACGGAATAGATAATCAGTACATGTATGGATATGTTTTCTATTCTTATTGATAACACGTTTCGTCTGTAACACACATACTTTTCTCACTTTTATTTTGGTGTCCATTGTTGTAGAGGAAGTGACGAAATGTGTGCGGAAGTTGGCATTTAGCGCCAAAGTTGAGCTGGAAGAGGAGGAATCATGGATGTTTCTCGCAAGATAAAGACTAAGGTTTCTGCCAGCTTCAAGATGAGAGGGTTCATTCTTCGACCGTATGTAATTTTTACTCATTCAAGTTATTTTTCTCCTAAACTTGTGTCTTTATTTGAGAAATGAGGCGCGATGATTGGACGCTCGTCACTTTACAGGCTGCTGTTCTAATACTAAACCACACTTTAAATTTAATAAATAAAGTTCATATAGTTCAGTAAGTCTATTCAACATGTGAAACTCATGAATTATATAGATTCATTTGACACACAGAGTGCAGCATTTCAATAGAATAGGATAGAAATATCCTTTATTTTCACAGTAGGAAAATCAGCAAACAGGTCTTCAAAATAAAGATAAAAAAGTAAACTGTGCATAATAATAATAATACATAATAAACTGTACATAAAGGAAAACAAACGGCAATACTGTAACTTCATCAGAAATACCATACTCAGATTAATGAAATGAGCAACTGAGCAGTGTGCATTTCTGGTAATTGTGATACAAATTACTTAAATACAGTGTGTCTAAAAATATGAATCTTACATCCGACCAATTAGAAATGGTTTTAATACAGAAATGTCATCTTCTGGCTAATTCAATCGATGGGAGGATTGCTGGCTGGACAGTAGCTGCCACCGTCACCAACACCCTCCACAAGAAGAGTGCAAGGCTGCAAAAGGTCATTGCTAAAAAGCTAGCTGTTCAGGTCCTCCATCCAACCATTTCAGTGGAAAGGTTAGTGGAAGGAAAACCTGTGGTAGAAAAAGTTGCATAAGCTTCACATGACAAGAACTGAGGCTGGGCTCAGAGGTTCACGAGCCACCATGCAGACGTATCTAGAACATGGGCCACTCCTTGAAGAGAAAGGAGCGAGACACCAGAACCAACAATGCAGATGACCTGAAGGCTGCTATTAAAGCAACCTGGGCATCCTGAACACCTCAGCAGAACCACAGGCTGATCTCCTTCATGCCTCGCTGCAGTGATGCAGTAATTGATGCACAAGGAGCCCAGACCAAGAGTGCAGATAGTGTACAGAACATGGAAATACTGATTTCTGTATTCAAGATCCTTTTATTGGTCAGATGTTATATTAACATTTTATGAGAAAATTGCTTTATGCTTCCTTTAACAGTGAGCTAGAATAATCAAAATGAACAGAAATAACTGCTTGAAATATTTTACTCTGGGCTGAATGAATTAATCATATATGAAGAAATAAATTAACTGTTGGATCATAATCTAAACAATGAGAAGCACATTTTTAATAGGAGGCGCATTTATTTTCATCTTGAATTTTACCTCAAAATGTCTGTCTTGCATGTTATGGAACAAAGACCTGATCATGTGAGGATATTCTACCTCATTAATCGTGTTCCTGTTGTTTGTGCTTCAGTGAAGCCAGCAGGTACCTGGTGGAGGTTCTGGAGTCAGTGGATCCCTCTGAACTTGATGATGTTGTTGAGAAGGTCCTCGATGCAGTAGAAAAGCAGCCATGTAAGCACAGATGAGTTCAGTGCACAGTCTGATGACGGTGATGGTGATGAGTGGCCATGACCATGCCGTGTCTTCCTCCAGTGTCTTCTAGTATGATCGAGCTGTCTGTGATGGAAAGTGCCGTGCAGGACTGCACCCAGGCCTGTGATGAAACCATGTAAGTTGGGATCCAAATGAAGGATTTCCTTAGTTAGGTGTACATTTTGGTTCATTCTTCTCAGGAACATTTTCACTTCTTTCATATCTCATATTTATATAGATATTTTATTAATAGTATGTCTAGCATGTTATTAATAGTAAGTTTACATATACTTATCCTGGGCCTGATCTCATCAGATTATACAAGGTACCACTTTAGTGAAGTTTGACAGCACAAACTGGGTTCCAGTTGGATTTCTCTAATAAGGTCATAAATATACATACACCCCCACTGGAAATCAGCCAGTGGCAAATATTGATGTTGTGTGTCTCTCCTGTGAGATTAACGTTTCTGTTCATGGTCCTAAATAAATAAACTCGATCTCACATGTCCCTCAAAGCTGCAGCTCAACTGCTCTTTATGTATCTGTCAACAAGCTAAGAGTTTATAGTAGAAGAAGAAATCAAAGATGCTTGTCCACTCTTCTTCTCAAACATGGTAGAGGTCCTCCACATTGGTTGGTTTGCCTGCATTGACCACGCTTCTAAGCATAATATATACATCTAAAAACAGTTTAATGTTAGCCTGCTTTGTTCATTCCAGAACCCGTTTAATCTGCGTTTGGATCATTGAGCTGCTGGAACCCCTGAGTTAATCAAAGTATCAACCAGCTAGCTGTGGATTTGAGATGAAGTTGATAAAGGAAGTCTTCTATTTTCATTTCTCCACCCACTTTGTGCGTTGAATCATTGGCGGAGACCCTCAGCATGATGGTGCAACTACCATGCTTCACAATTGGAAAGTGTTCTTAGGTTTGAAAGCCTCACTTTGACTCTTCCAACAAAACTTCTTGTCGTGGTGGCCAAACAGCTCAATCTGTAGCTAAAACCGGACCTTTTTCTTGTCCATGTGGGCAGCTGCAGGTTTCTGTCCAGCCGTAGTCTGTTACTCTGGACAGTGATGCTGACGTTCCATCAGCTTCCAAATTAAGATAGACTTGAGCCATGGTGGCTGCTGCTGGACATCCAAACCAGCTTCCTTTCTTCTGAGACCCACAGTTAGGTGGTCCACCAGGACAGTAAGCTCAGGCATGCATCCAAACAATAAGCTTCAGGAACATCAGGCCTGTTATAAACGTATTAACTATGCGTTAAAGCCGAGTGAATGCCTAACATTTCTGATCGCTAGAAAGATGCCAGAAGCTTGTTGATGGCCACAAGCAGGTGAATTTATCCAAGCATTTGTAGGGGAGTATGTACATATTTGACCTTGTGTAAATAAGATCTAATTCTTGTTAATTAAAACCGGTGCAGCTGTTTGGTGTAAATTAGTTCCACATTGAAAGACGAAGCGTTCCAGTTAACCATCAGAGGCCGCTGAGAAATGACCCTGATGATGAGCGGATGAAGACGTCTGGCTGTAGATGCTGGTCATTATGTGAAGATGTGAGACATCTGTAGAAGTTCTTCTTGATCAGAAATATTCTCCTAATATTCTCGTTCTTCTCCTAGAGATAATGTATTCAACATCATCGGAGCATTTGATGTGCCCAGATACATCTACAGTGTGGAGAGGAAGAAGTTTGTACCGTGAGTACTATTTTCACCTTTACCCCTTTAAATCGGCAGCTCCTCCCTATCCATGCATTTACATCCCCTCAGCTTGTTTTGTGTTGTTGCTAAGAGGAAAAAAACTCTTCTTCTTGCCTTCTTTGTGCAGCATCAGCATGACGAGCCATTCGACTCCCAGTCTGTGTGGTCTAGCCAAAGATAAAGCTGAGCTTTTCAGGGAGCGCTACACAGTCTTACAGCAGGTCAGCAGCATCCCAGTCCTGAAAGTAACGCGGCTCGTTTTGCTGCTGTTTCTCGTCATGTCACATAACTTTTTCTGTGTTTTAAGCGTACACATCGCCATGAGCTGTTCACCCCACCGGCCATCGGGTCCGCTGTGGAAGAAGGTCAAAACAAGTTTCAGGTACAGAGTCTAAATGATCTGGATTTCTGAAAATAATTTACGGTTTTAACTTGTGATTTATTGTTTGTTTTCCACAGCTGAGGACGGTCGAAGCGTTGCTTGGCAGCACAGGTAAACTGGGAGAGGTGATTGTACTGGGAATGATCACACAACTAAAAGAGGTGAGTCGTACGAAAGCCTTCATTTTCTGACATTTTTCTCCATCAAGAAATGATGGAAAGATATTTTGTATGATCAATAAAAAATGATTTTAAGGTGTTGAATTTTTTTAAAGGGTAAATTTTACCTGGAGGACTCGAGTGGAACAGTCCAGCTGGACATGTCCAAAGCAATATCCTTTGATCAATTTCAGTTTGCCCACAGATTTAGTATTTTATTCGGCATCACGCCACTTTTTCCTTAGCTGCCATTTCACCAGTTTCATAATGGTTTGTACACAGAGTCCTGCTTTGTACTGGCGGAAGGTAAGATTCATTTTACAATCCTTTTACACCTGTAGTAGAGAAACAAAGCCTGAATATGAAAGAAAATGAGATCTTTATTCTTAGCCAAACATTTATTTAATCTTAGATTGTTTCTTTATTTCTTTTGGTTGGAAAAAAAACCTCCAGACTGGGATCATCTTCACTGCAACACCTTAGATCTGATAGAGGTCTCACCCTGCACAGCTTTATTTTAGATTTGTGGTCTTATATCGCATAATTACAAATGTATTATCATAAGCATGTGAACTTGAGATTCAGTCTGCTGTCCACCAACAACTGGAGAAAAGCTTTACGTCCAGATTGAGCCGCAATGACTGGAAATATGTTTGGAGGATTTAAAGTGAGGATTTTAAACCTAAGAGCACTGTACCAACTGTCAAGCATGGTGGTGGCAGCATGGTGCTGAGGGGCTGTCCGGGGTACTGGTCCATTGCACAAAGTGGGTGGAATAATGACAAAGGTCAACTGGCTTCAAATTCGTTGAAACTTGGACCCAGTTCTGGTGTTCCAAGTGAACCATGATCCCAAGCACATCCAAAGTGGTTCTGGAAGGGACGAAACAGGCTAACATTATGTTTCTGGAATAATCCATAGATTCAGTTTGAAAACCACAGTTAGAGAAGTCAAATATCCAGCCAGAATTATGCCTGAAATGTTTTAATGTCGACATTTTGTTGTCCCACATGTTCTCCTTTATCGATGCCTGTACTGTGGCGTGGCGCGTGGTATTGTAGCGTGGCGTAGCGTGGCATAGCGTGGCGCGTGGTATTGTAGTGTGGCGTAGCGTGGCGTAGCGTGGCGCGTGGTATTGTAGCGTAGCGTGGCGTGGCGTAGCGTGGCGTAGCGTGGCGTGTGGTATTGTAGCGTAGCGTAGCGTAGCGTAGCGTGGCGTGTGTATGTATAGTGCTGTGGACGGTTTGGTACCCTCCCTCTGACTGGACGGTTTCTATGTGGGAAATACAGTGGATTCTCTATAATTGATAGCAGGTACGAACTGACCTGAACTGAATGTTGGTTCTTCAGCAAAGTATCAGTTTCCAGAGAGGATTTATCGAATTATTCAGAATAAATTCAAGGCGGAAAAAGTTTTTCAGTGAAGCATCATGGTCTCATTTTTGACATGACAAATACCTGCCTTTTTAGCAGGGGTGTCCAGACTTTTGAGAGTATGTGTATGTACTTTATCTGATCCTGTTAGAATTACATAAAATCCTTAATGGATCCCAGCTTGTGTTCCCAGGTTTGGTTTGAAATTGTTTGCCTAAAATAAAGGAAAACTCATAATTTATATAAATCAACGTCAGACAGGAAATCGAGCTGTTGATGGGTGGATGTTAACTTCGAACTGGAGCAGAAAGTTCTGGAAAGGTTTCTTGGTGACTTTGATCTAAGGCTTTATGGAGTTGGACCCAATCATCCCAATATTTCTGGTTCTGTTTGTTCTTCCTCGCTGCACAAAGTAGTCTTTTAACTCCCTTCTGGGGACAGATTACATCCTTCTCTTCTGAGAGTTGTCCCCCACTCCTCCAGCTTCCTATTGATGAAGTGGATCTGAATCCTGGTCCACTGGGCCCACTGTTCTTCATGTTTTGGACGTCTCTGCTGCAGCAAACCTGATTCAGATGATTGCATAACCTCCTCAACATGCCGTTTAGAGCTGCAAAGGTCTGTTAATCAGCCAGTCACTTAGGTCAGGTGTTTGCAGCAGGGAAACACCTAAAACCTGCAGGACCTGAGGACCAGGGTGGAAAACCAATGACTTGGAGAAGATCGGTTGATGGTCAAAAGCTGTTCTGATGAGTGTTACTCATTGGAGACAGAGAATTTCAAGCTGCACTATGAATATATTTCATGTTTTTATTTTCATGGTGGAGAACGAGCAGAATTGTCAGATTTATCCACTTCTGTGCAGTGTTGAAGAAGGGTCTCGTCTCTGTTTTGTAGGTTGGTACGAGGACTCTGTGTTCCATGTCAACGGCTTTGGATTCCCACCAACAGAGCCTTCGTCGGCTACAAGGTCAGTAAAGCTGGATCTTTGAAGCATCATCTCATCTTCCTCCCAGTTTATTTCAGCCTGTATAAAAAGAAGCATCATTTTTAGGGAATCCAGGTTTAAAATACCATAACATTATATGAAGGCTGTTGCTAATAAGGTACTTGCTAACTGTTTTCACTTTAAAACCACAAACGTCAACATTTTCAGTTGGAATTTATGTGATAGACAAACGGCAAGTATTCAGCCTCATTTACTCTGATACCACTAAAAATGCAGTGCAACCAGCTGCCTCTAGAAGGAACCTGGTTGGTAGATGGAGTCCACCTGTGTGTGGAGCCTTGGTTCATTTGGTGCTTTTGTGCAAGAGGATAGACCAACTGTAAGCCTACCAAGCATGGAGTTCCACCTGTGCTGTCAGCTCAGGCATTGAGAGGATTTATCAGAGAAAACCCAAGAGACCTCCTGTAACTCTATAGGAGCTGCAAAGATTCACAGCTCAGGTGGGTGACAGGACATCTAATAATTGTGCCCTTTCCAAATGTGGCTATTATGAAAGAGTGGTAAGAAGAAAGACATGTATGCAAAGTGTGATGTGCAGCAGGAAACGTTGCACATCAGCATGAACATACCGTCCACACGGTGAAACATGGCAGTGGCAGCATCATGCTGTGGGAATGCTTATTAGTTTAGTTTTTTTAAATCCTGTTTCCTTTTCCTTCCACTTCACAATTCTTCCCTTCCTCGTGTTTGACATAAAATCTCAATCAAATACATTAGTTCGGGGCTAAGAACATGTTGACAGGGTGTATGTTTCTCTTTGAGATAACTGGTTCTGTAAAAGACGGACATAATTTGGCAAATAGGACCAACAATCCTGAACACCAGATTATAGACTGGCTGCAGGTTTTTCCTTTAACGTCCTCGTGTTTCCTATAAATCCAGGGCATACTACGGCAACATAAACTTCTTTGGAGGTCCATCCACCACCTCAGTAAAGGCTTCCTCCAGGCTGAAGCAGCTGGAGGAGGAGAATGAAGATGCCATGTTTGTGATCGTCTCTGACGTCTGGCTGGACAGCGTCGAGGTGATAGAGAAGCTCAACATCATGTTCTCAGGTCTGATTCTGCAGCTTTTTACAGGTCAGAAGACATGCTCTATGGGATATTAGCCACATTATCATCTTATTCTTTCTCTAACAGGATATGCGGCTCTGCCTCCCACCTGCTTCATCTTTTGTGGAAACTTTTCTTCTGCTCCTTATGGGAAAAGTCAGATGAAATCCCTCAGTGGTAAGGCTCTGTAGTGCACCTCCCTGGTGATCTTTGTGTCATCTCCGTACGTTCCTGCAGAATCCCAGCAGGATTCAGCTAACGTTTATTTAAACAATGTTCCAATATGAAAAGCCTTCATTGAGGTAGAAGTAAATGTTCCAAAGGTCAGATCTGAGATGTCTCCGTGATGTAACTTTAGGATCGATTTTACTCAATTTAACATCATACCAGAAATCCAGTTTAAAAGGCGAATCTTTCATTAAGTTTAACATCTTTTGTATTTGACTGATTTTAGGTAAAGATGCACATGCAGCTTTTTAACTTACAGTTTGTTTTTCTAGAGTCACTGAAGACCCTTGCTGATGTTATATGTGCGTATCCCAGCATTCACAGCAGGTATGATCTTCCAGAGTTCACAGATCGGTCTGCTCTGAGCTGGACTGGATCTATCAGGGTCTGTTAAACATAAATGTGTGTTTGTTCTGAACCTGTAGCAGTCGCTTTGTGTTTGTTCCTGGTCCTGAAGATCCTGGTCCGGGCACCATCCTGCCCAGGTAGGCCTTCAAAGCCATCGGATTACCTCTGTTCCTCTGAGCTTAATGTATCTAATGAGAAGCATGTCTTCCTCAGGCCTCCGCTGGCAGATCACATCACAGAGGACTTCCGGCAGAGGGTGCCTTGTTCCGTGTTTACCACCAACCCATGCAGGTGATAAAATATGAGGCTTCTGGCATGGATGGCATGCCTTAGAGTTTTTTGTTGTTATTTTGGATGAAATGACTAAAACTGTCCAATACTGTGATCCTGTCAGGATTCAATACTGCAGCCAAGAGATCATCATCATGAGGGAAGATCTGGTCAACAAGATGTGCAGAAACTGTGTCCGGCTGCCCAACAACAACCTTGACATCCCAAATCATGTGAGACAAAAATATAACGTTTTGGCCGATGCGGAAAAAAAAAATGAATGCTGCACCTCATCCTGATCACACGATCAACACTGTGGAACACGGTGGTGGCAGCGTCATGCTGCAATGGAAGTCTTGAAAACCGATTTTCCCAGAAGCTCTCCAATATGAGCTTCAGCTGTTTTACAGGGATGGTTAAAAAATTCAGTCTCTAGATCTGAAAAGCTGATAGAGAGCTGTAGCTCCGACTAACATGTACCGAGTCAGGGAGGCTGAATTTTCCAGGTTTTATTTGTGAAAAATATTGAGAACCACTTCCCCTTCACTAATAAGCTCCACATGTCGTCTCCTTTCCTAATAAAACATCCTGCTCTGTGTCGTCCTCTTCCTCTCCAGTTCGTGAAGACCATCCTGTCCCAGGGTCATTTGACCCCTCTTCCTCTGTACGTCAGTCCTGTTTTCTGGGCCTATGACTACTCCCTGAGGGTCTACCCCGTGCCTGACGTCATTGTCTTTGCAGACAAGTACGACCCGTTCACCATCAGCAGCACTGACTGCCTATGTGTCAACCCGGTATGCAACGAAACAGAAAACTCTCCTTTAACAGAAAATCAACAAGAATCTTGCATCTTATCTTTTGAAGATGTGTTACAATTTGACCTTTGTGTGGCCTTTTTGGTCATGTGTGTCATTGTTTCTTTAGGGCTCGTTTCCTAGAAGTGGCTTCACATTTAAGGTGTACTACCCGTCCAACAGAACTGTTGAGGACAGGTGAGACACATTGTTGTAGTTTTACATTTCATCTCTGGACACTTCCCATGACTAAGTCTTTTCATGCTCAAGTAACGTGTGTTTTTGTCTTCACAGCAAACTTCAAGGGCTTTAATGAAAACATTGGACCTGCCTGTTGTTCTGTATATCCCCTGTGTATAATAATCCATGTTGAATGTGACTAGTAATTAAATACCTGTTTTTATGTGTTTAGTGTGTCCTAAATAAAGGTTTTATTCTTTGTATTTAACATTATTGTAACGCTCATTTGAATTAATGTGAGTTTGGCTTAAACTGCTTTGGAAGACGGGAATGTTCACAGCAGAAGGTTTTAGGGAGAAATGGTCAGAATATTAGCATTGAAATTTGACTACATGTTGTCTAATCAATACTTGAATGCAAATGCTTTCTAACCAAAATGTTTGCCATTTTGCAAAATGAGGTTTTCAGGGTAAAAATGTGTTTATTGTCTTTATTCTGAGCTGGTTGTTGTGATCAAAGTGTTTGTTATGATTTTTACTGTTAAACCATCCATAGATACCAGAGAATATGCAGGAGTGAACTGGATTTTCTCCCACTGGAGGAAGAAAAGAGTAATGTACCATTCCCCGTCACCTATTTGTTGTTGCACACTGCTGGTCAGCTGGCTTAAAGAAAGCTTATATCTTTCCTTCATTATCAATTATATTTCCTGTTGTGAAAAAACATGGACATTCATGGTGTGGAAGCTAAAGGAGCACCACCTATCACTCCTATGAAGGTAACACTGTTTAAACTAGTTCATAATCTATGAGTAAGAAAGATTTATTTCATCGTTCAAATTAATGAAAAGTCAGGCCCAGGTCATTGGAAGGGGAAAAACAAAACCTGGCAGGAACTTCACACAAAAATGTGATTATTAATTTAATAACTAAATGATTAAACAGCTGAAAGTTGGTTAAGTAAAAGGTTCTTGTCTCTGTTGTTTCGTCCTTTTTTTTGTAGTCGGCTTACACTGAGGTGGAGCTTCCAGCAGAGAAAATGTCACAAGAGCTGATCGACCAACCAGGTGCAGACTTAGGACATGCGGGATAAGGCTGTGTGCTTTTTAGAGTGTCTTGGATGGAACATTTTGGTTATCCGTACAAAAACATTTCAGAATAGTTTGCTGGAATTTTGGCCCATTTCTCCTGACAGAACTGGTGTAGCTCAGCACAAACTGAGGTAGATCCTCTTGGAAACCCATTTTCGGTTCTGAACACATGTTCTCTGGGATTGAGATCAGGACTTTGTGATGCCAACGCTAAAACATTGACTTTAATGTCCTTAGGCCAATTGGTCACTAATCTGGTGGTGTGCTAAGGGACATTCAACTGGAAGAACCATTTGTGTCTGCTTTAACTTCCAGGCTGATGTCTTGAGACATTTCTTCACATTTAATGGTATTATTTTTATGATCTAAAAGTTCTTTCCTTATGATTCTATAAAGTAATGTATCAGTCCTTCCTCCAGTAAAGCAGTCCCACAACATGATACTGCCACCACTGTACTTAAAGCCTGGGGTGGTTTTCTCCTGCCATGACAGTACCGATTCGCTGTGGATATTAACCGTCTCTAAGCTGCTTCAGCAGCATCTGGCTTAATTCATCTTTGGGACACAGAACCCGTCTTCTTCCTTAACAGACCGATTGCTGGACACTCCCATGCTGTTCATATTTATTGTTTGAAAGGATGATTGTGGTACCTTCAGGTATCTGGAAACTACGCACGGATGAACCAAACCTGTGGAGGTCCACATTTCTCTTGCTGGATATCTTGGCTGATTTCTTCAGATTTGTGTATTACGAAAGAAAAATATTTGTATCCCTAACTGCACACTCCAAATACCTCAGAATAGCGAAAGAGGGGCAGCACATTTATAGGGACCCTTGGAGGCTCCACTCTCATGTATTATTTGCATTCGCATTTTATTTATTTATAATTTCATTATTTGAAAGGATCGTTGCTTTAATCATCTGGGTTCTTATTTTGAAATAATTTTTCACTAATTCCTATTTTTAGTGGCATACCTACGGTGGCTCAGAAAGAAACAAACATTGAGACAAAACAGGTTTGGATGTTCAGAAACTCTTCGTAGCTCCGAGAATCTGAGGCCCTAAATGAGACGATGGACTCCCTCGTTTCCGCTTGAAAAGCGGGACATTTCCGGTTGTTCTTCCTTCCTGATTATGACCTCATAAACTGAGGATTGGTTTCAGTATTTCGTATAACAGCACCTTAAAGGTAAGTTTAAGGCTGCGGTAAACACCTTTGGGGCAGGTCGGTTGCATGTCGGATAAACATTACACAGGCACGGCTAATGTGAGCCTAGCTTGATGCTAATCTATCGAAGTGTTTGGAACCTGCTCAGCTAACAGCACAGAAAATGACAAACGGCTGTCACTTGATTTATTGCTCAGTCGTTTAAAAAGTCCGTAAAGAGAAAACTCAGCTTGCTCATGTTAGTTTCTACGCTTATTTTAGTACATTTCCTAGCAGCTAAAGTTGACTTGATGACCTGAACATGAAGTAGGTCAGCTGTTGGAGTAGCTACTGTTAGCTAACATAAAAACCTCTGGAAATTTTGTGTAAAAAGCCTTAAAATAAATCCATGTTTTCCTGAAGCAGCATAATCTCACACTGAAGAATAACAAAATGTTAAACTTTAACTTTTATTCAGAAATCACCAGTGGCAAAGGTATTGGGTTAAATGTTCTGCAGAACTCCTCTATGCTATTAGGACAGCACCTTAGTCTGAGCATACAGAGACATTTCCTCCCTCTTAACCTCGATGTTTTTGTGTCAGTTGAACCATTTCGGTTTTGGTTCGCTGTGTGTTTTGGATCATTACACTACCGACCCAATGAACTCATGTTCTGGCAGAGCCCCCCTGATTTTTAATTACAATCTTCTGGTATTGCAAAGACTTTGCCATGTTCTAACAAGGGCCCACAGCATCACAGTTCCTCCACCATACTTAACAGTGGTCATCAGTTGGTTTTCCAGATAGTCATTCTGTGTTTCAAACAAATCCCACCTGGAGTGTTAGTTTCTGGAAACGTCAACCCTATTCTCATCGGACCAAAGCACACAGGTCCAGTTAAAGTCTCGGTACATTTAAGCAAACTCCATGTTCACATTTATGGTAGTGAGACTAGAGAGACTTTGTTTCTTAATGTGCCTCCAGAACAAACATGTAATCGCACTCAAAAGGTTTTGAACACTCGTTTACCACAATACAGTCGTCTTTGCTGCTGTTCTTCAATAGTGAGTTTTGGAGAGTTTGTTTACCTCCATTGCCATCCTGCGTTTTCTGTGAGGGCAAGATAAATACGTCCAGCCCTGTGGCCAGTGGCTAAGAGAACCGGGCTTCTGAGTCACATCATATTTATACCACAGGGAAAAAGAAATGAAGGATTACTTTTAGAGATTCCTGGAACCTGAACGACTTGCAAAAATAAAGCATAAAGTAGGCATGCCATGTTATGGACACTAAATGAGCCCCAGCCATCACTCTTATGAAGGCAACACTGTTTCAGAACAACAGCTTGCAAGCTACGAGCAGCATGTCTGTTAAGCAGCCCCCTGCAGGCTGGCTACCTGAGCTGATAGCCTTACTAATCACCCAGCTAATATCAGCTTGTTAGACTTACTCTATAAACAGTAGAAGAGTAAAAAGTAATTTATTACCTGGTTATTCCAAAAAAATCTTCATGTGTTTTTGTCATATAAACATTATAGGGGACAGATGCTGTTTGGAACTGTAATTATCAGGGGTTGCTCAAAACCATAAAGCACAATGGTGTAGCATCACAAATTTTAAAAAGATTGAGGGCTTATGAATACTTTTTTATGGCGCAGTGTATGTAGAAAGTAAATAAAGAAACAGTTAGATTTGTGTTTCTCTCTGACAGGAACCAGGGTGACGCCGAGATGGCAGAGAGAGAGGCAGATATGGAGGACGACGCAGGAGATCTGCCAGCCAGGGAGGGCGACAACGACTCTGACAGAGAGGAAGACGACGGATTGTTTTTCTGGATGGTGAATGAGGACATGGATGAGGATGATGAACAGGATGAGGTGGAGGACGAACAACCGGTGGACACTGAAGCGTCTGAATCTTTCGAGCTGGACACCCCGGCTGAGCGCAGTGGTCACATTGCTGTGGTTGATAGAAATATCATCTATGTGTGGGGTGGGTACAAGGTAAGGGCTGAAGCTCCATTTTTATTACATGTAATCATACTTTGAGTCAATATTTTAGTTTTCTAATCCAGATTCTCTTTCTGCACAAGAACGGCCAAAATCATGGATTCTTTGATTTATATCTGCCCAGAAATGAGGTCTGGACCTACAACATGGAGTCAGGAGTATGGTGAGGAAAGGCTGATAACCCTGTCATCCTCTGCATGGATGCTGTATGGTTACTAAACACACACTACAAAAACCGTTGCACATGTTTGCAGGATGAAGCATGTAGCTGGAGGTAACCTGCACACGTCGATGTCCGGCAGCTGTGGGACGTGCCTCGATGGCGTCCTCTACCTGTTCGGGGGTCACCATGCAAGGGGAAACACGAATAGGGTGATTATTTTAGGCTGCGTTAAATAAATGTGTTTAAATGCAGCAAACCTGTTGGCTCTGATCATCTGTGTGTAAACCTGGCCTGTGTGCTTTCTGTCCAGATCTACCGTCTGCCTCTGAGGGCGCCCAGCCTTGTGTGGGAGGAAATGAGGGATCTGAAAGGACTTCTTCCGTCCTCCAAGGACAAGCTCGGGTGCTGGGTCCATAAGAACAGGTAAAGTGATTGTTCATCTGGACCTTTTCCTCATGTTACAAACATTATTGGTTTTATTTTGGTTGACCAAGTTTTATATAACTGTGAAGTGGAAGAAAACTGAAACATGGTTTTTAAAGTGTTCAGAATGCATTTGTAATCAGTCCCTCTCAGAACCACCCCTCAGAACCACCATTCGCTGCAGGTCCAGCTGCAGGCGTTGGAGGGTTTGTCTCTACCAGCTTTGAACATCGACAGACTGGAAGTTTTCCCCATTCTTTTGCAAAACAGCTCAAGCTCATTCAGATTGGAGAAGAATCTATTTTCAAGTCTTGCCACAGATTCTTAGTCAGATTTAGGTCTTTACTTTGACTAGGCCATTCTAACACATAAACATGTTTTGATCTAAATCAAGTTCAGATTGTTCTCCAGCTGGTCTCCAGTCTAACAGCTTTCCTTCCAGGAATGTCCTGGATTTAGCTCCATCCATCTTCTCATCTAGGCCAAAGGTGTCATTTGATCCTCCCACCTGAGCTGTGGATCACTGCAGCTCCTCCAGAGTAACAATGCTTCTCTGAACTTGCCGACCAGTTAGTTTAGGTGGGCGGAAGGTTTGCAGTTGTGTCATTTTCAGATGTTCTAGTGCTCTGTGAGATTTTCAAGGCTGGGGAAATCTTCCAGACTTGTGGAGTTCATGACTAAAAACACTTTTTTCATACAAAAATCTTAAAACCTAATATGATTTTCCTTCCGTTTTGCACATATGCTCCACTTTATATTGTCGTCCCACATAAAATAAAGTCCCATTGAAGTCTGTGGTAATGTGATGAAATTTGATAACTGGATTTTGTTTTCTAGGAAGGTTTAATGATGTGATCTCGTAAATTTGCAGACTGATTTTCTTTGGCGGGTATGGCTACGTTCCACAGGGATGTCATCGAGGAACTTTCCAGTACGATGAATCGTCCTCCTTAATGGTCTGTAAATAATACCAGCATCAAATGCAGTTGATCGTGCTTTATGGTGTACAATTTAAAAAAGTAATAATAGTAATTATAGAAAGTTAGATCCTCAAACTTTTTACAAGCTGTTTGTATAAAACTCGGATATTTTTGCAGGATTTTAGTTTGACTGTTGACCTATGACCTTTTTCTTTTGTTTGCTGGTGCAGTGGGACAGCCCTGGGCGAGGCTGGAACAATCACATCCATGTCCTGGACCTGGAGACCTCCACGTGGAGTCAACCCATCACTCAGGTTAAAACTGTCCCTCAGCAGCTTCACCTCATGTAGTTTTACAGTAACAAGGGATTCACAATGAATCGGCATTAACATCGGTACCAGTCCGATTAGTAAAACTGGGCCGATATTAACAACGGATCTTTATTTCCATTTTGTTGCTGTTTTTTGGTGGTGGCAAATAGGTAGAAAACAAATATAATATGGGTAAATATTGGTTATCAGCCATAACGGCAATATTAAGATCGGCTATCAATATCGGCCCAAATATTTATATCGGTGCATTATAATACAAACATTAACCTTAAGCACTGATTCAAGATTAACTTTACATTGTTAGACAGTGAAATATAAAGATAAATAATATTGTATTAATAGTTAATAAGTAGTCATATTTTTGTTGTTTTGCATCGGCCTGATTCAGGGCAACACGCCATCCCCCAGAGCAGCTCACGCCTGTGCTACAGTCGGAAACAGAGGTTATGTGTTCGGTGGTCGATTCAAGGTAAGCAGAGGTTGGGTTCGTTTCCAGGTTAGCTTTATTACAACGTTAATATTCTTTTAATAACGGAGACGGTGAGATTCAGATGAGCCATCGCTGCTGTCAGTCTGGACTTAGATTTACAGGGAATATTTGGACTTAATTGTTAGAAATGTTTAGGACTGTTGCAGATGGGAAATTAAAGCACTTATCTTCCTTCCTTATACGTTTTTTATAAATATCGAGCAATTAATTTTGAGTTGTATTTTAATGACAGTAATTATATTTTTCTTAAATCCCCTGAAACATGAATTTTCTTTCTCCTCCAGAATTACAGACTAAATGACCTGTACTACATTGACCTGGAGACATGGGTGTGGCATGAAATGTAAGTCTTAACCTGTTCTGTGACTGAAGACATTTATGGTAAAAATGTAAAAGTTCTGATTAGTTTTCTGCATGGCTGTAAACAACAGAGGAAAATAAGGCCTGCATTGAACACGACTCTTCTTCTTCTTCTGTTGGCATTAAAAGGTGTTTGTCTCATTTCTGTTATTCTGTTAAAATCATTCAAACATTAAAGAAGTTAAAGCTGTAATAAAACCAGAACCTCCTAAACGTAAACTTCTTATATAAACAACTGGACTTGATTTCTTTTTCTTTGTAATGAAAGGAGAACCAGAACCTTCTGAAGGTGTTGTTCATGTGTGTTGCTGTAGGAGCGTTCCTCAGCATGGTCCTGTGGGCCGATCTTGGCATTCCTTCACACCAGTTTCATCAGATCACATCTTCCTGTTTGGAGGTTTCACCACAGAGAGAGAAACGCTCAGTGAGTTTGATGTTTCAGCTCCATGGGTCAGTGATCATCTCAGCACCATGCCTTGCAGAAATGCTCTTCTGTGATTTTTCAGGTGATGCTTGGCTCTACTGCGTCAGCAGGAATGAATGGAAGCCTTTCAAACACAGCCACACAGAGAGCCCCAGGTAATTATCTATCCTACTGTGAAACTGTGATGGTGCTCTGCAGCTCAGCTGTCTGCTAAACGTTGCTCTGTGCTTCAGGCTGTGGCACACGGCCTGCTCCGGGCCGGATGGAGAGGTGTTTGTGTTTGGAGGCTGTGCCAACAACCTTTTGTCTCATCAGAGAGCTGTAAGCTACGCATCGGGTTTTTATGGACTGCTTGTTGTTTGTGCTGCTCATGCTGGACTCTTTCTCATTTCATCTCCTTCTCTGACAGGCCCACAGCAACGAGTTGCTGATTTTTAATGTCCAGCCCAAATCATTAGTTCGGTGAGTGTAAAGAAGCAGGACCTCAATAAATGGATCTCCTTTGACACTAGGTGCACTTTTCTTTAACTCATCTGTGCTCCTCAGGTTCTGTATGGAGACCGTTCTGCAGCACAGGGAAAGGCTGTCTTGTCACTGGGACTGCTTGCCTAAACACCTCCTGCACAGCCTTAAACAGAGAATGTCCCGGGTCAACACTCTGGGGTCTTAAGGCTGGAAGAGATCCACAGGATTACGCAACTATAGCTTCTGTGCAGGAAGTAGTTCTGCCTGAGTGTTATTTAATGTGTGTGAAAACTTGAATTAATGAGAGACAGAGTGAGCAATAGTTACCAGTTTCTGTTCTGGAAGCATCCCATTACTGCAAGTAAGCTTCTGGGACACATGGTGATTAGCCTGGTCTGGGATCAGATTCTCACAGCAAAATAATCTGGATTAAAATGATCACAGAGTCATGATTCATCCATACATCTACAACATGATCTGAATCTCGCTGAAGGAGCTAAGGACCCGTTTAAAATGTCCTGCCTGTCACAGCACAACTCTGACCACTAAGGTCGGACCGATCCGCTTCCACAGAACACACCTCTGCCTTTGTGGAGATCATTTTACATCCAACGTCCCACCAGCTCGCTTGAGATGTGGCTGCAACTGATAAACAGATATTTAAAGCTGAGGAAGTAAAAGCCGCGTTGTGGTTCAAGGTTAAAAGTTCTAATATGGTTCTGGGTCTGTAGCCACCTTCACCGGGTTGGTTCCCCGTTTCAGATCTACAGATTTGTTTCGTACCGTTAGACCAGGAGGTACCCTAAGTCCCGCTAACCGTTTGAGCCCCTCCAGACGGCTTTTTTGGCGGCCCGCGACTGGTCCAAATTTGGCTCACCTTATTTATTTGCTGGTAGAAATACGGTTTTATGACTACAGATATCGGACTGTGAAATTTCCCTCAGCAGGTACCAGTCGGGTCGGTATGAAGCTTCCACCCAAAACTGTAAAGGTCCAACTAGGCAGAGGGAGGGGAAATGGCCGGAACCCTTTAAAAACGGGCCTGCAAGCAGTTTGTCATGGTTGGTTTATGTTTCTGGAAATTGTTTCCCGCTCAGTAGAGGCTCTGTTGCAGATGTTCGACGTGTTAAGATGGAAACCAAATGCGGCGCCTCACTGTTGGTTGTTGCTAGACGTCAGTTAAAGGAAGACCGTTAATGATCCGTTTAAATCGACTCAAAGGTTTTTCTATTTTTATGACTTTAACCTGAATAGGAACTCTCTAAGAAACCACTGGATGTCAATGAAATATGTGGAAATCTTTAAATTACCTACATATGGATGTCAAATTGTGATTTCAGATGGTCTGTTTTTAAATGTCAGTTTTGTCTCGACACTAAAAGACTTCATTTCTCAGCCGACTTCTGCTTCTGCAACCAGTCAGGAAGCACAGAAATTTGAAGGCCGTGTTGCACTGAAATGCTTCGTGTCATTAGGGCTTTGGTTTGCACTAAATTTCCTTCTTTAATTGTAGGTAATGCAACTTTGTATTCAAATAAAACAAAGAAATATAAAAAATAAAGTCTCTTGCAGCTTTTTTCTTTTTTAACATTTTTCTGTAAATGCAATCAACACAATCTTTACAATTAAAGAGCTCTTCTTCTTTTGAACGAGCGGTCATAATCATAATCACTGGAAGGAAAATAACGTCTCATGAAACCCAAGAACTTGGCAGGTTTGGATTCAGCCGGTGATCATTTCTTCTTGGCAGCCAGCAGGTTCGGAGCCGACACCTTAACCTTCCCTGGCATGTTTCTGGATAGGTCCGAATCCTGAAGCAGAACAATAAGAGAAGCAGAACCACCGATATATAAAACAGCAGCTCCTCATCTGTTACACGAAATTCATCAAGTGCATAAAATAGCCAAAATCTGCAGATTACATTTGAGACAATGATCTGTGACCAGCTTCCCTGTTCCTGGTGAAGAACAGCCTCCACCACAGCATGATGCTGCCACTACCGAGTTTCACTGGGGACTGTGTGTTCAGGTTCAGGGTTCTTCACACATGGCATGTGTCACGTTTGGTCTCATCTGACCAGAGCAGCTCCTTCCAAATGTTTGATGTGTTTGCCCTACATGGATTGTAGCAAACTTTAAACGGGACTTCCAGCTTTCTTCTTGTTACTCTTCCATAAAGGCCAGATTTGTGCCCAGATTCCCCCACCTGAGAAGCAAATCTCTGCAGCTCTTCCAGAGTTGCCATAGGTCCCCTGGCTGCCTCTCTGATTCATGCTCTCCTTGTTTGTTCTGCCAAACTCCGTCCCTTTCTCAATGATTTTACTCCCGCGGTCTCGGAGTCAAACTGTTTTTTATTTGTTAAAAAACTTGAAACATGAATAATTTTTCTTCCGGTTCACAAACAGTGAGGTTTTGTGTTGTAAGATGAGTGAAGGTGAAAAGGTTTAGGGGTGTGAATACTTTTGTTTACCTTGACACTGCGGAACAGGTCTTTCTCTCTGGATGAGGCGTCTTTAGCTTTTATAAAGCTGAGCACCGCAGTTCGAGCAGCTTGTTGAGACAAGAAAAAAGTTCATGTCAGCACTGGAACGGTTTTGGGTTTTCAGGATCCACATGCAGTAATAATACTGGATCACCTTTTCCTTTCTTCTGAGAGCCTGGAGTCAGCTTCACTTTGTGTCTGTGGACCACAGAAGGATCATTAGACTGTAGATGTGGGATTCTGTCTTTGAGGAGAAGGTTTGGAAACATACTTGTAGTTGGAAAGGGCCGTGTACGGAGCGCAGACTGGGACGGAGAACAGCAGAACATCCTCAGGGTGAGGCTGGCCGGTCAGAGACGTCAGCAGGTTCTCTGCTTCCTGTTGTCACAGATAAGCTGAGCTGAAGCTCACATTTAATCACCTTTATGTTTGGTATCACGAAGCCTACCTCTGCTCCAGGGTTGTCCTGATCCGCCTCATCTTCCTGCAGGAAATAACATGACTGATGAGTTGCAGGAAGAAAACACTAAGCCCACCTGGCTTTGTTCACCTTCATTTCCTCAGGTGGACTCCTTCCTGCGGTGTTTCTACCTTTTCCTCCTGCTGCTCTCCAGGTGGCTTCTCTTCCTCCTCCTCTCCTCCTAGTTGCTCCGGTTTCATCGCTTCAGTCGCCAGATGTTGAGGTTTCTGCTGCTGCTTCTGAGAGGCTGGTTTCCTGACAGGCTCCTCCTTTCCCTTCCCTTTCTTTCCTTTCTTCCCTTTATCTTTTTCCTCCCTGGCAGAACCAGCTGACTGAAAGGCAGAACAGGGATGGATTTGTTATTTATGTGGACGGAGTTCCAGCAGGAACAATTAAAGGTCCTCCTCACCCCAAGCAGCTGCATCATCAGCTCCCTGTCCTCCTCATCCTGGTCCTTGTACTTCTCTTTGATCTTCTTCAGTTTGTTCTGTCCGAGCAGCAGGAGACAAAGAGTTAATATTATTCATGAAACATACCGGACCTCTTCCTGGAAGCGATGTTTAATATTCCATCTGACTGGTTCTGGTTTTGTTAAGGCTTCCCAGACAAACACCTGAATAATAATTAGTATTCAACACATTAAAGAAATGCTGCATCATTAAGCTCTTCTCTGACCTTCTGGCCTCTCTTCAGAGGTTGCTGAGAAGGACCTCCTCCACTTTTGGACCCCTGATCCACAGCTGAAATCTCAGTCTTCTCCTCAGCATCACAGCCCTCCTGTTTCTGCTTCTTCTTCTTCTCTTCTCTAAAAGGAGAGGCAAACATCTCTGAACATCACTGAGATTATCACTCAATCCCCCCCTGCAACTTTCCCACGTTTCTTCACATTACAACAATCTTCATTGTATTTTATGGATCAGACCAACACAAAGCAGAACATGGTGGTGAAAAAGAAGGAAAATACGACATGCTTTTAATTTTGAATCAAAAGTTTGGACTTTTACATACTGAAACTTTTGCCAATTCTTTCTTAAGAAAATACACTCAATGGTGGCTCTGTAGGTCCTTACTTTGACTAGGCCATGAATGTGCTTAAATTTAAAACAGTCCATTGTATCTGGCTGTATGTTTAGAAGAGGTGGATTTAAATTGTTTGGTCAATAGATTTCAGCACTAGATGGACTGACAGTAGAACCAGTAGAACCAGTAGAACCAGGCCTTGATGAGGCAGCAGAAAGTGAAAAAGACAGAAGCAGCTGATAATATCAGTTTTAATCTAAGGTTTGTGGCTCACTTTCTCTGCTTGGCACTCATGTGTTTCTTCCCCTGTGAATCCACCTCAGCCTGTAGGGATAAAATATAAGAAATTAAATAATAGAAACATAAAACACAATAAACCTGCAGATATGAAAAAGTTCAAAGATCTCATCAATTGCCTGAGTTGTTTCCTTTTTGAAGCCAGGATTCTGAGCAGTCCTAGAAACAAGAAGGGTGGATTGATTATTTTCTCCTTGTACATGCAAAGAATGAAGAACTTCCTTATTAGATGGAGACATTGCCTGTTTGGTTGTAAATGAGAGAGGGAGATGGTTGTATCTGGAAAGCTGAATTCATCACTCTTTGTCTCGTCTTCCACGCCGCTGTCTTCGTCGTCCACCTCCTCCATGTTGCTGGGCTCTGACTGCAGCCCACCAGCATCTGCTGCAGGTTCCTCAGGAGCAGCGTCCACATCGGCATCGTTGTCCATCTTAGCAAGATGTTGTGGTTTCACCTCCTTGGACTCTTCTGCTCCTCCTTCACCCTGATCTTCATTGCTGCTGTCATCTCCTGTGAACGTTGGCAGAAACAACTCTAACATCTGAATCTGCATTTTATTTGTTGGTCTCTTCTGTTCTTTAAATACTCACAATAGACCTCGAGAGTCTTGAAAGGCGCTTATAAATAAAATGTATTATTATTCATTATTAATATTAGCAGCTGAAAGCAGCTTTTTTCTGTTTTTTGCTGAACCCAGGCCATCACACTACCACCGCCGTGTTTAACTGTTGTTATTTTTCTGAAATGCTGTGCTGGTTCTACACCAGATTTAACTGGACCAGCAACTTCCAAAATGTTTAAATTTTTTTCATCAGCTCACAGAATATTTGGTTTAATGTGAGGCGGACCGTCGTGTTCTTTTGGGTCAGCAGTGGTTTTGGAACCATTTTTTCTTCTTGTTGAATCATGACCTCTGACATTAAATGAGGCAGTGAGGCCCACAGAGCTTTAGATGTTGTTCTGGGTTCTTCCCAGAACCTCCTAAATGAATCACTGATGAGCTCCTGGAGAAACGTTGGTAGACCAGCCACTCCTGAGAAGGTTCTCCACCGTTCCACGTTTTCTCCATGTGTAGTTGAAGGTTTTCACTGTGGTTCTCTGGAGCCTCAGGAATGGCTTTTTAACCCTTTTTAGACTGATAGATGTTTCTCATCTATTGTTGAATTTCTTTAGATGGGGGGGATGATGTGTTGCTCTTTTGGCCTACTTCATGTTGTCAGATTTCTTGACTGTGCAGTAATTGAAACTACGCCTGTATTTACTTCGCTTTTCTTTGTCTGATAATAAAATTTGTTTCATGATCTGAATCTTTTAAGTTTGGCCAAAACAGCAGAAACAGAAGAAATGTATGAAGAAGCAGATGATTTTTCACAGTCTTTTATGAGCTTTTGTACCAATGAGCTCCTCTCCCTCCTCTAACAGCTCGGCAGTTCTGGAGGTGACCTCCTCCAGGTCCTCCTCTACAGTTTTCACCTTTCGTTCCCCACGGTGCCGAAACACACTCTGCTCATCCACCTGAGAGAGGATCAGAGAACAAATAAAAACCGGGCCGTTCCAAAGCAACTGAGATGAGGAGCTTTTACCTTAAAGAGGAAACCAAAACCCATGATCAGGTAGGAGGGAGGGAGAAAGTTTTTCTTCCCTGAAAAGCAAATCAATCTTTTGATTTATTATTATTTTCAATGTGTTTTCAGTTGAGTTATCTTACAAGAGGTGATGGTATTATTGTATGGTAATGATGGAGTCGTACCTCTGATCATGAAACTCCCAGTGGTCAGATACTCTCCAGTGGGAGCCGTCTTGGACACCTGAAAGAAAATGATGCCATCACCGTTTCGCAAGCAATAAATAAAGCTTTGCTTTTTAAAATCTTATTTTTACCACGGGACCATTTTTCAGGCAGCTTGTGAAAATAAAACAAACTTTTCCTGTGATAAAAGTTGATCTGAGGTCCATCTTAATCAATTAGAATATTATGGAAAAGCTAGACTAACTAAAAAATACACCAATGTTATGTTCTGCTCCACACAATCCATGGAAAAACTGCTGACTTGACAGATGACCAGCAGACAACCAGGTAAGGAAGATAGTGCTATATTCAAACTCTTTTGGTGGAGAGTTGAGTGGAAGGAAAAACTGTGGCAGAAAAGGCTCTGACTCCAGCTGCTGGAATCAGAGCTTTAAGAGCCGCCACACACAGGCAAATGCATCTATTTTAATTTATCGAGATCCGCTTCCATCTTTAAAGATAAAACTATTCACTTGCTATTATGCAGAACGCTTGTTGAAATAAGTATCAAATAATAAACCATGGATTTGAAATAACGTCACTAAATTGATTTCCTTGTTGATGACGTATTGTGATGATCCATGTTTACATTCGTTCCAGCCGTCATTGGCTGACCAGTGGGCAACCACAACCTCTCATCGTTCTCCCAGATGACTGACCTGATGGTGGTGGACCCACCAGGCGCTGGTGATAATCTTGGCATCCCAAGCAGCACTGTAGCACACAGCCATGGTGCCGGCTTCTGTCAGAGTACGGGGAGGAATGGGATCCCCTGCGGAGAAGGCCAGATCACATAAAATGTTTAATTTGAAAGAAAAAAAATGAATCATGATGAGATGTATGGACCGCAGGGTACCTGAGGGGTTTTTGATGACGCAGCTAGTTGCTCCGTGAAGGTCAGCGTGAACATAGATATCACCTGAAGGAGAAGAGGCACAAATCAGCCCTACGTATTCAGGGGGAATTGGGTGACATCTTTCCCAAACTGGATTATTGTTCTACTGGTTCATTTATCAAGTGATGGTTCGCTGCAGGAACTCCGTCAGCTTCCTGTCTCTTACCGGCCCGAAGGTAGCGTTTAACAATCATCTCGTTCTGCTGCTGGTCCCTGCCTGCAATGACGAGGTAGTTCTCAGAGCTGATGAACCACAGGAACTTCTCAAACCTGTCAAAACAAGGAGGAATTAAAGCTTCTGTGTATCTACAGTGTCTTGCAAAAGTATTCACACCTCTCCCTTTTAACTTTGCACATTGCGTAACAACTCATCCAGAAACCTTAATGTTTTGTTAGACTTTATGTGGCAGACCAACACAAAGTAGTGAATAACTGTGGACGCAAAACGATTTGTGTTTTTAACATTTGTTACAAATACAAATCTGAAAAGTGTTGCATGCGGACATATTCAGCCCTGCTGATTCAATACTTTGTAGAAGCACCTTACGCTGCAGGTCTTTTGGATTCTCAGGTCTTCTGCAGCTTCTAACAGGTTTTCCTCCAGGGTTGTCCTGGATTTAACTCCATCCATCTTCACATCAACTCTGACCAGCTTACTTGTTCCTGCTAAACAAAAGCATCCCCACAGCACGATGCTGCCCCCACCATGTCTCACGGAGGGGATGGTGTGCAGTGCTAGTTTAACATTTTACATGTAGGTCTAAAGGTTTAGGCTTTTCGGGTCCTTTTAAAGTCCTTCCACTGGCTCTCTTTATAAACCACTGAATGGCTTAGCACCAAAACACATTAAACATCTGTGGCTGTTGTATCAGCCTTCCAGACCACTCAGGTCTTCTGGTTCCAGTCTACTCTGCATCCCCAGTATCAGAACCAAACATGGAAAGCAGCATTCAGTTCTTCTGCTTCACTAATCTGGAAAAAACTCCAGGAAAACTGTAAAAATCCTGAAACCTTGAGTTATTTTAAATCAGCGTTAGAAACCCATTTGCTTTGACTGTTCTAGTTTGGCCTGTAGTCCATCTTTCCTTTCCTTTATCAGCCCTCTGCTGTGTTCTTGTTTCCACATCACAGTGCTACACAGCTTTGTGATGTTCTGTCACATAAAATGTGTCAAAAGGTTGTAGAGGTGTAAATACTTTTGCAGTGTGTGTACTTTATTTTGTCTCACCAGTAGACCTTCCGGGCTTTCTGGATGGTGGTCACTGTCTGGACTTCTTTTAGGGTTTGCTGTGTCTTCTTCTCTGCGGATTTCATGGCCTGCAGACGTTTAGAGGAAGAGTGTTTATGAGTTGATGCTGAAGCTATGATCAGCTACAGAGTTACTTACGTTATAAGGTTTCAGAGAACTCCTAGTTTTTTATATCAATAATGCAGCTTCCCCACCTTGCCTGCAGCTTCAATGGTTTTCTGCTCCTTTTTTTCAGCACTGCGTTTGTGGTCATAGTACCTGAAAGTAACACAATAGCAAACTCCATCAACCTGAATCAACCCTTTAAACTTAATGCACACGTTTATCTGAACCATTAAATGGAAATCCACCTTTTGGCATTGGCATAAGCAGACAGGCCCAGGTCCACATCCACCAGCATCGGCTTGTTCCTTTGCACCTTCTTGTTCTGACCTTTGTCTTTATTCTTGTTTTTCTTTCCTTTCTCCTCAGACATCTTGATCTTCTCTTCCTCATCCTGTTCTTCATCAGAAATGTAGGGATTTCTGTTAGGCAAAAACAATTATAATGCAGCGATGAGTGTTTCCCTTTAAATCAGATGGATTTACAGTTGGAGAAGTAGCCTCACTTTAAAAGCATGGTGATATGGTTGGTCTGCAGCTTCAGCTCCTTGATGGCACAGGCTACAGGGTCCCCAGAAGCCTGAGCTTCCTTCACTATAACGCCGATTTCACTCCAGTCCACCTGGTTGGCCAGCGCACTGCGCACCACCTGCAGCGCCCTCTCCACCACAGGCAAGTTCATCTCCACAAGTTCACCCTTTATTCTGTCCACCTCCTGTTACGCATACATGAATTTCAGCTAAATCAAGCTAGCTGACATTTGTCGAAGCAGACAAGCCTAAAAGGTGTTAGTGGTTAACCTGCGCTTGGTGCAAGGCCTCCAGCCTCTGGTTATGGTCCTTCTTCACATTTTCCAGCTTCTTCAGAGCCTGTTTCTCCTGCTGCAAGGCTTTCATGTCGATCTTCTGGCTCTCCATCTTAGAAAAGAACTCATCCACTGCCTGAGGAAAATGATTCGATAGAGGATTCCTGTCAACATTCCCTCCTTGAGACAAGCAGTTAGCAATCAAGCTGATATTTACCTTGTCGAAAGTTTCAAACTCCAAATAAGGGCTGTTGATGTGCTGGGCGAAGAGGAACGGATGGAATTCATCGTACCTGTGAGAAGATAAGATTGGAGCAAACAACCAGCCGGAGAAATGTGCAGATTTCTCTCATGCTGTAGAATAAAACATACGTCAGGAGATCTTCACTGGGTTTGCCTGGAGTTAAACTGGGTTTCTTCTCACTCTTCTGAATGATGTAACCCTTATTACACCAAAAGAGACTTTATGAATGTAAAATATAAAGTACAGACCTTACAAAAGCACGCAGACACCCTGAAACTTTTCAGTTTTTCATGTACCAAGAAACTTCTCTGTACTTTTTTAGGATTTTATGTGACAGACCAACACAAAAGAGCAAATATGAAACATGGTTTTCAACTTCTACAAAACTAAATGTGAGCGAGACCTACAAACAATGGTTCGATGAATGACTATTCATGTGTTAGAATGGCCTAGTCAAAGATCCAACCGAAATCCAGTTCAGAATCAGTGGAATGATTGACAGCTGATGCTCTCCATCCAAACTGACTGAGCTTGAGCTGTTTTACAAAGAAGAGGCAAAAAGTTCAGCGTCTAGATGTGCAAAGCTGCTGGAGACATTCAGCTGGACCTGCAGTGAATGAAGATTCAACACATTATCGACTCAGGAGGGTTGAAAACTATTCTTCCTTCACTTCACGATGGTGGACTAGTGTGTGTTGGTGCATCACATAAAACTCCAACAACTTACACAGATGTTCGTGCATGGTACCTTACCCCAGCCTAAAGGACACTTCTTACTCACTTTGCCACTAAATTTCTCGGTTTTTTCCATGTATGTTTCAGCAAGCTGCAGAGCTTCCAGGATTTTTGGTGCAACTGCAAACAAATCACGTAAAATACAGCTGATTAGACGAGTGAATGCAACAAAAAGAACAGGAAAGAACGCTCCTGCTGGGCTACTGTACCTTCAGAAACATGGGCTTGACTGTCGATTTTTAGAGAGCCTGGCAGTCCTGCTTCGATCAAACTGTGTTCTATCAGAGTGGCTCCGTAGGCTGAAGACACGGTAGGAAGGGACACAACACATCGACAGTCTTGTTATTTACATGATCAACACATTACAGCTGTATAAAAGTCAGCTGACTTCAGGAAGGGAAGAGTAAAGCCATGAATTAAGTGTTGCCTTTACATACATCCACAGGTTTGCCTCAATTTAACTCAGTTGATGTGAATTAACCAATGAGAAGCTTTCTGAATTTGACATTCAGTCATTATTCTTGTATTCAGCAAGTAGAAATGATCTTGGTATTCATAACTGACCTAAAACAGGAAGTTTAGTCTGATTAAATGTTGGACAATGAGGAAAAATGTGTCTTTATAAGGTGTATGTAAATATCTGGTTTCAACTGTATGTTTCCTTAGTGAAGTCTCAGGAAGCTTCAGACTTGATGTTCCACATCTTTGCTGAAGTTGTTGAGTCAGTGTGAAGCACAAAGCACTTCTTATTTATGCTAAAAGGGATTTTGACATTTGTTTGGCGTCTACGAGGCGACTACTTACGCAGATGTGGGTTCAGGACCCGTTTCACCTGATCTCCATGTTGAGCCTGGCATAGGATGTCTGAGAGTCTATAAAACAACATTAAAAACATGTTTTATTGGTGTCGTTATCATGGATGCTCAGTGAATTATGATACGCATCCTCATGATCCATGTTACCTGTCCAAAGTGATGAGGGGTTCTGGTGGCCTGGCGCTCTCCACAGGGTACCGCTCCCTCACAACTATCTTAACGTCTTCTGCCTCTGCTGTACGAAACCTCAGCAGATTCAGGATGGTGTACTCGTGGTCTGCCAGGATGATGTTACCCTGAGAGCGGACATGGACAAACACACAGCTGGATCAGTACGTCTGGATGAGGGCAGACACGAGATCCAAGCCGGCATTTTTATACGCCATGGTTTTGAAAGTTCTGACCCTGTCGTAGAGTTCAACGATCAGATGGTAGGCGGCCTCATCTGAACCGAACTGGATGTCAACGATCCTGTCGATTCCAAGCTGCTTAACCTGCGTCAGCCGCCGGCTTTTCAGATGTTTCCGGCACTATGGAAGAAAGAAGTTGCTTTTATATTCAGCTTCAAGTCACCTTAGAAAATTAAAAGATGATCAAATGTAGAAATATTATGACATGCATGAAAATATGAACCAAAATCTGGTCAGAGATTAAATAAAAAACTACATACAGCTGCAGTGCCTTAATGTCTGGATATGTTACAACCACCAACTTCAGTGTGTTTTATTGGGATTAAGTTTTCAAATCCACTGAATCTCAATTCGACTTTGACTAGGCCATTTTAAGACTTGACTACATTTGATCTAAGGCATCCCACCCCTCTCTTCCCTCAAGTTTTGGGCCGCCTCTAACAGGATTTCTTCCTGGATTTAGCTCCATCCATCTTCCCAACAACTCTGACCAGCTTCTCTGTCCCTAACGAAAAGCATTCCCACAGCATGATGCTGCCACCACAGCTCTGAGGATGGTGTGTTCAGGGTAATGAGAAGTGTTAGTTTAGTTAGTTAGCAAATATGGCTTCTTATGTTTTTCTTTCCATAAAGGTCAGAGCAGTGGGGTGTTGTTCTTGCCTGGCCTCTCAGTTTCTATTTTCAAACGATGGATGGTTAAATCTTGAGATATTGTTTTAGAACCTAACCCTGCTTTCAACTTCTCCACAACTTTCTCCCTGACCTGTCTGCTGACCTCCTTGGTCTTCATGATGCTGTTTGTTCTCCAGTGATCTCTAACAAACCTGTGAGGCCTTCATGGAACAGCTGCATTAATACTGAGGTTAAATTAGGTGGACTACTTTTTCTAACTAGGAGGACCTCTGTAGGCGATTGGTTGCACTGGATTTAACTTAGAGGTATCAGAGTTAAAGGGGGATGAATACAAATGGTCACCACACTTATAAACCATGTATCATGTTTAAAATTATGCACTTCTTTATTTTGGTTGGTCATATAAATTCCCAACGTAATAAACTGAGGTTTGTGGTTGTAACATGAAACACTTAAAGGGGTATTAATAATCATAAAATGATTGTGAAGTTGTTCTTACTTTCATAGCGAAGCCTGAAGGCATCATGTTCTTGGGCCATTCGAAGTCTGTAGAGTGAACGCGGGTCCCAGACTCTATCAGGAGAACAGCTTTGCTGTCCGGCCTGAAACAGCAACACAATACAGCGTTAACCGTGCTCACTGATACTCCAGTTTCATGTGTTGGTGTAATACTTCATATTTAAAGCAACAACTACAATGTATTAGATTGTTATGGAGAATAATTACTCAGCATTGTTATTAGGTATGATCGTTAGAGGTAATTCCCTAGTATTAACTCTGCTGGATGACACTAACCATTGTCTTATTTCTAACTAGTTCTTCACAATATGGCTCATGTCCTTGAGAGGCACCACTTCATCACCCAATTATCTTTTGATTGCCTCTGATCTGTGACTAATATCTTTGATGCACTTTTGTGAGTTTAATTAAAATCAGATAAAGGTTAGAAACGTGTGCTTTGATGCATCAGTGAGGAAAATCCTGACTCTGGGACTCAAAACCACTCCCACTATTATGGATCCTGCGTACAAGTAACCTTTTATCTCATATGCCCATTTTCCATTGAAAATTTGACATTTTAATCTGTGTGAATCAGTAAAAAATTCATATATAGAAAATAAAGACAGAAATATACGAAGTAAAAATAACGTTTGTATTATTGCATATGCAAGAATGTCTTATATGTTGTTTTTTCCATGTATGAAATGATCCACTGGGATAATTATCTGGACCACAGCCCAGCTAGAAAACAAGGCACAGGGGTTCTGATGTGAGGGGGCTTGTGGCAGGAGAAGTGGAGATGAGAGACGCTGCTGTCTGGACTGGTGAAGCTCCAAAGTCTGACTGAAGACGTTTAAAGCGCTCAAGTAAGTGGGTCATTCGCATTGCGCAGATTCAGCAGGGTCCTCCTCCCGTTTGACCCGATGCAGGCAGTCAGATTATAGGCAGCTGCTCTGTGGCTGCTGCCTCCTCCTGCAGACGGGGAGGAGGGAGCATTAAAGACGGTTTTCATGGTAGTATTGTTCTGTTTGTTTTGGGGTGAATGTGAACAGCTGATTTTATGTGTGATCAGCTGGTTTAGGATGTTATTAAATGCAGCGCCCCCTACATGCAAAAAGCTGATGTGTCCTTTTTCTATTCTTTCAGCCTTCATCATTGGTAAATAGTAAAATTATATTTGGATTTGATCCGCTCTGTCCCTTGTCGCCCTTCATGTTATTGTAGCCTTGAGTTATTTGACCTTTCCCTACACTACGTCATTAAAACCTTCTCCTTTCTCTGGTCCCATGGCCAATCAGCGAACAGCAGTCTGATGACCTCACATGCCATACAGTACCTGCTCCTGTGCAGATACGGAAAAAAGTACCGGGGAAACGTTCGCAAAGCGGGCTGAGTGGAGTGGAGCTGGCCTAAGTAGTGGCCGAGGAAAATGGCCATTATTGTTCTGAGAAAGAAAATATCGGAATCGATCAAAACCAGAACCGGGGAGATCAGACGTACATTTTTGGTCCAACATCTAAACGCAGAAACAGTATTACAAACAAATTGTTGCTTTTTATTAGTAATGAAGCAGTCACGATCAACTACTTAACATAAAGCATTACATTTTAGGTAATAATTCCAGCAAAGAAAACAGGTCTGAAATAATTTCATATTCTTTATAACAAAAACTCGTAAAACCTGAGTTTTCAGACTGTCCTTACTTCTGTAGACGGATGAGATAGGTCTTATTGTCGATGTCATACACGTTATTCACTCGCATGCCAACGTAGCTGGGAAAGAAGGAGGAGAAATGAATGAATGAGCGACCGTCAAGCGTAAACAAATCAACATTAGCCGTGTTAGCAGCGGGCTACGTTAGCGTTAGCTCCGGCTAACAGCTGTCACCTACTTGGCACTGATCTCGGCAATAACTGCCCTGATGTCCACAGTGGTGAATCGGGTTTTCATGGTGAGTTAGATCCAGGCTGGAGCTATGTTTGTAAAGCAATGATTGAGAACGTCACATGTCTGAGACATCAAGAAATTCATACAGAGAAGTTCTGCACATGCGCAGTCATAGACACAGAGCACAGCGCACGAGCATCTAGCATAGTACGTCGACGCCATATTGTGAGGGGAGTTTTTTGCTGAATTCTCCACAAAAAAGCTGTGAAAGAGTTTAGCTGTGTGACTGAGGTCTGTTGCGAATCTGTGAGGATTAGATTGTAATTAATAAATTAAAATGTGACCATATTTTTACCATTAATGCTTACGGTCGCTCCACTATTTTTTTTTTTTTAGTCTCCCCTTTTTTCCAAACATACAATATTGGGTCAATAATAATAATAATAACAATAATAATAACAATAATAGACATCTTCAAACATATTTATATTCGGAAAACGGCTTCAAGTCACTTTCCAAGGAGAACTTGCCACTCACAATATGGCGAACGCCTGACGTCTTCCAACTTCCAACCCCCGTAGAGGGTTTTTTACGGAAGCCCATCTGGCACAAAAATGAAATGGTCCACGCCTTTTACTGGCAGTAGTCACCGTCGGTGAATAGAATACATTGTTCATGATATGAACTGGCGTCCGGGAGCATAATTTAATTGATACATTCAGTAAATGAGCTGCTTCCCTCCTATAAATTATTGAGCTCATGGTCTGCCTTTTGCCTGTTTGTGTGCACCAATGATGCACTACTCAAACTGGCTCATTGATGTGAAGAACAGGGCAAGCCTAAGAAATGCATGCAGGACAACCCCTGACACGGGCTGGATTAACAGTGTGCGGAATAACGGTGTGGACACGCAGAACAACAACCTGCAGCCTAATGAGAACATCTCAGAGCTTCTGGTCACGACCCACCTCTGGAGAAAAGGTAAGACCGCGATTACAGGTTCGGTCCGTTCTGTCATCTAGGCCTGCGGTGAATAACTGAGCTGGTTCAGCAGGAGAGGGCTTATTGTGCCTTTAAACTGTAATATTTCCAGCCGAGGGTCCACGCTGCTCCGGCAGTTAGACATCCTGTTTGAGTTCCTGTCTCCTCTTCAGGTCAGAGCGGAGGGCGAAGGCGTGCTCCGTTACCACGGCAACGGTCAGCTAACAGGGCGCAGCAGCGAGGCTAGGCTAGCGCCAATAAGTCGGCTTCAGTGTCCTTTAACAGTGGAAAAATCAGGTTTTTGTAGCTTTTATTGACATGAGCTGTCCAGATTCACAGGCTGTCGATACCTGACTGACATGCGGAGGCAAACAGTGAAAGGAATGCATTGTAAGTAAGAAGAAAAAGGCTGACCGGTTTATTTCTCGCAGTTTATCTGCTTGTAGTTACTTGTTTTAACCTCAAATCATGCATCTTTGAGTGTTGGAAGCAGAAACAAAGAAATAGATAAAAGCATTATTTTGATTTTGTTATTTAAATTTTAATATGTATTTTAGTAACTGTTCACCTTCCTTCCACGGGCAGAGTGAAACTGAATGGGAAAGGTCACTTTCTTAATAATAGTAACGGAAGAAAAAATTTAATAAGATTCATTTATATTTCGAATCATTTTAAACTTTAGGTAATATTAAAATTTGGCTCAGAAGTAAAAATTTCAATGTAAATGATTTATTCATTTAATTAATACATTTTTTTAATCATAGCAACATAACCTCACACACACGGACAAAACACATATAAAACAGTCATTGTAAGTTACACTACAGTGGGTTTAGTTTAAATGAAAAGATGAATATTTGGAAATGCACCTCTTGCCCAATATTAAGTACAGTGAGAGATCTGGGATGCTGTAGGCCTGTTTCTCTTACCAAAGCCCCTTTGAAATACCAGGAGATTTTTCAAAGAATCTGTCGGCCTTTGGCATAAACTGAAAATGGGTCATCGTTAAATCTGCAGGATAGTCGTCCAAAACATCTTTGAACATTCATCTTTGCACAATCGATTGTCTAGAGTTCTGGTTCCTCTCTGATGTTCTGATGCTCTTTTCTCTCCAGCTGAGCCCACAGGGTTTCAGGATTTAGGTCCAGACTTAGAAAGGAAGAAATTGACTGGTTTGTTAAATTGACTATAGGGGCAATATATTTCTTACCAAAATCTATTAAAATAGCTTCAATTTGTAATAAATGTAATGAACAGAACATGTAAATTGTTGATTGTGTCTGCGCTCTGCCCTTTCAAACCCTCTGTTGGTTGCTGCAGACTGAGCCTGGTTCCACTGGTTTCTTCCTGTTGAAGGCTTTGTTCCTTTCCACGGTCACCACATGCTTGCTCAGGAGGAGGGATTGCTGCAAAGGCAATGGCTTGATGCAGTCAGCTGGGCTTCCTTAGATAGAGACTTTTTACCAGTTAGCATTACATCATTAAATGAATTTGAATGTACTGTTTTATAATTATGAATGAGTCGGACTGAATGTTTTTGAATCTGTCTGATTGGACTGTACTGGTATGAACTGGACTGAGATGATTGTTTACTTACATATGATGGGATATGAACTGGATCTGTGAATTGGTAGTATGTAAATAAACTGAGTTGACTTATAAAAATAAAAAAACAGGTATTATAAAGTGCGAATGCAGTGTTGTTCATTATAGTTTTATCCCCATGACTGCAGGTTACAAAATAATCAAGAAAATCGGGGAGGGCACTTTTTCCGAGGTGCTGAAAACTCAGAGCCTTAAAGATGGGAAGTTTTATGCTTGTAAAAGCATGAAGCAGACAATTAACAGGTACGTCTTCTTCACATGGCTCTTAAGTATACAAACCCCTGCTGAAATGTGAGGTTTTCATTTTGGTAAAATTAGACGGAGAATTTTTAATTTTTAAACTTTTCCTACCTTTATTGGGACAGATATCCTAAACAATTCAACTGTAAACAATCAAATCTGTTAGTGGGGAAATATAAAACATTAAAAAGCTGAAATAACCCGGTTCTATAAGTTTGTAAACTAATACTTTGTTAAAGCAGCTTTTTGATTAAATTATCTGTCAGACTGTAAAGAAATGTTGAAATTGAACCAAAAGGTGCATAAAACAAAGTATTAACTTAATGTTGTGCACACTCATGCAACTCATGTTGCACCTTTTCATATTATATAAATATATCCCCCTCTAATAGATTATTTTCTTTTTCAGTAACAAATAAATGTCACATTAAAGCCATTTTTATGATCCACTGCAAATTCTAGTCCTCTGCAGCGCTAAAATGAATTGTATTATTGACTTTGAATTTGTACAACTAATTATAAGGAATGTTTTAATAAAGCTTGATAAAAACATGCACTTTCCATAAACAGATATGATGCAGAACAGCAAAGCTTTCCATAAACCTGATCACATTCTGAGTTTTCAAGTCTAATTTAATTGAAACGCTGTTTTATTTTTCTCCAAGTCTGGAACAGGCCAACAACCTGAGGGAAGTCCAGGCAATGAAGAGGCTGAGCCCTCATGCAAACATCATCCAGCTGCATGAGCTCATATAGTGAGTCCTGCAGTGTCGCCTCATAGGTTCATATTCTGACAGGTGTGATGGGACGTATCTTAATAATTGAACCCAATGTTTCAGTGACAAGGCAACAGGAACAGCCTCTTTGATATGTGAACTGATGGAGATGAATATCTATGAGCTGATACAAGGTAAGAAGGCGCATGAAAACCACTTCATGTTCCAACAGGAACTTGATGTTCATTATAGGGTGTTGCTCGCTGTTTGCAGGAAGACAAACACCCCTGCCTGATCATACGGTGAGGAGCTATATGTACCAGCTCTGCAAATCCCTGGAACACATGCACAGGTAGAACAGAAAAGAGAAAAGAAAATGCAAACTCTAAATAAAATTCAAAACTTGCTCCTGAGATGTTTTCCTTCTTTTAAACAGTTGTGGGATCTTTCACAGAGATGTAAAACCTGAAAATATTCTCATAAAAGTAAGCATCATTACTAAGATATATATACAGTGGCCCTGGAAAGTCTACACACCCCTGTTAGAACCCCTGTTGGCTTTTAAAACACTTTAACAATCATAATTCTTTAGTGTTGGACAAAAAAACACAAAAAAAGCAACCATAACCTGGCTGCATTGATGTTAACCCCCCCTAAAATAAATGATTTCATTTCAGCATTCAGTAAATCTGATTAACTTAATAAAGTTCAGCTGTCCCACTAGGATTTTTCTGACATTTGTTCCTTTTACCTAAAGGCATGGTTTGCAGAGAGAAAATATAATTACAATTACTGTGTGCTGTTTAGTAGTACAGCTGCTCTATTTATTGTATCGGCTATATTTAGGTAGCTTACGTATGGGATAAAGTTTTAATTTTAGACCAGTATTTGTGTGCATGTCTGTGGGGGGGATCACATTATTGCAATAAATGCCACAACATATTGTAATACTTTCAGATTTCACCTGAAACCTTCAGATTGCTGCTAAAAAGCTGATGAGGGATTTTATTATTCTGTCATGCCTGCCGGAGCCTGATCATGCATCCAAACCAACAACAGAACGGCTTCACCAGAAGGAAATTCGGCGTAGTCAAAGTTCGGAGCTAAATCTGACAGAAAAGAGTGGGATCACCTGAATTGAGCTGTGTAGAAGAGATGTACTCGCAGTCTGAGGGATCTGGAGAACTTCAGCAAGGCAGAGTGGGCAAATATTACCAAGTCAAGATATGGGATGGCGACAGACTCCTACCAAAGAAGACTGAATACTGAGATTGAACCAAAGGTGCTTTAGTTTAAGACTGAGCACACTTGCCCAACCAGGTCTTTGCAGCTTTTTGATTTTTTTCCCCCTCAGATTATTTTTCAGTTGTAAAATACAGAATATTTTTCACATTAAAAGGTGAAAAAAGGCAGCATTGTCTCATTTGTAAAGACAGAAAGATCCCTTCATTCCAACAGAGGTGTGTACACTTCTGAGAGCCACTGCGTAGTTTCTGACTTTCAGGATAAACCTTTTTTTATACTCGTTTCCTCTGAATTGCAGCAAAATGTTTTGAAGCTTGGTGACTTTGGCTCATGTCGGAGTGTGTGCTCCAAGCCGCCTCACACGGAGTACATTTCCACGCGGTGGTACAGAGCCCCAGAGTGCCTCCTGACCGATGGATATTACAGCCTGAAGATGGACATCTGGAGCGCTGGTTGCGTCTTCTTTGAGATCATGAGGTGATTTAGCAGGAACCTGTAATGCAGTCAGAAGGCAGGACAGCTGAGGTTTGTCCACCTGACCTTTACCTGAGCTCAGATGTAATCCACTCTGTCCACAGGTGTTGACAAAAGCTATGTAAACCGCTTTGTTATGGTAGTCATATCAGTGTACACCTGTGTGTTTTAGCTTGAATCCTCTCTTCCCTGGAACCAATGAGTTGGATCAGGTGGCCAAGATCCACAATGTGTTGGGGACACCAGATCAAAGTCTGCTGCAGAAGTTCAAACAGTGAGTTCAAACCTGTGCCGAGCAAAAGTACTCACACCCTTTAGACTTCTTCACATTTTGTCACATTAGAACCACAAACGTCAACATAGACTGAAACCTTTGTCCGTTCTTCTTTCCAAATAAGTCAGACTGCATGAAGAACATCTATGAACATCAGTTTTGGAGTCCTACCAGATTGTCACCCTAAATGTTCAGGGTGATGTGAGGTGGTAATTTTCTACCAGACATAGCGTGTTGTCTATAGGTCTAAATGTTCAGTTTTGGTCTCCTCTGACCAGAGGACCTTCTTCCACATGTCTGCTGTGTCGTCAATCCACGAGGCTTGTGGCAAACAGGACTTCTTCCTGACAGTGTACCATAAAAACCAGATTTGTGGAGGTCACCACTGACAAATGGATGTCTGCAGCTTCTCCATGGGCCAGTTTAGGTGGACCTCCTTTTCTTGATAGTCCTGCAGTTGGTTCATCCTCTTTCCATGTTCAGATGATGGATTCAACAGCGTTCTGTTAGATGTTCACAGCTTGGGATCTTGTTTTAGAACCTAACCCTGCTTGAAACTTCTAAACAACCTCCTCCCTGGCCTGTCTGCTGTGTTCCTTGGCCGTCATGATGCTGGTTGCTCTCTAACGTTCTCTTACAAACCTCTGAGGCCAGAAACAGAACAGCTGCATTTATTTACTTCTGGGGGTCATGAAGGGGAAGGATGTTTTTCCTTCCCCTTCATGACTAAGCACTAGTGTGTCGATCACATAAATTCCTTTTAAATACACTGAGGTTTGTGGTTGAATGAGACAATGTGTGATCAAATTTAATGGCAATAATTTTTTGACAAGGCAAGGTGAGCAGCATGTATAGACCTTTGTAAGTAGATCTCATGCTCTTTTCCTGCTGTTAGGTCTAGAGCTATGCATTTTAACTTCCCTCCAAAGAAAGGAACGGGCATTTCACGGCTGCTCCCCAGCTGCCCAGCTCCGGCTCTGTCGTTGCTTTATCAGATGCTCGCTTACGACTCAGACGAGCGCATCACTGCAGAAACAGCCCTGAGGCACACATACTTTAGGGAAATCAGGTGATAAAGAAAAGCTGATATCTGTTATGTTTTTGAACAGGCATGCATGCCATTATTCAAACTGTCCTTGTTATTAGAAGAAAACTGTTAAAACTGCTTTGTTTTTTGTACCAGGATGGGAGAGAAGAAATCAGAGATTCCTCAGAGAGTTGCTGAGAATTTGGACGGGACAGGTAACATTGTGACGCAAAACTCATCAGAGCAAATCTGGCGACCGACCAGACTGGGCAAACAACTGAGAGGAAGACACCCGAGGCAGACACCTTTAATAAACGTAAGCCGAAACTCTGCAGGTCAACCTGAGAAACACATGAAGGAAATGCTCGCTTAAAGCTTCGTCTCTCCTCAGCACAACATGAAGCGAGCAGCAGACCCTCTCACCAGGAGGAACGGCCCCCGTCCAGCAGAACTACCCAAGCTCAACGTTGCTGCTCATGGACCACAGTTTGCATTCCCATTCTCCACCATCCCTGCATTCACCCTCCATCACAGAGGAACACTGCCGCCCATCACGCCAAAAAAGTGCCAGTCACAGGTGCTCAAGGCAAGTCGTACATTTTCCAATCCTACATCTGTAAATGGTTTGTCTTTTCATTTCAGGAATGTTTCAGTAGGGCTGTGTGCTTATAAGGATAAAAGTATAATGATATAATAGAAGGGATCTTGCTCTGGAGTTCCCAATATGCGCCTAGGTTGGCTTTTAAGAATGATTTTCATCTCTTTACAGCCCCAGGATGAGCCACCTTGCATAACCTTGAAGACCTTCTGCATGCCACCTCTAGAACGGAAACATGGAGGAACCTGAGAGCCAAAACCACTCAAGTATCAGATGAAAATCTACCTGTATAAACTGGACAGACCTGAAGAACTGAGCATTGTTGTTGTAAAATGTGTAAAACATCATAAGCTCTCATGTTGAGGAAAAGTAACGTCATAAAACTCATCTTCTCTGCTGGAAGACAGGTCCAAGAGTCCCACAATTCAAGAAATAAATAAGTCATTCAATAATTGCATGGCTGCGGTAAAGTATTTGCCCCCTACAGATTTATTATTTCTGCTTCTTTGTCATAAATGTATCTGGCCAAACAAATTTTATAATCAGAGAAACATAACCTGAGAAAATACAAAAGGGAGTTTTTAAACAATGACTTCAGTTATTTATTTGCTTGTGGAAGTTAGGATAGGATAAACGTGATTTCCTGTGGTTTGGCGCATGATGTCCAGTACCCAGAAACTTAACTTCTCAAACATTCCTGTGAACGTTACAAGAAAGCAGAGATCCAGAACTTTTTTCTTTAGGAGGAAAACAAGAACTCCAAAATGCCCAAAAATCTAAAACTTTATCTGATTAGGCAAGAAATGACTTACAGTGCCTTGCAAAGTATTCATACCCATCAAACTTCTTCACACCTTAACTGATGTATTTTAATTTAATTTCCCTTTGGGATTAATAAAGTATTTTTGAACTGAATTGAATTTTACTGGGATCGTTTCAGATTTGATACGTATGCCTTATGAGTTCAAGGGGTTTGAATACTTTTGCAAAGCAAAATTTTTAACTTTGACATGATACACAGCAGCTTTACATTGATCCACTTATCTAAAAAGTGCTCTGAACTTGCACTAGGTTCTGTTGGTGCTTTCATCCTAACTGAAGGACATGAAGTCCTCGAGACAAACTGATTTCACCGTGAACAGCCCTCAACACACACACACACACACACACGTCCCATTCATCACCCGACTGCATTGGGATGTCATTTAAACACAAAACAGAATTAACATCCAAACATCTGGCTTAACGTTTAGATTTAAAATCGTCATGATTTCTGAAACCTTCGAGTGTCGGTGGACTAAAAGCCACAAAGTGACGCTTTATTGAGGTGTGAACCGGTTAAAACTTTGATTTTGTCAATCAGCGTGAAAAAGCAAAAAATCTAAACCTAATTGCCCCTTTTCCACCAACAGCCCTGGGATTTAGGTGGAAATTATGAAAGCTGCAATACACCCTTAGTCCAGCAGATGGCATCACTCCTTTACTCCCTTTAAAAAGACCCTAAATAATAAATCATTTTTTGTTTCAAATAATAAATAATAGATGAGCAGCTTTAGAGTTATACAGTTAATTACTTCCATTATTCCTTAAGTTGTTCTGGATCCATAAGCAGGAAACATTTAAATCATTATTTTACATTACATTTTTTTCCAACCTTTATCAGGCCAGAGTTGCTTTACAACCGTGTGATCATTTACAATTACTACTAAACACTGAGGAACACTTATTTTCCTTTTACTATTATTATAATTAGGTAAACTCAGATCAGATTTCTGCAGCACAAAGAGAAATGCTTTTAGTAAAAATGTTAGAATTTAAACAACAGTATCAGTCCAGAAGTACAGCGAATTGAAACCTTGACCGTTTAATCATAACCAAATATTTAAATAAAGTAGAAGATGCATAGACAGTGAAGTAGACGATAGCAGGACATGAGGGTGAAGAGGCTCACTGGGACCTTTTGGGAAACTGCATCCCAACCTGGAACTGTGGTCTCTCCTCCTGCAGAGCTGCTTGTATTAAACTATGAGAAATGATCTTGATGAACTGACTGCACAGACGAAGTTTGAGGTCTACTTACTTGTTTAAAAACATCTTAAGAAATCCTTTTTGTGACAAATTAATGGTATATAAACGATAAATTTGTATACTCACCCAACTGCTGCACACACCCCCGTTCCTTCAGCAATCCAAGGGAAATCTGAAAATTCCTTCTCCAGACCAGGACCTTCTACCAGTGAAAGTAAAGCCCCGGTAAGGTGAGTTTACCGGGGTAAATTTGTTTGGAAACTTGCCCTGGGCTTTCAACAGCAATGGAGAAGATGCTAATGATGTTAGCTTATCGCCAACCACAGAGGTCTTAAATTCTAGTACGAGAGGAAAACCAATAATTCAACCAAAACATGCATAAAAATAATATAGTGTAGAACTGATAAAAAATACGTTGTCCTCACTGAGGAACGTGTTTGTCGTCGATACGGTTTAATTTTCTTTGTTTTAATGACTGACCATGTAATCCAGTCCGGGACAGATGTGTAACTCAGTGATTGTTTCCAGACCATAGAGGCTCATCCTCTGTGTAGGTGCAGATGTTAATAAAAACAACCAGAAAACAATGTATTCAAGATTATTTTAATATTATTAATATGTATACTTTAGGCTTTAGAAATATAACTATCAATGACAAAACTTCCACTGGAGTAATGGTAGTTTGCTTAGGCCCCCATCAAATCAATTAATTACAATATACACATTATGATACAGAGCAGATTTGAATCTGAAATAATATTAAAATAAATGCTCAATAGATAAAGGTTTTAATATTTTTTAGCATTTTCTTCACCTACTGTATTAGCCATTTGTAAGTTCTTAGCTCACCCAAACATGTAAAGCCATTATCTTCTAATAAACTAATTTAAGTGCAAACCATTTTTTCCTTGAAAAGGCTATGATTGCAGCATCCTGCCTTCAGCCAAGTGCAACAAGGCAGTCATCAACCCTCTTTTTTGTTCAACTAGAATAGTACAAAAATAACAAAACCGCTAACAACAAAAAAGAAATCAGTGCAAAGTCATTAATGGGGAGATTCTAGTCACAGAAGACAGTAGTGGGTGAATATGGATGGAAGTCCATTTTTCCGTTTTTCTCAAAACAAACTTTTCCAAACTAGATATTTTAGCCTGTGGGTCTGAACCTAGACTGGGTTGTGTAGCGGGGCATGGAAAGGGAAACATGGAACATTGAAATGAAAGAAACTACCAAGCTTTAGTTCCAGAGAGGATAACAGTCTGAGGAGATCTGACACAAAACAAATATATATCTTTAAAAATCTAAAATGTGTTAAAACTCCAGAGTAGAAAAGAACAATAGCGCAACACCTTTTCCTGTTTCATTCCTCCTCTAAGTCAAGTAACAAACAGAGAAGCCATTAAGAAAACGGGGAGAGGGAAGGGTATAAAAGAAAAGGAAAACTTGCAATGCTTGCAGGGTGAAGAGCAGCATCAGACTCTGGGTTGCAGGGTTCTCTAGCAGCAGAAATATTGTGGCTATACTACTGTTCCACTGGGAGAGCTGGCTTGGTTTTGGGATGACAATAAACCCTGGAAAAAGGAAAACAAGGAGATTTGCATTGGGAAGGTCCACATTCTGTAGCAAAATCAAGCAACAAAATAGTAAATAGTGGCCCCAACTTTCCAAATCCAAGTCCCGTCCTTCACATCAAACGTCTGGGAATAACCAAGTCTTTCAGAGCTTCGCTTGAGCAAGGCACTTCCTTATTTAATATAATGTTCCTCATTTTCTCACACATCTAGATAATATTCCAAAAATATATTAATAGTAATTTAAGTCCACTGGCAGTTACAGTTATATTTCTACCACAGTTTATCATTTCTATTTTGCATGGCTGACTTTCTGGTATTACTCATTGTGAAGCTGAATATTTAGAGGATTCACTTCAGCTGAAGGTTCCTGCTATGTTCCTGTCACCTCTGGGCCGTCACGTTCTTTGTTCTAGAAGAAAAACCCTCGAGGACCTACAGCTGGACACAGAAGGCTTTAGGCGTGACAGGAATCTTCAGGCTTTCCAACATTTATCCGACAGCTGTGCACTGCTGATCAGCCAGCTGAAAAAAAGACTACTGTACCTTTCTGGGCTTACAAGAAAAACAAAGTCAGCTGCTTGGAAATAATACAGATGAAAAACGAAGTGCCCCCCCGTCATTAGGCTAATGGTTACTAAAATCTGTGCTAATTAAGCACCAATATCAGCTTGCTAGAAAAGGTCCAACTCAAAAAAGCCGAATGACAACCTTGAAACTTGCTTCTAAACTCAGGTGTTTTTTCTGTATTTTTATTTCAGTATCAAAATGAAAATTTTTAACATCACAGTATAACAGCTGTGATTAGCATGTTTTTATGTTCTAAACCCAAGTTATTGGGTGATTTTATACATCCCATAATGCAGTGAAAGTCTGGGTTGTTTTTACTCAGAGACTCCTGGTTCTGGTTCCTCACCAAACAGAACAAGTTTAGCTTGAACATTTTTAGCTCAGTTAGAAAATGGATTTCCGTTTCATCTGCTGAAATTTGGTCGATATAAATTTAAATAAACCGGATGTTCTCATCTCCAACCCGACATGGAGGATGTGTAACTGGGCTCCAGCTGACACCGATTAACGCACCGACGTCTTTTTACCATCCAGCTGTTTTCAGCAGAGTTCAGTCAGGAATGTGAGGAAAGCAGGTTTCAGGTAAACCTTTAACAGAATCAACATTATTAATCGTGTGACGGACCCGCATTGTCCACCAGAATCCCTCAACACTTTCCGGGTTTTTAGAATTTTATTTTGGCACAAAATGGTGTAAACTGTGACCTGGGTGGGCATTTTGGGGTGAATTAGAGTTTAGTTTTCCCCCCCATTTACATTGTTTATTTGGCTTTTAAACTAAAAACAGAAATCTGGTTTCTTTGATAATTTTTTCATCCATTGGATCCCATTCAAAATAAATAAACTACCCCTGCAAGGTGGTTTCTATTTTTCTTTAATCCACTGAAATATCTTCAACAGGTGAAGGTTTTTCTCCAATCTGCATCTGTGGTACAAAATAAATCTGAAGATTCTTTCAACAGAAAACTGGCATTCAGGGGTTAAAATTGAGTTATGAATATTTGTTATGTATGATGAAGTCAGAAGTTAATGTTGGCATTTGTATAGAAAATAATTGATAAATAATATTTCTATGGCAATCTTTAGAAAGCATTTTCTTGGTTCCGAGAACCCGGCTGCAGCAGCCCATTTACAAAAAACTAGGCACAAAAAATAATAACTGAGCCAAATATAAGTTGCTGCTGATTTTTGACGACCGCAGACTCGTGACCCAATTTAATTATGGCATTCTCAAAGATTTCGTGATGTATAATATTTCTATGCCAAAAAAACATTTTGTGTTCAGGGAGTCCGTGTGGAGCTCCAGGGGATCCGTGTGGAGCTCCAGGGGATCCGTGTGGAGCTCCAGGGGATCCGTTTGGAGCTCCAGGGGATCCGTGTGGAGCTCCAGGGGATCCGTGTGGAGCTCCAGGGGATCCGTGTGGAGCTCCAGGGGTTATGTGGAGCTCCAGGGGATCTGTGTGGAGCTCCAGGGGATCCGTGTGGAGCTCCAGGGGATCCGTGTGGAGCTCCAGGGGTTATGGGGAGATGGACAAAAAGCTGGAAATGTGAGACAGATGTTGTGATCCTGTTTTTGCTTTTAGAAACAGTAAAACTAGAAAAGACGCAGAGTCCAGTGGAGGTTGGTTCATATCAGAGCTAAAAACTTGGCTCACTGGCTGAAAAAACAAGAGGAGCCACAACCTAAACATCAGGTTTTTTCAGTTGTGTTTTAGCTAAATTCCAGCTAAACAAGTTTCATCCCCTTTTCAGATTATAGAACCAGGAACTACATTTACAAAGCTGCAGATATATTTTAAACTTAGGGTTTATAAATACTTCCTATGAAAGCAGCTGTACATGTAAGTTTACGCCTGGCTGCCTGTAAAATAAAAATGTTGCTATAAAAAGCTATAAATCTTCATCCAAATGTCACAGGTTCGTTAATCTTTAGAATATAAGCTGACAAAGAATAACAGGCATGATGTCATCATTTCAACCTCCCCACATCTTCTTTTAAAAAGAACTTACCACTTTGCCTGGCCTCGCCCATGTGCAAATAAATCCCTCCTGACAAGCAGTCACTAAACAGTCCTCTAAAAATATGAGTACAGTCAGTCTCTCATGTGCTATTTTTTTACAGATGAGGGGCTCGAGGAGGGGCACGTCCTCCATACGCGGGCACAGCAGAGTGCCCAGAGTCTTAGCCGGGTCCGTTTTGGTTTTTGTCAGCAGGTTTAGCTTGTCACTGCTCTTGCTGCTGATGTGACCCATGCTGTGGTTGCGTTTGTGGTCCTTCTCGTGGTGGCGCTCCTTCCGGTCGTGCAGAGAGAGCGTGGCAAACTTACTGACGCCTGTAGCGATGGCACTGTCCATGATGCCGCTGCCGATTCCACCGCCCCCGCTGCCGGTCTTGCTGGTGCTGTTTGCAGTGGTGGTGCCGGCTGAGTGGGGCAGGCTGTTGGAGCGTGGTAAAGTAGTAGAAAGGGAGTTAATGCCAGGAGTATTGGCACCACTGTTGCTTCCGTTTGTAGTGTTACTAGAGGTGTTGGTGATTATTGTAGCGCCAGCAGGAGGGCTGGTAGCGTTCATCACATTAGTATGCGTCCGTGTCCTTGACAGAGGAAGATGAGGAAAAAGGATGTCCTCAGTGAGGTCCCATAGGCAGAGCTGAGTGTCCTGGCCCACCGAGCCAAACCGGTACGTTACACTAACAGGCCGACTATCCGTGGAGTTGCGCTTGGAAAGTCGGGACTGAGTGCTGTTGGCCCGGTCTCGTCCAAAGTGGATCATTTGATCCTGGAAGTCCTCGTCGCTGCCGCTGAACTCCATTGGGTCACTTTCCTCCACACTAGTGGTGTAATGGTCAAATGCCACCACACTCACCCACGACTTGTGGCCGTGACCTCGAGCAATGACTCTGCAGTCCAAGAACGACCACACGGTGACCAGATCATCCTCCCCTCCAGCTACGATGTACTTCCCATCGGGGCTCCAGCACACACACAACAAGCCACCAAAATAGCTCTTCATGGTGCCGTGAAGCTCCACGGCATCAAAGTTGAACACCCGAAGGAAGCCATCCTGACTTACACAACCAAGGAACTTCCCGTCAGGAGAGAAGGCAAACTCGTTCAGAGCCCCCTCCCCAACAGTCCATTTCAGGAGGGGGTTCCGCGTAGATTTGCTCTTACAGGTGTGGACCGAGTAGTTCTCTCCCTGTTTGAGCAGCTGGTAGTGCGGAGCTGTGGTGCCACAGGTGTGCTCCACATTGTACAGATACATATTCCCGCTGGCATGGGATACCAGGAAGAGGCTCTCAGAGCCCGGGACCCATTTCACACAAGTTACTCTGGACTTGTCAATTAATCTCTGGCATCAGAGAACCAAGGGAGGGTTAAAGAGATGGATGGAGGAGAACAGAGGGAGAGGAAAATTATTTCAGTACATTGAAACAAACTGAATGCCACATTTATGATACATGTAGAAAGAAGTAGGCAGGACTTCAGAGTTTAACAAGAGCTTTCATTGGTGCTCCACATTGTACTTGTGCCAAGATATGGAGGTTGTTTCATGCCTGTACAACATGCAGAAGGAAGGAATATTACCTGAGTCCAGTGTGTCACCTACACCCGCTGCTCCTGCAGCTAACGCTACGTCACTTTCCATTTAGATAAAGGTTTGTTTTCTGACTGGTCTAGTCTGTCTGTTGAATGTGTTACCAGCTCATCAGAATTACTGGGTTACTGGCCTGTAGCCGTGGCTCTGCGTGCCATTATCTGCCAAAATAAAAAGCTTTTTGCCTGAGGTGCTCCAACAATGTTTGTACGGTTCTCCAAGACTGCAGAACTGAGACAAACCCTCCTTTAAACCTTCATAATAAGAGCCTGAAACATGAACTGTCTACAAGATGATGTCTGTTCACTCAAACAGTCTTAATGCTGGGTGGACTGTGTTCAAACCCTCCTGATGTATTTCTTCATTTAATAAACTAACAGAAAATGTAGGTAAATTCAACTTTATTAATCGCTACTTGCTACAAAAAAAGCTTGGAATGATGTGCAGGAATCAGTTATTTATTAATGTTTTTAATATACAGCAGCTGGTATTTTCCAACGCCAACATTTCACCTTCAGCACAGATGTTTGTTGTAAAGTTGTTCCACAGGAACATTACTGCCGTCGTCATTAAATAAAAGTCAAATTTTGCAAACTGGAGCTCATTTCATTCTACTAAATTCTTACTTTGTAATTTAAATCTTTTCTTTTCAGACCATTTCATTAAAACCCACAGACGTATTCATTAAACTGACCTGTTTAGATAGAAAACAAATCAAATATAAAACATAATCACTCTCAGCATGTTGGTGGGAAAAATATACTAATAATAATGTATTAATACTATCTACTACTTGTATGTTAACTTAAGTGTGTAATAATACTAGTTGGATATTTAACAGTGATATGACTGCTCTTTGAGATGATTTTGTACACATGGTGCTAAAGAAGCTGTAAACATCTGGGTGGACCTAAACGTTGGAAAACGTAGGAACACCAGTGCAAGAGATTCGGTTTGGAGCCCCTATGTTCCTGAGGGACCTACCTCCTCATTGAAGAGTTTGCTTGTCTCCTTCTTGATGGGGTCGATGAGCTGTACCTGTCCAGCAGAGAAGCCGACCAGCAAGGACACACTCTCTGCAGTCGCTGTGAGGTGGTTGAAGTCATGGCATGTGGGCTGTGTCCCCTTGTAGATGCGCTTGTCGATGGGTTTGCTCAAGTCAGCAGCCTAAGGAGAAAAAAGTTCAAGAAAAGCATGAAGCAATCTATAAATTAGGTCTGGATAACAGAAGGCGACCGTCGTCACAGTATCAGCATGAGCAGTACCACAATCACAAATGAATGATTATATTTCGAGTGCGGTGATGAACGGAAGATTTGGTTTAACTGCAACTGAATGAATTAATATACAACAAATTGCAATAGTGTGTTTTTGTAACACTGTACAGCTCTACTTTCAGTGTCTCTGTGTTGCTTTTTGCATAAGATAATCAATGAGTTCTTTCAGTTTTATTTACAGGCACAGTGTTAAACCAAACTCCAAGGATTATTCAGTGCGTGCAGAGGCTCATTAAAAGAAAAATTCAGCCTTGTCCAGATTAAAAGTTTCTATAGTTTCTGCCAGGGCTCACAACATTTTGGACATTTATGTTAAAAATATGTATATTAACCTAGTTGTATGTTCCACTAATCATGAAATAACAAATATACTGAAGCAACCTTCTGTTTCCGCAGACTGCTAAAGGTTTTCATCGCTTTTTTGCTTCTGGACCAACTTAGATTGGCTCTATTTCCAGATCTTTAACACTAGAGATCACAAATCCAGACTTGATTAGAATGCATCTCATATGTTTTTTGAAAAATAAAGTTTCATGGCTTTAATTGTTAAGCATCCAAACCAGACCCAGTTTAAGGTGCATGTGATTGCATTGATCTGTGGGTTCGCTGTCAGAGACTCAAAATGATCAACGGGTTAAAGAAACATTTATGTTGTGATTTGGCAAAAAGTTTTCATCAAACAATAAATGTAAAAAGCCCTTCATTTTTCAATATTTCAGATTTTGATGTTTTCTTTGTTCTTTCTATATTAGATTGTTTTATTCTAGATGATTTATATTTTAGATTGTAGATAGTCTGGAAACTCCATCCTCCATTTATTTATTTTTTTAAATACAGAAATATCATAGCTGGATCCCTCAAAATTTGCAATGTAAAAAGTTGCACAAAACCCTTTCAGACCACAGGAAATTTATTTGGAGTGTGTCCATAACTTCATTTTTGAAATACACCAATTCTTATGAACAGAGACAAAAACAAACATAAAATGTACATTGTGAACAGTTGGAGAAAAGATAATATGCACATTAAAATAAAATATTTACAGAAGTGTGCCAGAGACCTATGAGCACATATATGTTCATAAGACCATCTTCAAACAATAAAAAGTGCAAAAAACTACGAAGATGAAAGCGAAAGTGCGAGCGAAGTTTACCACGGAAAAATTACAAAAAAAAGACCACACCCAGGAAATGACATCACACCCTATTGTTGCAGGCATTGGCGTGAAAGAAAACCATGTGATAGTTCATCCACCAATGGCATCACGCATATTCCCATGTAGGAAGTACACTTTGGTCTGGATGTTAATGTCTGTTTTTTGCGATTTTTTACTGGATTTCTGCAACAGTTTGTGGAAAATAAAAACCGTGCTCTGGGACACGTGGTGAGTAGAACATTTAAGTTGAACTCTCCGGTTTCATTTGCAAATAAAATTATTGTTCTAGCTTATTTGGTCGCAACTCTACAGGCGTTTAAAAATAGATATGCAAATGGGAGCGAGTTGTTTTATTTGACTTATTTATAATTGAAAAATGAATACATTAAATTCTGTACTTTCCATTGTTGAACACTATATATGAACCCGGCATTCATTAAATCAACTAATCAGACAATAAGAATGATCCGTCCTTCCTGACGACAAGGCTAGTGGTGCCAGAAACACTAAAGAGACAAGGTCATCTTAGTGTAGAGATCCATTAGAAGAACTCTTGAAGCCAAACCGCAAGTGCTCTCAAATAATCTAATAGCTGACACAGACTATAGCTGAAGATGTTACAAAGATCACTGAGCTGCTGTGAACAAGTAACAGGGCTCATACTGTAGATAACCAGCAGCAACGGCCCAATTTGTTAATAATTTACAGTTAACATCCCGGGAAGAATGGAAAATTGTTTGAGACGATGACTCCGTTTCTTCACAACTCTTAGGTTTGACCTTCAGTGTCTTTATCTGCCCTCGGTCAGTGCTGTTGTTTTAGCTTTATTCTCATACATTTTACTATTTTGGTCGAGTTTAAGCTGAAACAAGTACTTCTTCAAACTTGTTGTATATGATATGTCAGCGTTTTGTACAGTTTCAGCTTGAGTGAAGACTTTACATCCATCTGAGCAGCTGTAAAACCCAGAGAGATAGGAAGAAAAAACATCTATGGAGGATATAATCGCACAAAAGTTATTTAAAAATGTATTAAGTCAGTCTAACTATGTCAGACTATGACACGAAAGAAAGCTTTTTAGGATTGCACCATGTTAGGAAATCATGTGATGGCAATATCACTGGTGAATATTGTCTTTTTGAATAACAGTAATGATACATTTCATGTGCTTCCAACAGAGTCGGATCTTCAGAGCTTCTGAAGGTCTGAACTCAGAACTCAGCGGTGGTCATCTACTGGAGTGAGACCATCAAACCACCTGAATGTATTATTTTTATGCTAAATGTGAATTCATCACACGTAGAATATATTAGCCAAACATATTGCATCCAAACACTCATCTTCATATTTTGCACACAGATATGATTATGATATAATTGTGAAGCTCCGCATAGCATAAAATGCCTTTTTTTTTTAATACTGACTAACACTAATATTTTGAAAGGCTGATGACCCAGGATATTACATTTCTATGTATATAAACAACATGTAAATGCCTCAATAATAATGGAGAGCAATCAACCCTGTTGGCAACTATTTCACAAATTTAAAGGCAATTTTATCTTTTTTATCTAGGAGTATACTAATTCAAATACCAAAGTGCAGCTTTTGCATAAACTACCTCTCAAAAGGTTTCGAACAGCCCAATTTTTCCAGTTATTTATTCAAGTCCAATGAATAGAGTGAAATGGTACAAAGGAAGGTGCTGAACTGCCAGAGTTTAAAGAAAGAAAAAATAACGTACATTTCAGAATTATACAAAAAGGCCTTTTCAGGGAACATAAAATGGGTTAAGAATTTAAAGCTGCTCTGCAGCAATGAAGGTTAACCACCAAGCCTTGAAAGCTGGTGCTACTGATTAATACAGATGTTCCAACTTTTCTTGACTGCTTACAGCCCCCTCAATCGGGCACAAAGGGCATTCAGAAACTGGGCGAAACTCCGACAGGAAGAGGTCTGGCAGACCTAAAGCCACAACTGAATCGTAGGACAAGTTTCTGAGGGTTAACAGCTTGCGTGATAGGCAGCTCACAGGACAACAACTTTAAGTTCAGTCTCAGTTTCAACTGTGAAGAGAAGACTTTGAGCTGCAGGTTTGACAGGACCGAAAGGATGGATCCACAGTGTGTGACATCAACTGAAACACGGAGGAGGAAGTGTCATGGTCTGGGGTTGTTTTGCTGAAGCAAGACAATGACCCAAAATATAAGTCCAAGCTAAGCCAGAACTACTTCTGGAAAAAAGAAGAAGACTGGCCAGCACAGTCTCCGGACTTCATCACCATCCTGCTGGTTTTGGATGAACGGGGCAGAAGAGTGAAAACAAAGCTACCTACAAGCGTAGCACATCTGTAGGAACTTCTGCAACAGATTTGAGAGGAACTTTCTGAATATTTGATTGCTATTGTTGAAAGATTGACACAACTATGTTCAGCTGTTATATCTGCCAAAGATGGCTACCTTGATGAATCAAAGGTTCAGAATACATTTTGGTCCTTACATTTATTCCATGAGTTCCTTTTTAACTCCAATGTCTGTTTTTGTACTTTGCTTTCATCTCAGAGTGCAATGAGACATTAAACTGGATGATTTTCAATAAACAACTGGAACATTTGGGGTGTTAGTGTGTGCTAGGGTCTACAGCCAGTAGAGTTTGTGATGGTCCTTGTTTTAGATTGATAAGAGATTTATTTCGACAACTATCTGATCCAACCTAAGAAACATCCTCAAGTTTTGGACATCAGGCAGGAAATAAGTCATTTATTTAAACAACCAAGTACTGTATATAACCTCACAGTAGCCCCGAGGGCTGTGTACTTTGGCCTTGTACAATGCCAAAAAGCTTTACTTAAAGTCATCTTCTAATCATTGACATTACGTTGTCTAAAACATATTCATTAGGTGTTACTACCAGCAAAACTGCAAACCCCACCTGACTGGTGATTACAGTTCTCTCTGTAAGCCCCTAAAAACAAGCTTGTTACTTGCTATTGCAGGTTGGAGTTTCAATAATTATAGAGAATTGTTTTATATAACCAAACAGTCTGTTAGTTGATGTTTTCAACTACCTACCTTCAAAAAACATCTCATCTGACAAGTGTCGCTGCTTTTCATAGGTTTCAAACTAAAAATTGCTCTTTTAGATTAAACTGTTTGTTTTGGCTTCCACTATTTTGACACCCTTGCTAACATACCTACTTTACGCCACCATAAAAATCCATGTGATCAATCTTGTGCTTTTTTTCTTGTCTTTGGTGCGACACACAATGCTGTTCCGTCTTAAACTATTTAGTCTCACTCTCTGTATGATTATTACTGACCCCACCCGGACACCCTTTCTCCCTCTAAACTCCAGTCAAACATTAGCAACTCCGGAGTTACTGACACCTGTCAGTCAAAGCAATCATCACTGTTGACAGCTTCCTCACAAACTGGACCGGAAACCAAAAGTATTTTCGTACCAAGAAGTTCTGCTTCTAACAAATGTCAGATATCCTTAAAATATCCATATAACCCCTGGAGCTGAGAACTTAAACTGAGTTAGTCTGAGGACGAAGTTTAGTCTCTGGACTCGGTGGAGCTGTTGCCTAATATTAGCTAGTTGCGTTAGCTAGCTATCTATTAGCCTAGCCTCAGCTCCCATGCTAGCTGGTTTGAAAGTCAAGCACCTGTCAGAGGTATTCAACAGCGCCAAGAGCAGCTTAAAACTCAGCTACAGCTGAGAAAAGCAGATGTGGGATCCTTGTTGACATTAGCCGAGTTAGCACGGTACCTTTCTAACGCCTTTGTAGATGTAGAAGTAGAGCTCACGGCCCACATTGAAACAGATCCTGTCGCCGTTACCCGACTGGTCGTTGACGTTCACGAAGGAGACCTTGACGGGGTTGGAGCCTTGCGAGTTGAAAGGCACCCTGTTGGGACGGCTGTATTCGGAGTGAGTGAGGAGTTTGTAGACGCCTTCCCGAGTGGTGAACTGAGTTTTAATTTCGTTCATCTCCTTCCCTCCTCCCTCCGCCGCCATCTTTGAAATTAACATTCATCCCTTTCCCCCAGGCCGGATCTTACGCACGGACGGCAGCGGGCATTCCGACTCTTTCACACCTCCCGGCGGTTAACCGAGGAACTGCAGCAGAAGGAGAGGTCAGACCTGTGGCTTTTTAAATATTAATAATTTGACACATATTTATTTTCCCAAGCACTACACACTTGTCTTGAGTAAATATAAATGTAAATACAATGGTCTTTGTAGGTGAAAATATTTAATTACAACACCGTCTCTTTCTCCATGTCATACACCGATTTTTTTCCTGTAAATAAACCATTTCGTATATGTACTTAAACAAGTCTATTTCTCCTAAAACATGTTATATATATAAATTATGAAGATAATTTAAAGACACTATCCAGTAGTGTATTTTTACCTAATAAATGTACCCATTCATAAAAGCATTGAAGAGCATTGATTTGCCCTGCAGAATTTCACAGGACACACCGTTTTTAAAACAGCTGCTGTTTCTGTTTTGTTGGGTCCGTGACATCACAAGAGGCACAGGAACAGAGCAGATGAGGTGGCATTAGTAAAAACTATAATTGATGAGCAACTTTTAGCAGATTTTTACATTATTTCTGACTGTAGTTGAAAGGGTTTCAGATGTGTTTGAGCCAGCTTTACTCCGATGACGCTTCAAGCCATATTTGATCCTGGTGGGTGAAGCAAAAGCAAATGGTGAAGATGAAAATGAAACAAAATAACTCTGATCGACTGCTCTATGCCTTCCAAAATGTAACCAGAGGGATGTCCAGACAAAAATTCTTGTTTTTGCAAGGGCAGGTTTAGACCTCAATTAAATAACAATTCACAACAAAATATCAAACCAAATTAAAAATACTTTCTATAGGTGACAAACTAAAAGAGAAAAATGGTTTAATTTATTTAACAGTCTGGCTAGTAGCTTTAATTTAACTGTATATTAATTTAAGTCCATGTCGGGCAGACGGCATCCCATAATCCTGTGTGCTGTTCTCACCACCCATGATACTTCTTTCCTCTCCTGTGCAGTTCCCACACCACACTGTCATGCTGAGACACAGAGTGCTTTACCGTGGCCCTGTAGACATTTGTAAGTAGCTGAGGAGAGAGAAGAGTCTGTTTTCATTTCCTGAGGAAGAAGAGCTGTTGTCCTACCTTCCTCAACAGGAGAGGGACGTTTCCAGTCCAGGAGAGGTCAGAGGAGATGTGGTTGCTCTTGCCCTTTAAGCTGTCCAGACCACTTCCCACAGCATACATAGAAGAGCGTGTTCAGTCGTCCTGGACCTCTAGTAATCCACTGACCACCACTGTTTCAGATGTTCGAGCTCATCGACCTAACCAAAAAGAAGCGTTTGTGGTACTTTGTTGGTGTACTTGTGTATTTCTCCAGAAATCCACAGTGAAATTATGGAATGCTAATTCTGGTTATAGTATAGATGACCCTCTAACATAATCTAAAGAGTTGTCACCTCTCATGGTTCTGGAGAAATAAATTCCTGAAAGTGGGACAAATGCATATAATGGTTGAGCATTTTGAGGTACTTTGAGTTGTGTATTTCTCCAAAACTGTACAGTACAATTATGAAATATTAATTCTGGTTATAGTGCAGATGACCCTCTAATATAATCTGAAGAGAGCGTGTTGTCACCTCTCATGGTTCTGGAGAAATAAATTCCTGAAAGTGGGAGAGACGCATATACTGGATGAGCATTTTGAGGTACTTTTTATACATGTATTTTAAATATGTATTCTTTTACATAAAACATTTATGTGAAAGTTGTGAAAATTTAATTAATATAAATGTTCTGTTGGTTACTTTTCTGTTTTCCTCTTATTTTCTCAACCGTTGCCAGGATCGGGGTCCTATCTGCTCCATTACCGTAATGCACCTTGTATGCGCTAATCTTTAAAGGAGAGCTGGTGTCGGCTGGCGGGACCGCGTATTTCTGACTGTCGGCTCACTTGACCGCAGTAATAAGATCAGAAGCGCAAAATAACACCTGCTGTCCAGTTAACACGTTTCCTGAATATGCAGCAGCCTACTGAACTCAGTGCAAAGTGGCCCAGTTCTGGGAGGAGTTGATGCAAATATGTTTACTGAACACGTGCAGTGTGCGCCACCAAAGCTGCAAATAATTGCGGTCATTGTTTGTCTGTTTGCTATGGGAAAACGCACAGCTCCGCTGATCCTCCGGCTCCTGGATGGGGTGCAGGAGGAACAGTGACCCGATCCAGAGGCCGCGCTGCGTCATTACGCATGGTCCAGCAGCTGTTTTTCCCTTCTCTTCTGTTCTGCCTTTCTGGACTGTTGCAGTTTGTTAATCTTGGTCGTCACTATTCACAGCAGCAAGTCTGTCATCTCAGCCTCCGCCCTGACGAGTTTATTTCTCCTTTCCTTAAACAGACGCTGTATGTTTGTGGCCCTATAGGGTGAAAAAGTTTATTTCAGACTGCCGAGAGATAGTAGGTAAAATACATAAATACAGGCTGAAAATGGCACCTTTTAAAGAGGAAGCAGGGTTCTGGACTTAAGTCCCCGATGTATCAAGACCCTAAAAACGCAGCCTAAGTACACAGCAACAACGCCACACCCGACGGCCCCCCGACGGCCCCCCGACCTCTAAAATGAATCCGGCGCCGCTGGTGGCCACACTGTTCTGTTGGGTACCCGGAAAAAGAGAAAAAGTCGGTTATGAAACGAGAAAATGGCAGCTGGCTGTGTCTATTTAATGAACTTATATTTATCTCCACAATGTTTAAAAACTAAAACAGACATATTTTAATTGTTTAAAAGGAATTCTTAAGGATCGGGACAATGTGTGTACACTTTTCATGTTTTGCTTAATTATTCAGGCCTGATCTCTAAATAATTTTATTTTCGTCATTTTCCCGATAATCAGGAAGCAGTTGCTTTACAAACCTCAACTATGGAGCGCATGAGTAAAATAAATCTTTCTTTAAAGCTTTCCTACGGTTGCAGCATTATGTTTTATTTTGAAATACAACTTTAACCGGACGTTTGAATCGCAGCAAATCTTTTTGTACTCAGCTCTGTCCAAATGTTGCTGCTTATAAATCACAGACACCTGCTACACCTGATTTAGTCTGCAGCGCGCTTCTATTAATTCACCATAATATTCATTACCGACATGAAGCAGTTTTTCTGATGCCATGACCTGCAGGACAGGACAGCAGAGTTCACTTCCAGGTATGCACATTAAAATCACCACAGGCAGTTTATTATATATATCATTTTATATGATACAACTTAAATATTAGGAAATCTTTTGTTAAATATACAAACTATACTACCAGTTAAAAGTTTGGAGTCGCTTATTCAGTAATTTGTCTTTTGTTATTCCCACCTCTGGGAGCTCCTTCCTGACTGCTGGAAAACCATCTCAGGTGATCACCTCATGAAGTGCAAACGGTTTCTTTTGTTTCATGGCTTTAATGTCGTCACTGTGTATCTACTATGTGAAAAGTAGCCTAATAAAAATGAGAAAAGCCACTGCATTACAAAGTTTTGACTGGTGGTATAGGTAGAAGCGACTTACTCAGTGTCATGCAGGTGCTTCTCAGTGAATTGGAATATCATCTCAAATTTTATGTATTTCAGTAATTAAATTCAAACAGTGAAACTGTTAATTTGTGTGAATTTGGATGATTCTGGCTCACAGCGAATAAAAAAAATTCAGTTTCTTTAAAAAAACAGAATTTTCCATCAGACCAATTAAAAACCGGCAGTTAATCCAGAACTGTGCTCTTAATGAACTCGACCCCCATGTTCTGTACTGTATCTGCACTCAGTACTTGGTCTGGGCTCCTTTTGCATTAATTACTGCATCAATCCAGCATTGCATGGAGGCTATCAGCCTATGGTTCTGCTGAAGTGTTCAGGTAGCTCAGGTGGCTTTAATAGCAGCCTTCAGGTCATCTTCATTGTTGGTTTTGGTGTCGCTCATCTTCCTCTTGGCAATAGCTCATAGATTCTATAGTGATGCCATTAAATCATGTGTGGTCGCTACCAAGTCATGGGTAAAATCAGCATCTCCATAAAGCTTGTCAGCAGAGGGAAGCTTTAAAATATTCTATCACATGGCTGTGTTGACTGTGGACTTGAGAAAACCCAGTGGACCAGAACCAGCAGTTGACAAGGCACCCTAAATCATCACTGTGGAAACTTGACACTGGACTTTAAGAGGCCTGGATTCTGTCTTTCCACTCTTCCTTCGAGACTCTGTGACCTTGGTTTCCAAAAAAATGCAAACTTGATTTTCATCTGAAAAGAGAACTTTGGACGACTGAGCAACAGTCCGGTTCTTTTTCTCCTCAGCCCAGTTAAGACCTTTCTGACGTTCTCTCTGGTTCATGTGTTTCAGCCTGGTCCTGGACTTGGACCCATTTCCACCACACATTTTTCTTCCACACTTATTGGGTTTTTGAATAGAATTCCTGAAAAACATTTGTCAGTGATGTTCTAATTTATCAAGATGCTCATGTATGCATTTAAAAGTCAGATATGAGTTTGGTGAATTCTTGAAATCTATGACTTCATTTCTCTCTCCTGTCCAGACCTCAGCGACGTACCAAACCCGATGGATCAGCTAACTTTGAGTTGCATGGTAAGACCAAGAAGGTCTTGTTCACTTTGTTTTCTGATCAGGTGAACATTTCATTGATTTGGTGACATGAAATGTTCTTTCTCCTGCTGTGACGTTTACGTGGATGGGAGATGTGTAAGATGGAGTCCAGCACAGATTCAGACTCGGAGATCAGTCCGAGGTGGTCGGACACCAGCACTCTGGTATTCCTTCTGTTATTAAATGTAGCACAATTAAAAGTTTATAGGTTTTTAGAATAACATGCAGGTCTAATCAGACATTTACATAATATTAACAATGTTCATAATATTATGATGTATCTGAACTGTCCTTTTCAAGGTTGGAGTGATTATCCAACTCTACAGAACCAGGTGCGCATATTAAAATTGAATTTGGATTGTATATCCAACAGGGTTGAGGTCCATGCTTTGCCTGCTTCATCCAAAAGTCCAAACCTGGTTTGGATGTTTCAGATCATTGTCCTGTTAAGACACCCAACTGTGTCCACCAAAGAAAGGAAGCTGGTCAGGATGTTCAGGAGCAATCCAGCAACCACCAAGACTTTAAGCCAGTTATGACCTGGAAGATGCTGGAACTTCAGTGTCAGTCTGCAGAGTGAAGCCGGCTGAACATCGGCATGGACTGAGCGGGAGCCTACCAAGAAAGAACCCCAGCTCAAAAATCAGCTCCTTCAAGCTCAAATTAAATGTTCAGCTGCTCGCAGGAACAAGTTAACATTCCTGTGGAGAAACGTTTTATGGTCTCTTTCATTGCTGTGGAGGGATTCTGACACACACTTTTTTTTTTTCTGCTGAATGGTTTTAATTCAGCCACATTGGAGGGTTTTCTGGCTTGAACGGCCTGTTTAAGGGCTCGCCGCAGCAACTCGGTTGGATTACAATCCTGACTTTCACTGGGCCACTCCAAAACCTTCATTTTGTTGTTCTGAGATATTTGGAAGTGGACTTGGTGTTGTGTTTTGGTTCATTGTCTTGGCGCAGAACCTAAATGTGTTTGAGCATCGAGTCACAAACTAATGGTCGGACATTCTTCTTCAGGATTTTATACTAGAGAGCAAAGTTCCTGGTTTCTTTCTAATTACTATAAGTCCTCCCAGTCCTGAAGCAGCAAAGAAGCCACTGATCATCACACTACCACCACCGTGTTTGTAGGCATGATTCTCTTTCCCTGAAATGTTGTTAGGTTTACAACAGATGTAACGGGACGCACACCTCACAGAAAGGTCTTGTCGGTCCACAGAATATTTTCCCCAAAAAGTCTAGATCATTAAGGCGTTTTTGGGTAAATGTGAAACTGACCGTTTTTAGTTTTGGGTCAGCAGTGGTTCTGGTCTTGGAACTCTTAAACTTTTTGCCCAGTCTCTCTTTCTTATTGTTGAATCATGACATCTGACCTTAACTGAGGCAGTGAGGCCTGCAGAACTTTAGATGTTGTTCTGGGTTTTTCTGTGACCTGGATGGGTTTACAATGCTTGGTTCTCTGTGGTTCTGGAGTCCCACAGCCTTAGAAACGGCTTTGTAAGCCTTTCCAGACTGATGGATGTCTGTGACTTTCTCATCTTTCTTTGAAGCAGGTGGTTTCCTTGAGATTTACTAAGGGACCCCATAGTGGGATGGGGAGTATGTATATATGAGCATCTATGTTCAATGTTCTACCTTTTGTGGACTAGAAAAAACCACTGAGTTAAAACGTTCGTGCACTAAGCGTTTTTAAAACTTATTGAAGCTGTTTGTTGAATAATCATTACACCCAAGAAAAAAATCTGTCTAAAATCATGCAGATGATGGGAGTATGTAAAGGTTTGGCTGTTGCTGTTCAGATGGCATCGTCTAGCCCACCTGTGAAGGTCATAGTGACAGAATCTCTGCTTGTTGTGAGCAGGGATGTGTGAGCAGTGCACCAGAAAGCAGAACCTCACGCCGGGCTGTGTCATTAACATACAAGTCTGCAGGAAGACATGCCTGCTGTTCCTTGGTAAGCATCCTCTTATCCAGTCACCTCTGCTGCAAAAGCATCCTACTGACTCATGAACGGGTGGTCTTGGTTTTACAGTTTTTGGACCCATACGATGGGAGCTCAGAGGATTCTGATGAGTCAAACGGTGGTACCAGCAGGCAAATGAGGCAGCACCACGGTAAAGGAGGCGGAGGAGGATACAGCCTCTCTGGCCAGAGAAGGCGGTTGTTCCTTCACCACTCTGCCTCTTTAACAGTCAGTGAAATGGTGACAAACAGCATGAGAGACTCTTCAATACATCATCAGTCTGTAGTTCACAAAGATTCCAACGAAGTTCAGATGAAATGTGGAAGTGATTCTGAGCTGTGGGACTGTGGACTTGCCAGTGAGGTGAAAGAACGCAAGAGGACTCCAGAAGGAGGTGTCAGCTATACAGCAAAGGACATCCATGCCATGGATGTAGAGGTGCAGCTTGATGACTCTGGGTTGGACGCAACAAGATCTCCTACATGTTGCACAACCAGACTTCACACCTTAGAGGACAGCAACTCCTCTCAGATGCTGAGCAGCTGCTTGGAGAGATCCCTCAGACCTCTCTGCAAGAGGAAAGAGTTTCCTCCTGGAGCAGAATCAGTGGAGGCGGAGTCAAGAAAGAGACAATGTGTCAAAAACATGGAGGACGAACGAGAAGGAACAGGATAAACAATGTTGGAAGCTTCTGGTCACTGCTGATAAATGCCGTAAGACTCGTACTGAAACGCAGGCTGTTTACTTGTGTATTCTGGTTTATTCAAACCTGTTATGATTTCCCAGGAACATTGAGGTTTCATTTCTTTCCAAAAGGATTTCTCATAAAGTTTGAGTTCCTCCTGATGTTAAAATGCACTTGGTTGTTAAAGCTTGCATGAATTTTATTAATAATTTGGTAAGAGATTAAACTTCTGAAGCTTTATTTCATTCACATTGAGCAAAAATGAAGAATTGATATTCTCCAGCAAGTGTCAATAACTTGAGCTTTTATGTTGTCTTGCAGTAAAACCAAACGTTTACATTTCATGGTTTTTTACAGCAAAAAATATAAAAAGGCTAAATTAAAAGGTTCAACTGAATCGAGTCTTTGTCCTGATTATTTCTGCATTTTACCTTTTGTGGTGCGTTCCTGGTGCAAGAACAGAGGTGTGGTGCTCCTTCAAGGATCTCTACTGGATGGAACCAGATTAAGAAACCATCGCTTATAGTTTTTGCTATCAGGGTCACAGTAGAGTCCAGTTTGGCAGGCTACTTTGGAGAGGACCGCTACACATGGAGTCTTTTCATTTCTCCGAGTTGATATAGATGTTTGTTCTGGAACTTCTGCTGATCCAGTTAAAACATATTTTCAGTTAGACTACATTATATAAAATGTTCTGGTATTTATGACGAAATACAATCAAACGAGCTTTCCGGGATCTTGGGAAGAGAAAGAAGCCCCCAGCACCCAGGTCCTCCACCATGCCTCAGAGCGGGCATGAGGCTCTTTCGCAACATTCATGCGATGCCTGACAGCAGACCCATTGAATTTGTTGCTGAAAAGCTCGATCCTAGTTTCCTGACCAAAGGTCTCGGATCCGGTTAAAGTCCCGTAGTTTGAGCTTGGCGCTGGTGCAGCGGTAGAGCACACAGCCTGTGTAGAGGCTTCTGCCCTCAACGTGGCTGTCTCTTGGTTCGACTCGTGGCCATGGCGACCTGGGCTGCATGTCTTCCACCTCTAGTCACCCCACTTCCTGTCTACTTTCAAAGAAAAAATGCAAATAAAGGGTCACTAGTGCTGGAAAAGTGAAAAATGTCCCAGTAGTTTAAACTTCATATGTTCATGTTTGTGACAGAAAAGACCTAATTCCTCACATGCTTCCTAAAAATCCTACAACCAGAGGTGTGTAGAGTAGCCAGAAATTGTTCTTGAGTAAGAGTGGCATTACCCCAAAATACTGCTGAAGAAAAAAAGTAATGTGCAGTAAAACTACTACAAGTACATTTTTGAGAGTAAATGCAGCCAGTTGTTACCCACCTCTGCTACAGGTAGGTAGGGCCTGGGGAATCTCAGCATCCCTGAATTCAGGGTTAACTTAGGTTTCTCATAACTTGCTTTATGAGTCAGAACTGGGCCCTGCAACAAGACGACCCAAAACATACCAGTAAATTTAACAAGGACTGAGAATAAAAAAATAGAAAGACCTGGGCCTAGTCAAAACCCAGACTGTGGGAAACAGGAACATCCTAGAAACTCATCTTACTGTAAATAACTATAAAAAAGCTTCTGTTATATTTATTTTAAGGATCTGTTGCTGTTTGCCAATAATTTTTTTTCTAATTTTTAACACGAGGTGTATTTCCTCCTCTTAAATGTGCTCAGATTTAAGGTTTCGTTTGGCTAAAACTACGAGATGTTGCTTATTTGCAGTATTTGAAGTTTTTCTTTAAATACCTGGGGTGCAAACCTGCCTTTGTCTCCGTTTGCTGAACCCGACCTGAACTCTTTGCTGGTTGCTGCTGCATCGGGACAGCGATGGAGATTATCTCCACATAAATCTTGAATTATTAATCTGTCATCTTGTCTGGAGGATGAGACCTCAGTGAGGAACATCCACAGGTTGGAGGAGCCGATTTCATCCAACCAGTCCGGCGTCCATCGTCTGATATTGATAAACAGACCAAGTCAATTATACAGTAGTAAAGCAACGTTTTATTAAAGCAGCGCTTAAAACTATCCAGATAACAGTGGAAAACCTTCATTTATTGAGATCAATGTATGTTAACAGGTGTGACTAAGCACATTGACTGATTGGTGTAAAATCAGTTTCATCCCAGATTAGTTTTCTAACCCAGTAGTCTTCAACAGCATGAGAATAAGAAATCTTGAAACAAGATGCTTTCTGATTCTTGTATTATTCTAGCACTGCTTGTCATATCCTCTAGATGTTTAATTTGGATGTAGTTAATATCTGATCTGCAACAGCTGGTGCAGCATAGGTACTAGTGTTTTTCCGTGGAACTGTTACACCCCTCCCTCTCAAGGACAAAGCTGCAATATTTGTAATAATTGTTTACAATTGAGCTTCACAAAAAGGGCACCAACACATTTTCTTTATGAATTATTATGCAACAGTGTTTCAAATACTGCTGCTTTCAAATGGAAATTGTTTAGTGGAAAGCATGAATTCTTCTCATACTGCTGCATCATTCTGCTCTTGAATGTCGAGGTCTGCAAACAAAAGGTTTTCAACGTTCCTCTTCCTGATAGACAAATGCTAGAGCTGGATGAAGCCTCCTGAGGTTTTAACAGCATATAAAAAGGTGATGCAGCGTCTGGGTTATAGAAATAAAGATGGAAAACCTTCCATTCAACTTTCAGTCTGGGAATAGCAGAGCAAGAAATATTTAAGCTTTTAAATGTAGCAAAATTGTGTCTAGCTCATTATCTTTAGTCGATTTAGATGTATTTTATTCATGAGATCATGACAAATTAAAATAGTTATTCTACATCCAGGTTGAATGACTACAGGTCTTTCTCAGAAAGACAGACCTGCTGGATTTTAGTTTATTTGTAAAACAAAAAAAATAATAAAAAAAGACCCATTTTAGCTCTGGGCTTAAAATTCCTTCAAAGACTGACAGCAAATTTATAAGAAAACAAGACAACAGCAGCTTCTGCAAGGGGTTTTATTCATTCTAAAAACATCCTCTCTAAAATGTTTCCAATCTTTTTCCAAAATTCATTTCCTTCCCATTTTACCTTCTGACAACATCCTCTTCACCTTCAGTCACTTCCCCAGAACCCAACGAACGAAGCCTCACTGCCCCACAAACATTTCTAAAGGTTAATACTGGAATGCAACACACCACCACCACGAGCTGTAAATGAGTAATTAAGTAAGCGATTAAATGCAGTAAAATGGTTTTTCAAAGCTTTAAGAGACAGGAATGACCAAAAATTATTCGGTGCACAGGATCCCACCCCAACTTTTATGAAGTATGAAAAGGGGCCCTTTGGTGGCGATGTCGAAGTCGACAGTGAAGATGAGATCTGTTCTGGTGAAGTTCAGGTATACGGGTAGGGTGACCTGCAGAAGGAGGACAGAGAGATCAACGTGAGAAGCTTTGATCCAGTGGACACAACTGTGTTGCTTGATATGTGCTGATCATACCATGTGTCTCTTCTCGGCGCTGCTTTGTTTGACCCAGCGGAGCTGAGTGAGGGGCAGCTCAGTGGAGATGGAGGTGGACAGAGACAGCTTGTTGTTGGAGCAGGTGGCTCCCTGCAGTTTCAGACCTGGATGGGACACATTTTAGAATTAGAACCAGTGAAGCTAATTTTACTTTCCAATTAAATCTAACATATTCCGTTTTAATATCCTGTTTCAGACCCAAATCTATTTTCAATCAAATTCTGAAACTTTAGTGTAAACAGTTTTAACCACCGGAGAAAGACCAAAAAAAACCGGAAAAAAGAA